>CM047815.1:40836436-40959127 GCA_026214975.1 Gentiana macrophylla
TAAGTTTTCTTGAGTAAAGTAATTTTCAGCCGCCTTGTCATCAAGAGACTTGGTTCAAGAAATTTCTCTTGACAAAATGTCTCAAAGAAATCTTGACAAGATAACTCTAGCGATCTTTGATTCCTTCTTGTTTTGTTCAATTGATAATACAAGATGAAGTTTAATACCAATGACTGATCTATCAAGTGAGCTCACCCAACATGACAAAGACCAATCCCCTTGGCAACCTCATTTGCTCAATTGTCCAAACATAAGTACATGGAATTGTTGATACCAATGACTAATCTGCTAAGTGAGCTCACCCAACATAGCAAAGATTAACCCCCTTGGTGAATTCCAATACACTGCTGATCAGTCAACTTTAATGATTCCAAGTTCTGTCCTTAGTTTAGCAAATCTTTCACTATCCAATGGTTTAGTGAAAATATCAGCAAGTTGATCTTCAGTAGGGATATAAAGAACCACCACATCCTTCTTCTCAACATGATCTCTTATAAAATGATGTCTCACATCAATATGCTTGGTTCTTGAGTGCAAAACAGGATTTTCAGTAATTGCAATTGCACTTGTGTTGTCACACATAATTGGAATTTCTTTTTCTTCAATTTCATAATCCTTTAATTGTTGTCTTAACCACAGTATTTGTGCATAGCAACTTCCAGTAGCAATAAACTCTGCTTCAGCAGTGGAAGTTGATATAGAGTTCTACATTTCTTGCTAAACCATGAACCAGTCTATTTCCCATTAAGCGATTGTGTTCTGTGGTGCTTTTTTCATCAATTTTGCAACCAAAGATAATCTGAATCTGAGTAGGATATAACTTTGAAACTTCCATCTTTAGAATACCATATCCCTACTCCCAAAGTTTCTTTAAGATACTTGAGAACTCTTTTGACTGCACCTAAATGACTTTCTTTAGGTTTTGATTGAAATCTTGCACAAACACCTACATCAAAGGTTATATCAGGTCTGCTGGCAGTAAGGTACAACAGACTGCCTATCATCCTTCTGTATAAGGTCTGATCAACATCTTTTCCTTCTTTATCTTCATCCAATCTGATGTTTGTACTCATTGGAGTTGATATCTTGGTGTTGTTTTCCATACCAAACTTCTTCAGCAACTCCTTGGTATACTTGGTTTGATGAATGAAGATTCCATCTTTCAACTGTTTGACTTGTAAGCCCAAAAAGTAGTTCAATTCTCTCATCATACTCATTTGGAACTTACTCTTCATCAGATTTGCAAACTTTTCACAAAGTAATTCATTTTTAGAACCAAAGATTATGTCATCAACATAAATCTGGACTAGCAGGGTGCTATCTCCTTCACTGATTCTGAAAAGAGTCTTATCAATGGTACCTTTTGTAAAACCATTGTCCACCAAGAATTGAGATAGAGTCTCATACCATGCTCTTGGTGCTTGTTTCAAACCATAAAGTGCTTTGTTGAGTCTATACACTTTATCTTCTTGATCTTTAACTTCAAATCCAGGAGGTTGCTGAACATAGACCTCCTCTTCCAGAATGCCATTCAAAAATGCACTTTTGACATCCATCTGATATACTTTGAAGTTTTTATAAGCAGCATATGCCAAGAATAATCTGATAGCTTCCAATCTTGCAACATGGGCATATGTCTCATCAAAATCTATTCCTTCTAGTCCTCACACCTTGCTATATACTGCCAATGACTTGTTCAGCAGGGTGATCTCTTAACCATTTTGGATTCTGGTTAGTTTGATTTTCAGGAACCTCATCTTCAGTAGGGTCTGCTGTAGCATCAGGGGGTTCAGCAGATCCTTGAACTGCTTCAGTTGTTGCATTAGTGGTATCACCATCAGGTTGTTCAGCAGGGGTAGAATCAGAGATCCTTAAGTCATTAAATCTTTCCAAAACTTCAACACAATCTGGATCAGTGACTGGTTGATTCTCAGCAGGCTCTGAATCTTCATCTTCCATTCTAGTGAACTTAGGTTCATCAAACACAACATGTATAGTTTCCTCATGTTTTAGTGTCCTTTTATTCAGATCCCTAAATGCCTTGCTGATAGAAGAATATCCCAAGAAAATTCCTTCATCTGACTTGGGTTGGAAAGTCTTCAATTGTTCCTTATGATTTAAGATAAAACATTTGCTTCCAAATGGATGGAAATAAGATATATTAGGTATCCTTCCATTCCAAATCTCATAAGGTGTCTTCAGCAGCTTCTTGTTAACTGATGTTCTATTTTGTGTGTAGCATGTTGTATTAACTGCTTCAGCCCAATACCTTTCAGGTAATAATGCTTCACAAATCATAGTCCTTCCCGCTTCCTTAAGAGTCCTGTTTCTTCTCTCAACAACCCTATTTTGCTGAGGTGTACCAGCAGCAGCAAGTTGATGTAGTACACCATTTTGTTCACAGTATTCTCTTATCACTTTGTTGAGAAACTCAGTACCCTTATCTGATCTGATCTTCACTACTGTGACACTTTTCTCATTTTGTAATCTCTTCAAAATTTCTGGCATCTTTTTGTTGGAATAGTGTCTTAAACCCAATTGGGTTGGACCGGATCCGACCGGGTCGGATCATTTCTACTATTTCTTTATGTTTACACATATATTAAATGGCTTTTCTGTTGTCATATATATGTTCTTTTAAAGAACCGATTATGAATTGTTATATGATAACGTCCTTAGTATTAGACTGTGATAGAGAAACCATGATAGGCGATTATGGTTGATGAGATCTCTAATCACTTTAATAAGTTTGATACTTAAATGTCTCTAGCCGATGTACTATTAAACGGGCATTGATAGTATGAGCAAGCTAGCACGTATTAGATGTCTTCTGTCTTTAGGCGGGGATAGATCTCGCTTCATCGAAGTGTAGAGGCGCTTGGGTATGCGTGGGCGTGTATTAGAGAATGCGTGACGTTAGATCGACGCACTTACACGATAAGTGTCACACTATGTGGCGGTTGTGTAATTATCCTTTTGACCGGAGTCTTCATGGCATCACGGTGTGGATTGTCATGCTTTGACACTATTGAGGTTTCCCCTAGCCACGGGGCGATCATGCTGTTGTGATTGGGTATGATACTAAAGCATGCGGAGTATACATGATTGGTCGTCCGGGAATCGCGTATCCTATGTTTGGGATCGAATATCCGAAATGGCCTTCTTATAAGGAATGTCTTACTCTCGTGAATCTTTGCAAAGTGGGAGTACACGAGTTACTTCGAGAGAGCATGATATCCAGATTATAAGATACAGTCGTTGATGTTTTGACACTTGACTAATGACTGTATGGATATTATTACAACGATAGGATTGTAAGTTACACGGTAACTGTTTCACATGAAATGTAGTAGTCATTGCATTTGACTCTTCCGATGATTGGGGGTCACGGTGTGTTGCTAGATGCTATCCCGTGATCGTTAGGTATGAAGGGCATTTTCGTAATTTGCACTTTGTGTCTACGGCCAACATATTCGGAAGCCTATCGGGTCACACACATATGAACATCTAGCCGGATTAAAATGTTGTTATAGTTGATAACCAAATAAGGAAAGAATTTATCTCGAGACTATAAAGGTTATAGTGGTAAATTAATATGGTGGTATTTATTTATTATGAATAAATTAAATACAAGATATTAATAATATTGTATTAATTAAAGAATATTCCGGAAGCCAATATTTGGCTATATGGGGCGCCACGTTGAAGTGTATAAGATACACTTGGATTGTGCAATTTAATTAATGGTATTACCATATATTAATATTAGATATTAATATTTATAAATATGTACATACAACGTGTGTTTGCACCAATTCAAATTGGTGATTCATGCGCACCATATATTTATATATATATAGATTTATTTGTGTAATATATATGTGATATATACACATGGGTAAATTGATTTATGGTAATATAATAAAAGATAAATATTGTCAATATAAGATATTGACAATATCTTGGAAATATTCAATATAAGATATTGACAATATCCTAGATTTATTTGATATAAGATATTATAATAAATGAGATAAATCAATCAAATATATTTTCCTTATTTTATTGGAAAAATATTTTCTTCTCCTCCATACTTCTTGGGGCGCCACTTTCCCTATAAATAGGAAGTGGGTGTTAAGCTCTTTTGTACATCACAATTCCAAGAACTAATAGTTCTTGTGTAAAATAGAGAGCATCCTATAGAGAGTTGGAGAGAGGGAAAAAAGGCCGGTCTAGCAACCGGAGTTTTCCAATAG
This sequence comes from Gentiana macrophylla, assembly GCA_026214975.1. Classification (NCBI taxonomy): domain Eukaryota; kingdom Viridiplantae; phylum Streptophyta; class Magnoliopsida; order Gentianales; family Gentianaceae; genus Gentiana; species Gentiana macrophylla. Next base: position 40,840,693 of record CM047815.1, read on the forward strand.
CAATCCATGATGGGATTCAGGCGGGCTGTTCGTGTGGACTAGCGGTAGAGGCCGAACACTTAGGCGGCTCTATGCAGAACTACTCTCCTTAGACGGTCAAAGCGTCGATCTTTTAGATCAACCAAGGTAATCACCATCTCTAGCTTATTTGTTTATTTCTTAAACGAAGTCGATCTTAGGTCGATAGGAAATAAATTTTTGAATTCCGATGCGTTCCCGCGTAGATTTCCTGACAGTGGTATCAGAGAGAGCTTCGAGCTTAAGCAATAAGCATGTTATTTTGCGTAGTTAATTTTATCGTTTAAATCACATTATTAAAAGATGAAAGATTTTTGATTCATAAAAGTGATACATGAAAAGAAATAAAAAATTTTAAAAAAAGGTAGATCGGGTGGTGCTCGGCCGACTGGCGGACGCACCACCACCGGTGGCGGTTGGTCGGCGGCGGCGGCAGCAGGGCAACCTGCTTCCGGCAGTCGGTTGACCGGTCAATACTGGCGGATCTTCAAATTTTTGTTTTGTGTATTTTGTGATTCAATATGGTTCATAGTTGTGATTGATAATTCGTCTTTTGTTTAGTTGTGTCATATGGCTAACCAATGGTTCAAATAGTTTAGGCCATTGGGATGCCACATGACATTAAAATAATAATGGCCTTTCCAAACTTTGTTTGGAATAGGCCTAGGCCCTTTCCAAATATTTGATTTGGGAAAAGGCTTCAGCTCAGCCACTTCCAAAATTTTGATTTTGGAAAGTGGCAGCCTAAACCAAAATTATTTGGCCTTTCCAAATATTTGATTTGGAATGGCCATGCCTTTTCAAATATTTGATTTGTAAAGGCTTGGCTCAAGCCATTTCCAAAATTTTGATTTTGGAAAAGTGGCTGCGCTAAGCCAAAATTATTTGGCCTTTCCAAATATTTGATTTGGAATGGCCTATGCCTCTTTCAAAGATTTGATTTGTAAAAGGCTTGAAGCTTAGCCATTTCCAAAATTTTGATTTTGGAAAGTGGCGAGCGCTTAAGCCAAATTTGGTTTTAGAAACCAAAGACATCCTTTTTTGATTACGAATCAAAAGGAAAGAAACAAAAGAGAAATAATTTTAATTTTGATTTATTTTGGAATAGTTCTAATTAATTAAAATTAAAATTAAAATCGGTTTAAAATTAATCGTTAATTTTATTTCGATTAAAATAATTTAATTAATTAAATGTTAATTAGTTAATTGATTGGATAAAATTATTTAATAGATTAAATGTTAATTGATTAATTAAGACGCAAGTAGTTAAATTTTAATTTTATCTTTTTCATAAGATTTTATTGTATGGAGTAGATATAGTAGATGTAATATGATTATATGGACCCCAATTGATCATGGACTCGACCGATAGGATAGATGTGAATGATTTAGTTTTCTGTTGGTTTAAAAATTGTCCTAGGCCGTTATGAAGAACGTGACCTAGTTTATTTTCTGCATTTATCCCATTCCCGTTAGCTCCCCCCCATGTGCGGCGGGTGTATTTATTTTATTAGATAGAATTAAATGTAACAAGAATGGGCAGTGTTTCGGAGACCAAAGAAAGAGAAGAAAATAAAGATCCCATTTAGAGAATGGAGCATTAAAGATCCTATTGGCGGTTGCAACTACCTTTAGATTGTGACCAGCGGTTTCACAAGATGTATTCGAAACCGCACTAGAAAAGTCCATGATCATACCGGTTACTTTACGCATTTATTTATTTTGTGCTTGTATTTATTTTATGTGATACGATAGATGCATGACTAGGCACGATCTAGATAAATGTGTAGGATGTATGTCTATAGAGATAGATATATTTGATGAGACCACAATTAAATTAATTAAGTGAATTAATTTACGTAAATACTTCCACAACAAAAATCAAGTCGAAATATTGTCTCCCAATATTATAGCGACGGTGAAGAGCCTTTGTTCGGATCCAACTGATTGGCCCTCGTCGGGAGTTGACCTACCACGGGTATATCGTCGTTATTGAGATATGATCGTATGAGATCTCGCGAATATTGGGTTATGACTTGACTAGAGTATTGCGGTGATTGGCCCTCGTCAGGACCGTCTTATTCTAGAGGCAAGGGGTTGACTACCACATAAAGATGTGAATTGTCAAAGAGTTGACTAGTCAACCACCAAGAGTCACATAGAGATGTGATTGGTAAGAGTTACATACCTTTCGAATTATTCCGGTTGATCGGCCATCGTCGGGAATCGGGGTAACCAGATGGGATCTTGGCCACTAAAGAATTTTGAAAGATTCTTGAAAGTCAATTGGGAGTAGTTGACTAGTGGGAGCAAAATCATAAATCAAAAGACCATTTTTGATTTTGCGTGTATAAACAACAACACTCTTTTATTTTCATTTTTATGTTGTAGTTTTAGCAAACTTTATATTTATGTTTTATTCTCGATTAGTAAAACCAAATTATGACTGTTAATTTTGAGAAACGTTCTCAAATATGGTTAAGTAATTTTAATCCTTTTAAAATAAGCAATGACATGAGCCATCCCGTTATAGTAGTTAGAGACAAGGAGATTACATAATTGATGCAGTGCTCGAGACTTTAATTATTAATGAAAGCGGAAGCTCATGATATGATTAAATCATTTGAAATAAGTTTCAACGAATTAGTCATATATTGGATACGATCCAAGATGATCATTCAGTCATACGATGACAATTAATTCAAACGTTGGATAAGAATGACCACATCTAATTTTGGAAAGGTTGTTTTCAAAATTATAAGATTTAAGTATCGACTTAATTCTATCATTGCTTAAAGGTTAATTAAAAAGTCAATTTTTTGAATACGATTCAAAAGGTTAAATAAACTATTTAATAAACTTTAGATTTTCTTTATGAAAGGAAATTGAAAACATAGCTTTTGTGATCTTTCTTAAGTCTTATGAAGACTACAATAAGAAACATTTCTCAAGTGCTTAAATGATTAAAAAGGAAAGTTAGGGCATGTGCTTAAATAGAGAACTTATTGAAGTTTCTATTCTAGGCAAGTGAGTTGAGATAAATCTGTCTAAGTTCAAAGTCAACTCTAAGATATATGATATCTTACGAGTATGATTAAATTAGAAAGGTTAATACAGATATGGAAGGTGAAGCAAACGTTGTAACATTTACCACATTCTGGATCTAGTAATCTGATAATAGAACTAAATAATGTTATTATATTCCGGTTCTTATGAAGAACATACTTTCAGTTATTTGTTAGGATTTAGTAGACATATTCAATTGTAAAGAATAAATGTTATTCCGATAAATTTGAAAGGTCACTGAATCTAACATACTAGATTGATGTCACTATATGGTTGATATATGTGATGAGATCTCAACTAAATTTTTGTATGGCTGTTATCCTTAGTATTTGTGGTTGTTCTAGACATAGTCTCTCTGGAAGGAAAGCGTGTAACTAAACGTCATTCTGATGATGTTGAACCATATGATTATGAATCACATGGGTAATACGTGTCTTATCTAAAGATGACTAAAATACCCTTTTATGAAAAGGGTCGTAAACTCTAGAAAAATTGTCTAAAGCCTAAACATACCGATGTTTGTTGGCTTATGACAATTAATGCCACAAATAATTGTTTGTTAATCTTTATGACTATTTATAGAAATAGTCAAGTGTACTCAGTGAAGTGCATAATTCGGAAAGCCCGAAAAGTTCGAGCCAGTACGAATATGAGATTGATGAGCTACTTAGGAATTAATCTTCAATTGGATTGAAGTAATTAATACCTGAAGGGTGTTTTAAGTCGCCTCGAAAAGGGAATAAGATTCTCCTTGAAGGATACCATCTTTGGGATACGCAATTAGATTGTGTTCCCAAAATGGAAATAACACTTTATATGATAAAGGTGTGACGCAAGCCATGCGATGTATCCCTTACCCATTTCGGGATAGTGCCCTTATACTTAACCGAGTTCCAAACAATAAAGGTTGAATAAATTCCATATTAGATATGGAAGAGGATAATGTCGAATCTTTCTTAACCGATGATTTGAAGTTGTCATAGGCAAAGTCGTAAAGGCTTGAAGCCTAGTACGACATATGCAACTTTGTGGAATGTCTTAGCAAGTACGCTAGATATTATTTACTCGTCCGCAGAGCAAAAGGTGTTTGTCTCCAAACATCTTTGTCTTAAAGGAAGCGTTTCTTCCAAAAGAAACAGTGGGAGTGAATCAGATCTCAAAAGAGTTTGAGAACCACAAAGATATATTCAACCAATGGAACATGAGCAGACGCCACATAGCGATGAGGTGTAGGACACTGCTCAGTGCACACAAAAGTTCTGTAAGTCTGTGGATAACCTCAAGCCTGAAAAGGCTGTTGGTATGTTCATCTTGAAGAATGAATATCTCACGACTTATGAAAGAATGTTTAAAAGGAAAGATTGAGAGATATGGCTATGAGCCATAATATCTGAATTAGATTCCATTAGTGACAACCAGGTTATGAACCTAGTCTGTCTTACCTAGAGGGAATGTCCCTATAAGGCTGAGCCCAGTTCTATTCAGATTATGCTTGTTGTAACTTTGTATCATGGCTATATGATAGTGTTGAAGACGTTGGGCAGACAGCTCAATGTTCATAGACGATAACATGATATGTAAGCCCATGAGATCCATTTATGGACTCAAACAAGTTTCTCTAGACAATTTCTTTGTTTGATATAGTCAAAAGAAGAATATGCCCCATGTGCAAGATAGATAGTGGGAGTGTGTTATGATTTTTGAGCAAGGTATTAGATATCTATCTCGAGAATTATCACCCCATGTCACAGTCAATTAATGTTTGGTAGTTCAAGGTCTTTGTGAAAGCACTTGGATTGGCAGTTCTTATTTTAGAAATAAGAATCTATAGCGATAGATTTAACTGCTATTAGATTATAGTTTACCTATATAGATGTGATGCTAAAGGAGTTTAGCATAGATCGCGACAGGATATCGCTGCGGCGGTGTTCTCAAGATCTATCTATGTTAGGACGTTAGTCCTAAAGATAAGGTGAAAGATGATGCTAATGGAAGGTTTCCTTCGCTACTGCGATAGAAACCATCATAAAGGTAATGCCGGATGTTCATAGTCCATGAATAGTCATGAGCAAGTATGAAAGTAAATATGGTGAATGTCGAGAATATCCTTAAACAAGTTAAGGAAAGTTTCCTAGTTTATTGAAACTTGGAATTAAATAAACGTATATATACAGACGTATATCCTGATTCTTATGAAGGCGAGTGGGAGCTGCTGTCTGGGTTTGCAGTCACTTTGATAAGTGATATAGTGAGCTGGAAATGTTCAAGCATATGGGACACTGTAATTCTACAACTAGGCCAAAACACAGTAGTGCCTTAGAGGCTAGACGGGAGCGAGACATGGATCTAGAAGGTTCATTCCTGAACCTTGTACGGTTCTTCCACCTTTTCTATATAGCTGATATAGTAAGTGGATTCATTGCTTGAAGCAAGGACTAGGGTCTCGTCAGAGATTCATGTGTGTGTTGAGGCGGTTCCTTTGACTTGGTCATTTGGAACATGATATGAAGATAGTATGAGTCCCCACGGATAGTGATCCGTTCATGGCTAGAGCTGGTTGCGAGTATTGCATGAGATTCTTGTGTTTCAACTTGGTCTTGTGTGTGCGAGTGATTGGTTTTAGGCCAAGTGGGAGATTGTTGGAATAGTGTCCTAAACCCAATCGGGTTGGACCGGATCCGACCGGGTCGGATCATTTCTACTATTTCTTTATGTTTACACATATATTAAATGACTTTTCTGTTGTCATATATATGTTCTTTTAAAGAACCGATTATGAATTGTTATATGATAACGTCCTTAGTATTAGACTGTGATAGAGAAACCATGAGAGGCGATTATGGTTGATGAGATCTCTAATCACTTTAATAAGTTTGATACTTAAATGTCTCTAGGCTGATGTACTATTAAACGGGCATTGATAGTATGAACAAAGGCTAGCACGTATTAGATGTCATCTGCTTTAGTAGGCGAGGATAGATCTCGCCATCGAAGTGTAGAGGCGCTTGGGTATGACGTTGACGTGTATTAGAGAATGCGACGTTAGGACCGACCCACTTACACGAGATAAGTGTCACACTATGTGGCGGTTGTGTAATTATCCTTTTGACCGGAGTCTTCATGGCATCACGGTGTGGATTGTCATGCTTTGACACTATTGAGGTTTCCCCTAGCCACGGGGTGATCATGCGGTAGTGATTGGGTATGATACTGAAGCATGCAGAGTATACATAATTGGTCGTCCGGGAATCGCGTATCCTATGTTTGGGATCGAATATCCGAAATGGCCTTCTTATAAGGAATGTCTTACTCTCGTGAATCTTTGCAAAGTGGGAGTAAACGAGTTACTTCGAGAGAGCATGATATCCAGATTATAAGATACAATCGTTGATGTTTTGACACTCGACTAACGACTGTATGGATATTATTACAGCGATAGGATTGTAAGTTACACGGTAACTGTTTCACATGAAAGGTAGTAGTCATTGCATTTGACTCTTCCGATGATTGGGGGTCACGGTGTGTTGCTAGATGCTATCCCGTGATCGTTAGGTATGAAGGGCATTTTCGTAATTTGCACTTTGTGTCTACGGCCAACATATTCGGAAGCCTATCGGGTCACACACATATGAACATCTAGCCGGATTAAAATGTGGTTATAGTTGATAACCAAATAAGGAAAGAATTTATCTCGAGACTATAAAGGTTATAGTGGTAAATTAATATGGTGGTATTTATTTATTATGAATAAATTAAATTAAATACAAGATATTAATAATATTGTATTAATTAAAGAATATTCCGGAAGCCAATATTTGGCTATATGGGGCGCCACATTGAAGTGTATAAGATACACTTGGATTATGCAATTTAATTAATGGTATTACCATATATTAATATTAGATATTAATATTTATAAATATGTACATACAGCGTGTGTTTGCACCAATTCAAATTGGTGATTCATTCGCACCATATATTTATATATATATATAGATTTATTTGTGTAATATATATGTGATATATACACATGTGTAAATTGATTTATGGTAATATAATAAAAGATAAATATTGTCAATATAAGATATTGACAATATTTTGGAAATATTCAATATAAGATATTGACAATATCCTAGATTTATTTGATATAAGATATTATAATAAATGAGATAAATCAATCAAATATATTTTCCTTTTTTTATTGGAAAAAGGTTTTCTTCTCCTCCACACTTCTTGGGGCGCCACTTTCCTATAAATAGGAAGTGGGTGTCAAGCTCTTTTGTACATCACAATTCCAAGAACTAATAGTTCTTGTGTAAAATAGAGAGCATCCTATAGAGAGTTGGAGAGAGGGGAAAAAGGCCGGTCTAGCAACCGGAGTTTTCCAATAGCAATCCATGATGGGATTCAGGCGGGCTATTCGTGTGGACTAGCGGTAGAGGCCGAACACTTGGGCGGCTCTATGCAGAACTACTCTCCTTAGACGGTCAAAGCGTCGATCTTTTAGATCAACCAAGGTAATCACCGTCTCTAGATTATTTGTTTATTGCTTAAACGAAGTCGATCTTGGGTCGATAGGAAATAAATTTTTGAATTCCGCTGCGTTCCCGCGTAGATTTCCTAACACTTTTGAAGTGTTTCACTTTTCTTATTCATGAATACCACCCAGGTGTATCTTGAATAATCATCCACAACAACTAAAGTGTACTTCTTTCCTGTAACACTTGTTGGAGTCACTGGTCCAAATAAATCCATGTGCATTAGCTCCAACACTCTCTTAGTTGATTGCTTTGTCTTTGACTTGAAGCTTGATTTAGTCGGTTTAGACAATCACATGAATAAGTTATGATGTAGGAAAATTAAATAAATGAAGTAAAGTAAATTGCAGAAATTAAATTGACACAAGGCTTATAGTGGTTCAGGGTGGTGTAATCCCTTAATCCACTATTCTCCTGTGATGAGTGGAGGAATTCACTATTGTTTTCACTGATACAATAGTATGATTGTCCTTGGCTTCCCAAGCTTCACAATCTACAAGACTATCACTCATTGACTGTGCACTTCTTGATGATTCGATCTTTCCTTTGTTGCTCCTCGAGATCAAAATCTTTCAACAACTATCACAGATTCAACTCCTTCTCATTGCTTCGATTCGATTTGCTTTGATTTGATGTGAATGTGATTCACACACACTTGGTTGATCAATATCGGTCTTGAGTATGACTTTGTTGCTCTGATGTCTGAGTTGATAACTAGATGCGTCTTTTTAAGTTCAGAGAGAAGGCTTTTCAAATTGACAGAGTTTTCACTTGATTTTTATGTTCAGTTCCACACATTTCTCTGTCTGTCAATGCCTTCTATTTATAGCCTTGAATAACCTTGATTTTGAAATTCCGTCCGTTGGCTATATTAATGAGGAATAATCCTTGATTTTATTCTTGATTCCCCTTAATTGCATTCTCTTGATTTCAAAGTGATCGGATTCTTTCTTCAATCGCATGTGTGGAAAATCCGTCCTTGATTGATCCTCTAATGATTGTGCATTTAATGCATGATCTTACGAATCTTCAACGTATATTAAATCTGATCTGGTAAGTGTTCCTTCGCCGTTTTTAGAACGGTCGAGTGATCCTTCTGTCTTAGCCATTTTAGCTTTTCCTTTACCGTTTCGTCTTTACTCAGCCGAAAGTAAGTTTACTTTGCCAGTTCACAGTTTTCTTCTTTGCTTCAGTTGAAGGAGAATCTTTGTACTTCACTGATCTTGGATTGGGGTGAGATCAGTGTACACCATATTCAAATATTAATGTACATCACTTGTAGTATGACTTAGACTTGTCCAAGGTCATCACAAACTTCCTTTGTTACAAGTCAGACCTTTAATGTCTGCATTGCTTCTCTCTTTGGTGCTTGGTGGCTTCACTCTGCCGAATATCTTTTTGCTTTGCCGTCCTACCAACTAGTACAATACTTGTCCGACTCAACTTATACAACATGTCGGACTCTAAGTAAGGACTTATACAGAGAATTCTAACTTATTTCAGGCTTGCTATAACAGCTGGTATGGCCATCATCAAAATATAATAAAATGTTCCTAACAATTTCCCCCTTTTTGATGATGCCAAAACCCTCATAAGCCTGAATATAAGTAATCAAAATTTTCATAATAAACAACAGAGCACAAATTCAACAGTTTTATTCATCCATCATAGGGCAATAAGTTCTAAAACTTTATTCAAATGTTACAGACTATATTTTGCTTAATTCAGCCTTGTACCTCTTGAACTTTGTAGTCTGAACCTCTTCAATGTCTTTCCAATCAATTTCTGGAAACTTTCACTTCCAGTAAGCCAAAGCCGTGTATTCAGATACACCCTGAAAAACTCTTTTGGCAAAAAGTCTGTTGAAATCAGGCATGGTCTCATTTGCCTTAGGTTCTCCAAAATATTTTTCAAGTCTTTCTCTAGCCTCAGCAATATGTGAATCTGCAAACTTGAGGCTTTTGTAGAGACTCCACTGCTCCTGTTTCTCCACTCTTCCCGTAGGATTGAAGAATTTTGCCATATATTTGAATTCTTCTTGTTGTTCAGCTGGCAAGTCTTCTGGTCCTTTTGCAGATAATGGTATGGCTGAGCTTGGTTTGTTGTTGGTTTGTTTGAGAAGTGCAAACTCCCTTTTGACTTCATTGTAGAGTTTGGCCATATCAGTTCTCATCCTTTCATCCTGATAGCTTAGCCAATAAGCCCAAGCTTCATCTTGTGAGGAGTGAGGAAAGAGTCCTTCTCAGACTGAAAAATTCTCTTACATGGTCCAAAGACATCCGCATCATATTCTCGCCTTGCTTTGGTGACCAGTGTAAGTTCTGTGTTCCCAAGATATCCGAGGCTGCCGCTGCCTCGCTGGTGTTTCCTCCGTCTTTGAGTTTGTGTTGACTAGCCGATCCTCTTGTCGACTAGATCCAGGCCTTTTTGTCTGCCGGCCTGATCTGCCTCTATCATCATCTCTTCTTTGTATAGGATGAGGAAATCCAAATGAGTGGTTCCTTTAAGGCCTTTTCTTTTTCTCTCTCGACTCTTCTTTCTTTGTTCTTCCGCTTCATTTTCGATTCTTATTTCTCTGTCTCTTGCTCTCGGTTGTTCTTGAGTGAAATTTGGGGGTCTGATTGTTGATCCTTCAGGTTTAGGCTTATCCTGATTTCCCCCCTTTTTGGCAGCATCATCTCTTTGCTGGAGTAAGATGCTATTTGTGGCCTCTGCCGTGCCGATCAGAGAGTCAAGCTTTGATTCAATAGATGTGAATCTGTGGTGATGATCATTCAGTTTCTCATTCACACTACAAAATTTAGTGCCAAAGGCCACTGCCATTGATTCATTTTCTTGGGAAATATGCTGTCTGAGCCCGCAAGATTGTTGGTGATATTGATATTAAGTCGCTTCATCGATTTCCCTGTTGTTGAACCACAATGTTTTGTGCATCAATGTACTCAGCAATGGCCTGAAACTTGTGTTCAATGGAGGAGCTTTTGTCATTAAATGCTGAAGTCATGGATCTGAGATACATGGCTTGCTGTTCCAATTCTTCAGCCAGCAGGTCTGCTGCTTTCTCAAAAGTTTCATTGGTAATGCCAGTGGCCAGCTGAGAGAGTTTGTGCCTTGTATCAGCTGGTTCTGGATCTGTTTGATGTCCCTTGTCTTGTTGTTGAGTGACATCTGCTCCAGTTTCCAAATCATCAAGAATTTGGGTAGATGTGTATGCTGGAGTTGTTTGAGCTGCAGTTCCCCTTATCTCTGTGCCGAAGGTTGCTTTGACTGGTGTGGCAGCAGCTGAACCAGTGTCCACAATGTGTGTGTTGTCAGCTAGAACATTCACAGTCAGTGGTTGAGTGACTGTCTTTGCTAGAGTTGAGGACTTGTTGGATGCTTGTGGTTTCAAGAATGTATGGAGAAGAGTTGTATCATCAATTGCATCTGGTGCAGGAGCATCCTCTTCTCTGTCTTTACCAAAATCACCATCATTATCATCATCATGATCATCATTGTGATCATCATCGTGATCATCATCATCATTATGATCATCATCTGAGTCATCATTCTGTCTCCCAGAGGCCTGGGGCAGTTTTGTCTTGGCTGCATCAACGAAGTCCCATAGAGGCGATTCATCAAGTACACCTACCAGAGTTGTGATTCCCAGAAGGTTAAATAACCATGCTTCTTCAGCAAGCATGCGGTCTGAGTCTTGAAGTTGTTTTCTGGAATCCCCTTCCTTCCACTCAAGATAATCTGCAATTCGATCATCTATATCGTTTGCAGACAAGTGTGTTGACTTCTTACGGAGATGCCTCATCATCTCCAGTATCTTCCCTATTAGGATGTTGCTCATCCTCACTGTCATTCTCTTCTTCCTGTTGCTCCACCTCAGTTTCAGAATCCTCTTGCTTGTCATCTTCATCAATTAATTTTCCAAAGTCTGTCTTGTCCAGATTTCGCTGAACCTTTTGCTTCTTTCTTTGACTGGTAGCGATTTGTGTGGATTTCTTCCTTTTTCCGTCTCCAGTCTTCTTTTGTTGTTTAAGATAGGTAAACATGACTTTGGATTCATGCAGTTTGTGGAGTTCAACAGTAAGGACTTTAAGACATTGCATTAGATAGTGTAACTGAATCCCATATGACTTTTTCACCCAGAATTGGCCTTTCTTTGTCTTTCCCTCCTTTATCCCCTTCTTTTCTGGTTTTACTTCCCCTTGGATTTGCTCTTTGATGCGTAGGAAGAAGTATTTTGCCCAATTGAATTGTAGATTGTTGTAAATGATTCCCATTAGCCGCATTCTAATTTCTGTCATGGCATTATTTGCGCCCAACTTTCCTTCAATGGTTTTGCCAATTAGGGCACTAAATTCATTGAATGGTTTCTTCAATGCAGATCTCAGGCAGTTGAATTTTGTAGATCCTGGGTTTGCCATTTTGGCGATAGTTGTCCAAAAATCATCCAAGTTTTGTGGTACCAATGTTACGTTTGCTTGACCTTTATTTGAGAGTTTGAGATGTTTTCAAATTACCTTTTCTGTAATCACCACTTCTTTGCCGTTGACATATGCAACGATCTTGTCCGCTTCCCACTCGTCACCTTCTTCAGCAGGGAGCCCAGATACGTATTGTGCAGATTTCCAGAAGGATATGAGATTTTCATAGCACACCTCGGTTATTGGAGGATTGAGAAAGGTTGATAATTTTAGATTTTCACAGCCTGCTGCCAATCGTTTGGCATGCTCGTCATTTCCGCACAGTCTTAGGTAGTGTTCTGCTTGGAAGAATGAACCAGTGGCAATCGATTTTTCATACCCAGCTTGGGTGATTGAGGAAGATGATGCCATTGTTGAAGAGGAGAGGGGGGTTTTGAAAATGAACTTGAAACAAGTGTAGGGTTTGTAATTTGCAAGAGAGCGTAAAGATTTCTGAAAATCTTTAAGTCTGGTTTATATAGTGTGATTTGGGTAGTGTGAACGTGGTTTGAATATGGAAGGATTTTGTGACATCATGGCGTGATTTTGTGTATATGAATTGCGATATTCGAGCTTAATGGGGGAGTGGTTTGAGGTAAGTAATGATAGAGCCCGGGAATCGAGGAGTTTTTAATTCGAAAAATAATATAATTACCTCCATGATCATAAATTGATCTCCACGTGTGTAATCTTTAACAGAATAATCCTCAATAATTGCCTTATTCTCCACGTGTAGTCAGAATTGATTTTGTTCACACTTTTAATTTATCCAAGTCTTTATTTCGGTGAAGTGCCTTGGCTGGTCACTTAGTCGATCAAATGAGTTCTTCACTGAGCTGCTCCATTTAACTGTTCCTAACAATCAGTTGAGTTACCTTCACTGGATACCAGTGCCTTACCCGCTACACCTGTAACGGCAAAGGTTGTACCAGTTGATGGAGTCACTTAGCCGATTACTCCAGTTGGCCACTCCTTGATACTTAGTCAATTTCTATCATTCCTAACTCAGTTCTCAACATACTAAATCTTTCATAACTGAGTGGTTTAGTGAAGATGTCATCCAATTGATCTTCAGTAGGTATGTATTTTAGGATGACATCTCCCTTTTCAACATGGTCTCTGATAAAATGGTGTCTCACATCAATGTGCTTTGTTCTTGAATGCAATTGTTTTCTCTTCCATTCCATAGTCCCTTAGCTGTTGTCTTATCCAAAGTACTTGAGCATAGCAGCTACCTGCTGCTATATATTCTGCTTCAGCTGTTGATGTAGATACGGAGTTTTGCTTTTGGCTGAACCAAGAGACTAGTCTGGTTCCTAGCATTTGACATGTTCCAGAGGTGCTTTTTCTATCTATTTTGCATCCAGCATAGTCAGAGTCTGAATATGATATCAATTTAAATCCTCCATCTTTTGGATACCAAATTCCAACATTTATAGTGTTTTCAAGTATTTGATTATTCTTTTGGCTGCTAGAAGATGTGATTCTTTTGGTTGAGCTTGAAATCTTGCACACACTCCTACTCGCAAATGCTATATCAGTGCCTTGCGATTAAGTATAATAAGGATCCAATGATTCCTCTATACATTTTCGATCAACATCCTTTCTCGCTTCATCTTTCCCAAGTATGACTGGCACACATTGGTGTGTCTCTTTGTGCCACTTGTATCCATCCCATACTTGTGTATCAAATCTCTTGTGTACTTGGCTTGACTAATGAAAATGCCATCCTTCATTTGCTTTACTTGAAGGCCAAGGAAATAGTTTAATTCTCCCATCATGCTCATCTGAAATTTGCTTTTCATCAGGTTTGCAAATTTCTCACAAAGCTTTTCATCCTCTGATCCAAAGATTATGTCATCAACATAGATTTGTACCAGCAATGTGCTTGCTCCTTCCTCTAGTTTGAATAGAGTCTTGTCAATAGTTCCCTTGTTGAATCCATTCTTGATCAGAAATTGTGATAGTGTTTCATACCAGGCTCTTGGTGCCTGTTTGAGGCCATAGAGGGCCTTCGTGAGTTTGTATACTTTGTCTTCTTTTCCTTTGATTTGAAATCATGGAGGTTGTTCTACATAAACTTCTTCTTCCAAAAGTCCATTTAGGAATACACTTTTGACATCCATTTGATAGACTTTGAAGTCTTTGTATGCAGCAAAAGCTAGAAAGAGTCTGATTGCTTCCAATCTTGCTCTTTGGTGCAAATGTTTCATCATAATCTATTCCTTACGCTTGAGAATAGCCTTTTGCAACTAGCCTTGCTTTGTTTTCGACAACAGTTCCTTTCTCATCCATCTTGTTCCTGAATACCCATTTTGCACCAATGATGTTGGTTATATCTAAGTCTGTCAACAAGTTCCCTGGACTTCATTTCTTTCAAATTCATTTAGTTCTTCTTGCATTCTTTGTGATCCAATCTGCATTTTGGATTGCATCATCTATGGTCTTGGGTTCCACTTGTGATAGAAAGCAAGTTAGCATGTGCTCCAGCTTGTCTTCTCGGTTCTAACTCTGTGTGAATATCTCCAATCACTTGTTCTTCAGGATGGTCTCTTAGCCAATATAGATCTGGTTGAAGTTGTTCTTCACTTGGTGCTTCCATACCTTCATTCGAGCATGAACTTCAACTTCAGTGTACTTCTTCCGTTGTATTAATATGTGGCTCCTCTTGATTTTCAAAGTGATGATTCGGGATAGAAATGGTATGATTGCATTTGTATAGATTTCCTTCAGGTCGCTTTCTCTTCTTGGTCTTCAAGATCTTCACCATTTGTATTTGGTTCATCAAAACCACATGTATCGATTCTTCAATCACCAATGTTCTTTTATTGAGTACTCTGAATGCTTTCTTTGGTGTCCGAGTATCCCATGAAGATTGCTTCATCACCTTCTCATCAAAGGTATGCACGGTGGTTCTGTTTAAGACAAAACATTTTGATCCAAACATATGAAAATATGAGATATTGGGTTTTATACCATTCCATATTTCATATGGAGTCTTTCCATGATGTTTGTTTTTGACCAGCAGACATGTTTCTGCCTTGGTTGTTCTCTCTAGTCCACAACATACATGTTGTCTTGTCTTCTACCCGCAAGAACTCACTGTGTTGGTTTGGTGTGAATCACTTTGCATCCTTCTTTGTTGAAGTGCACATTGTAGCCTTTGTCACAAAACTGATCGATGCTCATCGATTGAAATTTAGTCCCTTGACATATGCCACATTTTGAATCTTCAAATTGTTCTTGAGTATTATGCCTTCCCCTTAATCTTGCCTGGGTTTTCTTTGCCTCCAAATGTGACTTTGGGTCCATCAAAAGTCTTAAAGTCATGAGCCATTTCTTGTTTCTCGTCATGTGTGTCGGAACATCCACCTGCCTATGTACTGGACATCCTACAAAGCAGATTAGTTAAGTTTAGGTACCCAACTTTGTTTGGGTCCATACATAGCACTCATGCCTCCCATACCAAGTGTGTATCCAAAAGGTCTTCTTTTGGATAATTGAAGTCATCAACTTCATATGTATAAGGCATGGCGAGAATAGCTTCTAATAATTTTCTTGAAGGTATTCGATACTTTTCTCCACTTTTGGTGCATTTACATCCTTCTTCACTTTCCAATATGCAAGAGGAAACCTTTCTTGCTTCATGTGTCTAGAATGCATTGGTTTTTCTTGAACACATGATGCATTTTGTGGAATGGTTTCCTCTTGTATTTTGAGGTGCAACATTCCAATCATCCTCTCGAAGGGTAAAGTCCGCTTTACCTTTCGGATGGTCGTTGTTCTTGATTGACTGGAATGAGGATTTAGTCCATTGTTTCACTACATTGGGTTTTGACTTCACTGCAGCAGGATGATCTGTTGGAACTATGGTCCGTCCCTTTCTAAATTTTGGTCCATTAATGGTCCTGAATTTTGAATTGTGTTGACAATTATTCCTACTTTCATCCTCGATTGTAGCTAAGACCAGATCCGATCCAAACCTTTTGAGGGTTTGTAAGTGGTGTCTTTAGTGTTGCGGTGGTTACTTTTCATGGTGATGAGATTTTCTTAATCGATCTCATCAATAATGGATGTATGATCATCCGCTTTTGTTGATCATTTAAGTAGGTCTCCTTACTAGTTAGTCAAACTTTTGCTTTATTGAGATCTTTCTTTAATCTCTTATTTTCTTTTCTTAGATCCTTGCATTCCTTTTCCGAATTTCATGATTCTTTTCAATTTCATCAAATTTAGTCATGAGATTTTGGACTAGGTCTCTTGATCTAATGGGAGAGTAGAAGATTGTGTAAAGTGTCGATGTGGATGTATTAGATGAAGAGTAAGAGCTAGATGATACCTCGATTCATCCGATTCTTTAGCCATTAGACATAGGCTTGTTTCTTCAGTGTCTGCACTATCACTTTCATCTTCATCCAATTCTTTATTCATGAGGCATATGCATGCTTTCTCCTTTTCTAAGCTGTCTTCTTCATCACTGTCATCTGAAAATCATCATCAGATGATTCTTCATTCTTCTCACTGCTGGATTCTGCCTTGAGTGCCTTCTTGCTTTTTCTCTTTTCAAATGCTTTGTATTTCTTCTTTTCATCATCTTTGTCATTTTCTTCAGGACAATCTGCCTTGAAGTGACCTTTCTTGTTGCAGTTGAAGCATCTGTATTCATCATCTTTCTTCTTCATGTCTCTGTTTGAGCTTGACCTCTTGTTTGATGATGAAGTTCCTTTGAAGGGATTCTTTTTGCTAAACCTATCAAAGCGTTTAACCAATAAAGCTACCTGTTCTTTAAGTTCATGTGTTTCTTTGCTGGGGTGCAACCAGTGCAGTGAGTTTTTGTGTCTCTGTCGGAGCACCATCTTCACCGCTCAATTCAATTCATGAGCTTTTAATTGGGACATCGTTGTCGAGTGTCGTTGCTTGCAAGATTTGTTGTTCCTCCGACATGAGATGTTATGATCTTCCATCTTTCGTAGTCCTCTCAAGATCTTCAAGCATACTTCTTTTTGGGGATATGTGTGTCCAAGTCGCATTGCGATTCATCGATGATGCTTGAGAATCATTGTCCATTTGATCTATGGATTCACCAGTCTTCATTTTGAAGTTTTCAAACTTCTGTTTTGCAACAGATAATTTGTTTTCTTTAACTGCTTCAGATCCTTCATTTATCAATGATAGCTTGTCCCACATCTCCTTTGCTGTTTTGCAGTCTTTGATTCTCATGAACATGTTGCTATCTAGGGTCTTCAAGATCATGTCTTTTGCAACAAAGTCCAGGTTTGCTCTTCTCCTGTCATCCTTGGTCCAATCCTTTTTAGGTTTGTCAATTTCCTTTCCTTGATCTGCTCCTGTGCCTACCACAAAGAGTGATTGTGATTGGTCCATCATTAATTACATCCAGCATCTCTTCATGAGTTGCTGCAAGATGAGATAGCATTCTTATTTTATATTCATCAAAATTATTAACATTAAAAACAGGTACTTTTGACAAGAAGTTTGAGGAATCCATCAGTGCAAATGAAGATATAAATGTAAATGTATAGAAGACTCAGATTTGAAAACTACTTTGAAAATATGTGATCTCCTTGTTACTGTAAATTAGATCTCGAACAGTTTCGATACTAGAACACTACTCCGATACCAATTGTTGGTCCCAGAGAAGGGTAAATCTATAGTCGGGGGGAATGACTATAGTGGAGTTTCAAAACTTTTCTTTTATTTAAAAGCTTTTGGGCAAATGGATAAGTCCCTTCTTACTATGTTGTTTTCAAATCAGTTTAGACAATCACAGAATAAGTTATGATGTAGGCAAATTAAATAAATGCAAGAAAGTAAATTGCAGAAATTAAATTGGCACAAGGATTATAGTGGTTCAGGGTGGTGTAATCCCTTAATCCACTCTTCTCCTGTGATGATTGGAGGAATTCACTATTGTTTTCACTGATACAATTGTATGATTGTCCTTGGCTTCCCAAGCTTCACAATCTACAAGATTATCACTCCTTGATTGCAACAAACTTGATGATTCGATCTTTCCTTTGTCGCTTTCGAGATCAAAATCTTTCAACTTGGCTATCACAGATTCAACTCCTTCAGATTGCTTCGATTGATTTGCTTGATTTGATGTGAATGTGATTCACACACACTTGGTTGATCAATCTCGATCTTTGAGTATGACTTTGTAGCTCGATGTCCGAGTTGATAACTAGATGCGCTCTTTTAAGTTCGTAGAGAAGGCTTTTCAAATTGTGAGTTTTCACTTGATTTTTATGTTCGGGCCCACACATTTCTCGGTCTGTCAATGCCTTCTATTTATAGCCTTGAATAACCTTGATTTTGAAATTCCGTCCGTTGGCTATATTAATGAGGAATAATCCTTGATTTTATTCATGATTCCCCTTAATTGCATTCTTCTTGATTTCGTTGATTGGATTCTTTCTTCAATCGCATGCCAGAAAAATCCGCCCTTGATTGATCCTCTAATGATTGTGCATTTAATGCATGATCTTCGAATCTTCAATGTATATTAAATCGATCCGTAAGTGTTCCTTCGCGCTTTTAGAACGGTCGAGTGATCCTTCCGTCTTAGCCGCTTTAGCTTTTCCTTTACCGCTTCGTCTTTACTCACCGAAAGTAAGTTTACTTTGCGGTTCACGCTTTTCTTCTTTGCTTCATTGAAGGAGAATCTTTGTACTTCACCGATCTTGGATTGGGGTGAGATCGGTGTACACCATATTCAAATATTAATGTACATCACTTGTAGTATGACTTAGACTTGTCCAAGGTCATCACAGACTTCTTGGTTACAAGTCGACCTTTAATGTTTGCATTGCTTCTCTCTCTTTGGTGCTTGGGTGGCTTCACTCTGCCGAATATCTGCTTTTGCTTTGCCGCCCTACCAACTAGTACAATACTTGTCTGACTCAACTTATACAACATGTCAGACTCTAAGTAAGGACTTATACAGAGAATTCTAACTTATTTCAGGCTTGCTATAACAGCTGGTATGGCCATCATCAAAACATAATAAAATGTTCCTAACACTTCTTGAATGTGATCTCAGGTAAACCAATCACCAATTTCTTCTTTACTATCTGATTGATATCATCAAAATTCAGATGATTCAGCTTCTTGTGCCATAGCCAATTGAGTTCTGACTTGGTATGCACTATCAGGCAGGTTTCTGGAACTGCAGTTGACCAATCCACAACATACATATTCTGTTGTCTTCTTCTAGCCAACACAACTTGATCACCTCTTTCACTGATGACAGTACATGTACCTTTGTCAAAAGTGACCTTGTATCCCATGTCACAGAATTGTCCAGTGCTCAGCAAGTTGTAGTCCAGTCCTTCAACATATGCAACATTCCTGATTGTTAGTCCATTCCTTACAAGTGTGCCATAGCCTCTTGTGTAACCAGGTGTGTTCTTGTTTCCAAAGTTCACTCTTGGACCATCCTTTGCTACATAGCTTGTCAGACAGTGCTTATTCTTTATCATATGTCTGGAACATCCACTGTCAAAGTACCAGACACCATACAAAACAAAATCAATACATTTTAGGTACCCAAACCTGTTTGGGTCCATGATGGTCAGTGGTAAGCATGACCCCTGGCATGTTTCCATAAGGTCTTCTTCTAAAAGTGTCATACTTTGGTTCATACATGTATTTTACACATCCATAAGGTTTAACAATTGGTTGTGTAGGATTCACATATGTTTTCTGGCCTTTTGGTATGTAATGCTGTTTGAAGTGATTTTTGTTGTTAGAAGCATTAGCATAACCATTGGATTGCTGTCTGTTAGGAACATCTCTGTAATATGGAGTCTGTTGAGGTTCCTGCTGAGGTCTTGTATAAGTCCTTTGCTGAGTCCTCTGCTGATTCCATTGCTTAGGTTTTACCCTAGAAGCATGGTTATACTTGCTGTTTCTAGCAGTAGGGGTAGGAATATTCCAATCATCATCAATAGGGAACAATCTACCTTTCCCCCCTGAGATAAGTATCCCTAGAATGATTAACATTTTTGGGTTTAGGATTCTTATCTTTGGAATATTTCTGGTTTTTCCTTTTTTGTGGTCCAGCAGACTTGGTAGGTCTGCTATCAGTAGGTCTAGAAGGTCCAACAGTCCTACCTTTGGATTTACCCTTTTTGTTAGGTACTGATGTCCTTTTAGACTTCTGATTTTGCCTTTTTGAAGCATTCTCAGTAGGTTTCACTGCCTCAGCAACCCTTTTAGGAGTTGGACCTTGTGCAGGAACAAACTTAGGACCAATCCTGGTACTAGGTTCAGTGACCTTGCTGGATCCACTCTTATTGGATTGTTGAGTTCCAAATCCGAGTCTTGTCCTATCACCATAAGGCTTTCTAGATTTGAATGCAGTGGATGAACAAGTTGGTTCAGCAGACTCAAATGGCTCACGAATGTACAATGAGCTTATCGATTTTATCTAACCTCTTTTTTCTTACCTTTGAGAATTCTTAATTCAGCATTTAATCTTTCAACTTCTAATTGAAGAGCTTCTTTTTCAGCCTTCACAATCTCATAACCAGATTGTGTTATCCTCAGTTGATTAAGGATGGCATCCAAAGTTTCTTCATTGTCAGAATTTTTTGGATTTGAACCACAAATAGATTCACAATCACTTCTAGCAGGAGTATTGATAGATACAGAATTGTATACCTCCTCTGTCTCTTCCATATTTGCCATCAAGGCATAATCATCCATATCAGCAACAAGAGCTGTGTCATCAGATTCATTTCCTTTTTCTGATTCCACTTCATAACCTGATTCATCTTCAGCAACAATAGCCTTCTTGCCATGTCTTCTTTGTTGACTCTTGGTCTTCAGTAGGTCTGGACAATCAGGTCTGAAATGTCTAGGCTTTTTGCAGTTGAAGCAAAGATAATCATGTTCCTTACATTGTTTTAACTCAGGACAATCAGGTTTGAAGTGTCCTGGTTTCTTGCATTGAAAGCACAAGTAATCATTGTCTTTTCTGGAATCATCCTTCTTCTTTTCACTAAATTTCTTAGTGAAATTCCTTAGAGAACTCTTTCTAGTCTTCATCAATCTAATTTTCTTGCTCAGTAGGGCAATCTGCTCTTGCATCTCATCCAACAGATCATCTTGAGCTCCTGAAGTTTCTTCTTGATGTTTGGCAGCCAATGCAGTTGTTTTTTGTTCTTCTTTTTCAGTGGTAGGAACCAATCTCTTGCAGAATTCATAAGCTTTAAGATCTGAGAATAATTTGAAGGTATCCTCTTCATGTAACTTCCTCATTTCTTCTATGGCGTTGACTTTCATCTCCCAAACTTCTTTGTCGTAATGCTTCCAAGATTTTTGAGTTGATTTCTTCTTTTGAATAACTTACACTCAGTAGGGTAAGTTCATCCAGGATTGCATTGAATCTTGATTCCATTTGCTCAATGGTTTCATTTGGTAGCATTTTGAACTTTTGAAACCTCTTTTTGGCCACACCGATTTTGTTCTTCTTAATAGCATCGAGGTTCTTCCGATTAATCGAATCTTGTCCCAAAGTTCCTTTGTAGTTTTGCAATCTTTCACCTTCATATACATATTGCTATCCAGAGTTCTGTAAATGATATCAATAGCAATATTGTTAAGATTTGCTCTCTTTCTATCTTCAGCATTCCATTCTCTTTTTGGCTTTGGAATGTACTACGTCTCTTCATCCACTGTTACTGACTTGGTGATCTCCAGTGGTCCATCTGTCAGCACATCCATCATTTCATCATGTGTTGTAGCTAGATAAGCCTGCATTCGACGTTTATATTCATCAAATCTATCTAAAGAACACATCAGCATAGTTCTAGCATACTGGTTGTTATCCATGATGCAAAGCTTTGAAAATCAGTAACTTGAAAAAGTTTCAAAGTATTTTCACAAGCACAACAAGTAGGATTTCTTCAGAATAGAAGCACTGCTCCGATACTAATTGTTGGTCCCTTGAAAAGGCTTTGTTTAAGTTTAGAGGAGGGGTTGGGGGGTGAATAAACTTAACACTTAAAACTTTTGGAGTTAACAAACTCAAGAACTTCAAAGAAACTCGCCGATACTTGAGAGTCTGTCGGCCGACCTCGAGTCTCACGACCGTTGAGTCTCATCGAATTTGTGCAAATGGAATTATATTAAAATTAAGCCTTATTACTTGTTGTTAAATATGATACTAAGTATTAGATACTCAGTAGTGTATGTGTGTGATTTCAGTTTGCTAGATTCAATAAGGTGATGTGCTTGATAAACTAAATGCAGAATATAAAGGCAGAAAGTAAGTAGGCAGATTTTATAGTGGTTCCAGGTGGTGTAATCATGTCAGTCCACTCTTCTCCTGTGATGTTGGAGGTAATTCACTAGAGATCATTGATGTAGCTGTTACAAAGATTCCTATGTTGCTTGTCCTTCACCAATAACTATGGCTTCACAAACTGAACACTTGGAACAGGTAGGATTGCTGCTCCAAAGTCTTCCACTGGTCCTTGAAGGGTAGGATTGCCTCTTCACCGGCTCCACCACAAACAATGATCTTTCACACCCAACAGATGCTTCAACTGTCTTGATGAGATTCTTGTAAAAGAAAGATAGAATCAAATAAATGATTCGATTGCAAAGCAGCTTGATCGGGATGAATATGATCAGACTTGCGCCTTCAAGTGTGTAAACTTGATGTAGCTTGAATGCAGATTACACTTGAAGATTTTCTCCGGATCAAGAGCCTTAAGCTCAGTAAGTTCAGCAGGGTGTTTTCTTGATTAGAAATCGAAGCTCATGATTTTTCTCATATATCTCATCACTTTTCATCACTTGTAACTGAATTAGGAGTCCTCTATTTATAGGTAGAAGTCCTTGTGACTTGTATTTGAAATTCAAATATATCCGTTTCAGATTTTGTCCCATTTGACTTGCTTTCTGTCACTGTTCATAGTACTGACACAGTCATAATGCTTTTTGACAGTGTACAGTCTATCCACCCTTTGACTTGTAACCATTAGATAAAGTCCTGAATCATCCCAACGCCCTTTAATCTCAACCATTGATTTGTTTGATAAAACCAGAGGTTGTTAGTCGCCCTTATCCATGTTTTCTTCCAATGTAATCTTGAATAAATCGAGGTATATGTATCAAGAGGTTTATGATTCTATTTGAGATACATATCTGTCAGCTGAACCATATTTTGCTGTCTTTTATCTAACTTTTATTTATGAAGTTAGATTACACCTTTTTTCATATAACTAAGTTCCAATCACCATCCAACTTAAGGAACTTAGACCTTGTATTATTAAGGTATATGTAATCGATTTAGGTCATCACAGACTTCCCTAAATTCTGATTCCATATCCTTGACTTTAATTACTAAGTTTGATCCCTTAGCCTTCATTAACTGAGTTTGACCCCCTCACCTTCGGTCTTCACAAGAGGTTCCTCGATAAGTCTCATCGACCTAGACTAGTCTCATCGATATAAGTCGGTGACCTTACAAAGGCTTGTTTGATCAAACCTATACAAAGATCAAACTCTAATAAACCTATACATTTGATCTAGACATCTTTTTTGCCTTTTCTCTATAACAGTTAGTCTGGCACTCATCACTAAAACTTAAAAATAAGTCCAACACAAAGGGTCGAAACAAGGTGGTCCTCCTCTTTCTTCAAAAGCAAAAGTTCTTTCTCGAGCGCTTTTCTCCTTTCTTGCACGTCAGTAAGTTTGTCCTGTGAAGACTGTGTGTGTTGGAGACACTCCCTCTCTAACACCTCACTTTCCTTAAGTTGCTGACAAAGAATGTAAAGTTTTTCACCATGCTCCTCTTGAGAAAGCCAACTCGAAACATCATCTAGAGCTGCTTTGTAGTGGGCGGCATTTTCAAAGAAAGTGTCCAAAAGAGCTTTCGCGTTGGACAGATCTAAACCCCCAACACGCTCCATCTTAGAAAATATTTCGTAAACACCTTTTCAATCGAGGCCAGTTGATCAATGGGTTTACACGATATCTTCTGGCAGGCGGATGTCCATAGCACTCTATGCAAGCTTCGGAGACCTTTTGAAATCACAACACTGGATTGGAATTCTGAGACTTCTGGCCAAAAGAAGCCCTTTTAGAGGGACCGTCAGCCACAAATCGGTGTTCGGACACATGATCACCATCAACAATTATGTTCTCTATCTCGGCGGTGCCTTCCAAATCGGGATCACAGTCCACATCAACATCATTCGTTAGTGGAATAACGTCGCACCTCTCGACTATAATGGGTGAAACGTGTCCCTTTCCTATTTTTCTAGCTTCCATTGCAAAAGCATCAGGACCGTTGGTGGAATCCTCGCTAAGAGCAGAACCGCCGACCTCATCCGGATATCTACAGACCCGCTACAAAACAAAGAGACAAGGCGAAGTGAATGAATAGTGGATGAGGTAAATTAAACAAATCAATGTTAACACATCCCAAAGAGTAAGAGAGGACCTGTTTCCCAGCTCCGGGCTTGGGGCACTTCCAGTTCCTATCGCCATGTGAAGAACTCCCGTTAGCATCCAAGACAACATCAGAACGCCTTTTCTCACCCAAGTCCGCATGCATTTCCTTACCCCTTGTAACTTTTGCAGAAGGAAGGAGAATGACCAAATTAGGCGAGGATGTTGGAGGACGTGAAGACTTGATCTCTTTCACCTTAGCTATCGGGGCGCTTTGTTTAGCCCGAGGAGCAGTCCTATTCACAGTATTGATAAGAGATTGTCTGCCATCGAACAAGTATGAACCATGAACTTTGCCCCACCATGCCCAATAACCTTAGGAAACATGACGGGTGATGTCTGATGACGGTCAAATTATACCCGTAAATGTCATCAACATGATCCTTAAATCGAGATTAATAATATATATTTCATATTAAATCACATATTTATATTTATTATTTAATGTTAAGTGATTATTAATATGATATTTGGTATTTAGCTGTTTTTATTATTTAAAGCCGATTTATTGTGCGATAATTATTGATTTTGTAGATCACAACAAATCGAGAGGATTAATGTCATTCAATCAATTATCTCAAGATAAGGAAGGAAGAAAATCGGAGCATTAAGTGGAAGATTAATCGGATCAACATGCAAGCGTGCAGTGGGGAACAAGCGAGACGAAGAAAACGTGTTAAACATGCAGACTTAGGTTTGGTCGACCGAGCCTATAGCTTCGGTCGACCGAGTGCAGCTCTTCGGTTGACCGAGCCTTAGGTTTGGGTCGGTTTCGGCTTATATCGTGCTTATCTTCTAGAACCACCCTAAGTCGGCAAAACCTCTATATAAGCAAGCAACTACGAGAATTGTAATACACACCTTAGACACCAACACATCCCTTCATTCTTTCTTCAATATTATAGCTTTGATACAATGTAGAATAATTTGAGGGTTTCAAAGAACTTAGGGCTGCAAATATGTAAGCCTTTATTTTTCTGTTTCTTTCTTTTAAGTAATTAATCCTCCCAATTATGCTTTATCGTTTGAGTTAGTTAATCATAGCTAGATGATGTAGATCTAGGCTATGACGTTAGGGATGTGGCGACTCTTTGTCTATGGGGATCCCATAACCTACGCCATAGACTTAGTATTTATTCATGAATCTGTATTGCTTAATTAATGCGATCTCGTGTTAGTTTATATGAATATCGCGTGCGATTCTTATCGCTTAACTGCTCGTATGATGAAACGCCGAGAGATATGTTCAGGGATGTAACTGGGATTTAAATTGATTCGGGTGACCGAATGAGTTCACTCGGTCGACCGAGCCCATCTATTCGGTCGACCGAGCCCCTGCTCATCCGTTAGATAGCCATGTCTTTATGGTTAGGTTAACTTAATAGAATTTATCATCTCAGGTAGGTATGGCTACGCCACGTTGCTCGTCTGCATTTTAATTAGCGTATGATTAGGAAATACCAATATAGGGCTCCTAGGTTGGCTCATGAATGATCTTCCGGGACTTTGGTGAGATCTAGGTAGGTTTTGTATTTGGGAATTGAGCTCACCTAGTTATATCGAGATCGTAGATTAACATGAGACCGCTCAGGTAATTGTTAATAGGATGTAGATCGATGCGATCGTTTAGAAGTACGCCTAACCATAGGAATGTTGCCTGGACGAGGTGTACGATTAATATCGGCATCCTTAGTGTCGTAAGCGTGCAAGTTATATGAGATGGATACCCAAAAGGTGAAGTCACGTGATGTAGCACAGTGATCTAGCAACCTAACCGGTGCTAAGTCAAGTTTAAGAGGATGACTCCCGTAGCCAATCTAAGATAGATACAAATGGATTGACAGTTAATAAGTTCAGTTTATTATATAAATTATCTAGGTCCAACGATAAAGACTCTAATTGGGGAGGTTAATTACGTTGTGTCGGGTCGTGTCTTTACCTTTCTTGTTTTATGTTGGTCGTAGACCGCCTCTATGTCATTGACATGTTTAATTAATTGTTTGTATATAAGATGATCCACAATTGGTTCCCTGTGGGATCGACCTTGATTCACTATAGCTATACTACGATGGGCCTAGTCCTCTTGCTAGTATTGGTTTATGGTGGTCAAGTATATTATAACCTGATTGACCGCGATCAAGTTTTTGGCGCCGTTGCCGGGGAACCAACGGTCAATTTTATATATAAATAATTTTCTTATTCATGTCAAGTTTTCGCTTTAGAGTCGGTTTTACGCTTTGAGTCCTCTCGTTGTATCGCTTCGTCCGAAAATTCCAGATTCTTAAAATGAAAATAAAAAAAAAATAAATATATAGAAAAAAATTATTCGGTCGACCGAGAGACCTCATTCGGTCGACCGAGAATTTATTTTTATTTTTGTTTTGTTCTTGTTCAATTCTGTTTACACGGTTTCTGATTTGTGTTTTTCGAGTCTGGAATTTCGCGTGTCTATTTATCCTCAGATGTTTAATCCGTAGGTCCGAGAAAGCAAAGCATGGGAGACCATGTTAAAATCGCCACGGTCTGCTTTTGTTTTTCTTTTTTGTTTGCGAAACCAGGAAGCAATAAACTGAGTCATTAATTTTCAAGGGCGCCGAGAAAATAACCCAAAGAACATGCGGAATTACTACTCTACGATGGAAAAGCGATGGAAGCAATACCATTAAAGCACCAAGATGGCTCGAAAAAATATATATATTTTAAGGCTTAAATTCTTCGTGGTACAATGTTGAAGGCAAGGTACTACCTTTTTTTTGCTTATGTTTTACTACCTTTTTTTTTTGAGCATAAGTTAGCCTATACATGAACCTTAGTATAAATCTTAGCCCGGATTTGGTTTGTAAGAATAATTTTATTAGTGTCGAAGGTTTTGCCCCATATCTGTCTCATCTAGAGGTGTAGGGAAACATGTAGTCGTTGAAAGAAGCAAAGTGAATAAAGAGTTCCTCGTAGTTCGTTAAAATCTCTTTGTCCTATGCATGAGATTGCTTTCACCGCCAGGAGCAACAAATTGTGTAGTTTAAGCATTCACAATCTAAAGAAGACGTTGAGTTTTGAGAGAACACAATCTTCGCTTTCGCTGAGTTTTATGGTGATGGCTTCTCGGTGAACCCACCTTAAATGAAACGAGATTACGCTTTGGGTGACAATTTAGAAATCGGAGACTCTTAGTACATTGGTTGGAAATGGTTTAACCATGGATGGGCGAAGTTTAACCGAGCTTCGCTCAATCGACTCCCTCCACGTGTGATGTACGTTATGGCAGATTCAACAAGACTTAGCATAGCCGATAAGCCTTCGGGCTAAACGGGGCTTATCTTGACGGATTGGCCTCGAATCGTCACATATGTTCCAACGAATAAGACGGCGTAGGCTTACCTACATAACCGACCTTATTCGGAGTACTTTGATTCATTGTTTCTTATTGTCAAGGCCAAAACCATAATTTTAGCCGAGTTTCTTAGAATTCACTAATTCCTAAAACGAGAGCCGAGGTAAGAGCTTTGGATAAATGTCGTTTCCTAGGTCTCACAACCAAGGGAAGGGTATTAATCCGCAAAAGCGACAAGCCACCTCTATTAGTGCTCAAAGGGTCAAAGTCTGGCGATCCAAGAATAATGACTGACAAGGATAATTTTTGGAAATTCGAGCTGAGGACTTTAAACTCAGAACTACTTCTTTAAAACCCTTAGGATTTCTTTTTAGGATTTTAGGTTTTGTTTTCTTTGAGTCAAATAAGAGTAACGTGACATATGTTGAGGTTTTTTATTTTGCCGTGTTCCGATGGCCATTGGGCTAAGGATGTGCAAATTTTTTTTACTCAATATAGGCCACGTGAAATAGAGTTCCGTAGGAGAGTCGAGAAATTGCTAAAGAAAAGGAAATTTAGCAAACAACCTTAAGATGGAAGCATTAAGAGAACTTGAGAATTATTGAAAATGTAACAGAGAATGATTGGTGTGAACAAGAACAATTTTGGTCAAATTCTAAAACTTTTTAGGTGATCCAAGTGAAAATCCAAAGTGATGTGCAATTCATTCTGCAATTATCCTTATCTTTCCCTTTACACTTTTTCACCTTCAAACTTTTCGATCCTCTCACCAATCTGCCCTAACAGTTCACATTTCTAACCATTCGTTCATCGCCACTCTTTCTTTCCATCTGTTTCACTCTCCCACCCATACCCATTTCCTTAAACAATTTTAAACCCACCCATAAACACAATTTCTTACCCACCCATACACAATTTCAACCTCCATTTTGTTTACACAATACCCTTGTGTTGCGGAATTTGAAATATTGCTATTGATTATTTTTTATCATTTTGATTTTCATGATCCTAGTTGGGGGAAGTGTAGCTCTGCCCCTAGCTAGATTTTAAAGGTTTTTGGTTCAATCAAAGTACAACTTATCTTTCTACCGGAAGTTTTAAATTTCACACTTTTCAGACTATTCCGGCATCTCTAGATGATAAGTTTTGTTCTACATTATCACACCGATCCGACCTTGTTGATGACGGTTATGCCTTTTACGTGATACATTGGGTTATTCGTAATTTCAAGGAGTAGCTACATCTCCCTAAGTTGTTGGTATCCAATGCAAGCGAGAAGTTTCGGCACTAAGTATTCAATTTTATCTTTAGCCTATAGGTCGCATTGCATCTGTTATACCTTACCAAGTTTCTCTTTTATACTGGACTGAATACATAGTGAGCCAGTCCACCTCGTGTTTTCCCACATGGGGTTATGCTTTTTTATCTTTGTCTTCTCCACCCGGCTTTAAGAATATTTAGGCGGTGGAGGTTGTAGATGAAGACTACCATCTTTAGTTGCTTGTTTATTTTTCTTTCTATTTAGTATTTTTCTTGTCTTTGGTTGTATAAAATGAAGTGGCTTAAACTGTTTTTAGGTATTTATACCTCATTACTGCCACATTATTCTATAACTTCCATAGACATGGTGTTATTAACGGTTTCGTGGAGTTTGTCTGCTTATACAGGTTTTCACTTGCTTCTCCACAACGTGCTGACATTTACTCCGATATTGTTCCTTTACTTGAGCGCCGTTTCCAGAGCTAAGTCTTTTTCTTAAATTCTCATTTATTTTTGTCATTGAGGACAATGCCATGTTTAAGTGGGGGGTAGGAGACTTAGCTATGTTGTTATGATTAAAATTTGAATGAAACGGTAGAAAATTGAAAATTTGAAAATTTGAATAAATACCATATTATGTATCTCGCACTTTAGAATTGTGAGTTCCTAGCTAAGAATTGATAGGAAATAAACCAAGTTGCATGAGTACGTGATCATTTTATACTTATGTTAAGTAAATTTAAGGATATTCATGCCCGCTTTTGCGAGTAGTAGTTATTTATTATTCAATTACTCAATCTGTGAATCGAGTATACGCGCAAATCATAATAACTGAAGAAATTATGTGTACATTGCATAGATGATTGGTTATGTGAACTTAGTGTCAATATCTATCTGTTGATGCATTCTTATATTTTAGCCATTAAAGCAGAGTAATAAGCTTGAGACGTACCTGTGTTTGACAATGCGTTAAAACACGGGCTTGTAGTAACATTACCAAAGTAGCCCGCTTGTGGTAATATTCAATGCTATGCATGATCTAAGATAGGGGATACTCTAAAAAGTTTTCTTCCTTGAGATTGATAGTATTTGAAAAATATGAAGATATGAAAAGAATATTCAACTCTTTAAGAGGCTTTGAGTAGTACTCGGTCTCCAAGTCCAAAACCCTATAGATACGCTCTTGCTTATTGTTCTTGTGCTCTAACCATTGCGAGGTATAAGAAGTATGAATCTCGAGGTTGGTAGGTTGAGATTGCATGGGTTAGCATAAACTCGATCTTGCCACGAATATATAAAACTAAATGCACATGCACACATCACTTGATTCATAGTCAAAGTAGTGAATAATGGATATCTTATGAGCATGACTAGTATGAGTTGACTTGAGCTTCTTGTGTAAGTATGATTTGACCATAGAAAATGTTGTCTTGGGAATGACTTATTGATGCTTTGTTCGGGACGATCAAAGTCTAAGTGGGGGTAGTTGATGACGGTCAAATTATACCCGTAAATGTCATCAACATGATCCTTAAATCGAGATTAATAATATATATTTCATATTAAATCACATATTTATATTTATTATTTAATGTTAAGTGATTATTAATATGATATTTGGTATTTAGCTGTTTTTATTATTTAAAGCCGATTTATTGTGCGATAATTATTGATTTTGTAGATCACAACAAATCGAGAGGATTAATGTCATTCAATCAATTATCTCAAGATAAGGAAGGAAGAAAATCGGAGCATTAAGTGGAAGATTAATCGGATCAACATGCAAGCGTGCAGTGGGGAACAAGCGAGACGAAGAAAACATGTTAAACATGCAGACTTAGGTTCGGGTCGGCCGAGCCTATAGCTTCGTCGACCGAAAGCGACTCTTCGGTTGACCGAGCCTTAGGTTTGGGTCGGTTTCCGGCTTATATCGTGCTTATCTTCTAGAACCACCCTAAGTCGGCAAAACCTCTATATATAAGCAAGCGGCTACGAGAATTGTAATACACACCTTAGACACCAACACATCCCTTCATTCTTTCTTCAATATTATAGCTTTGATACAATGTAGAATAATTTGAGGGTTTCCAGCAACTTAGGGGCTGCAAATATGTAAGCCTTTATTTTCTGTTTCTTTCTTTTAAGTAATTAATCCCTCCCAATTATGCTTTATCGTTTGAGTTAGTTAATCATAGCTAGATGATGTAGATCTAGGCTATGACGTTAGGGATGTGGCGACTCCTTGTCTATGGGGATCCCATAACCTACGTCATAGACTTAGTATTTATTCATGAATCTGTATTGCTTAATTAATGCGTATCTGTGTTAGTTTATATGAATACTGTGTGAATTACTGTTTAATCTGTTCTGTATGATGAAACGCTGAGAGATATGTTCAGGGATGTAATCTGGGGACGAAATTGATTCGGGTGACCGAATGAGTTCACTCGGTCGACCGAGCCCACCTATTCGGTCGACCGAGCCCCCTGTTCATCCGTTAGATAGCCATGTCTTTATGGTTAGGTTAACTTAATATAATTTATCATCTCAGTAGGTATGGCTACGGCTACGTTGCTCGTCTGTTTTAATTAGCGTATGATTAGGAAATACCAATATAGGGCTCCTAGGTTGGCTCATGAATGATCTTCCGGGACTTTCAGTGAGATCTAGGTAGGTTTTGTATTTGGGAATTGAGCTCACCTAGTTATACGTAGATCGTAGATTAACATGAGACCGCTCAGGTAATTGTTAATAGGACAGAGACTGATGCGATCGTTTAGGAAGTACGCCTAACCATAGGAATGTTGCCTGGACGAGGTGTACGATTAATATCGGCATCCTTAGTGTCGTAAGCGTGCAAGTTATATGAGATGGATACCCAAAAGGTGAAGTCACGTGATGTAGCACGTTGATCAAAGCAACCTAACCGGTGCTAAGTCAAGTTTAAGAGGATGACTCCCGTAGCCAATCTAAGATAGATACAAATGGATTGACAGTTAATAAGTTCAGTTTATTATATAAATTATCTAGGTCCAACGATAAAGACTATAATTGGGGAGGTTAATTACGTTGTGTCGGGTCGTGTCTTTACCTTTCTTGTTTTATGTTGGTCATAGACCGCCTCTATGTCATTGACATGTTTAATTAATTGTTTGTATATAAGATGATCCACAATTGGTTCCCTGTGGGATCGACCTTGATTCACTATAGCTATACTACGATGGGCCTAGTCCTCTTGCTAGTATTGGTTTATGGTGGTCAAGTATATTATAACCTGATTGACCCCGATCAATTTCACCAGAAGCTATGGGAAAGACAAGCTTAGAACCGCTTCGGGGAGCGATGAATTTGGCCCAAAGTCCCCAACCTCGCGCAAGTGAAGTACTTCATGCATCAACAAAGAGCACCGCAGGGATGCCCTGATGAAAACCAAACTGACGTGCAAGCATGCATGGGTTGTAAAGCTCAACCCAACAAGAACCATGGCAATGGAACACCAAAATACCGGAGCGGACAGCTAAAAATAATTCTTTCTAACGGATGGATAATTGGCCGTCATTAGCTTTAGTCACCATATGCTCAAAATTTGTTGCCATCGCAAGCCATTCAACATCGCGACCGCCATGAATGAGGTCTCTGGCCGTCTGATCAGTGAAAGCCTTTGAACCGCTCGCTCCTGAGAATCGAACCATCAAAGGTTCACTCAACTCTGTAGAAGCACTCCTATGTGTGCCAAGATACCGTGCCAACCACCCAAAGATGTAGTGCTACAGGATAAAGACGCCGGCCCGCTCCGGTGTAGAAGAACGAGAAATTTGGTTCAAACCCTGGTATATGCTAACCAGCACCGGAATAGCAAGTGATCTTGTCTGCCCACGAGCGATAAAACTGGCCATCTTGAAAGTTGAAGGCCTAATGAAAGTCCCTTCAGTTGGAAGGACAAATGTATATAGCCAGCACACCACCAAAGCTGCTAGGTAGGTCTCATCCCGTAAGTCCTTTCTCATTTGGAGAATGTTGAAGGGAATCTCATCTTTCTCGGAACTCTGACACGGTGCGTCATTGATAGTTTCTTCCTTCACTGGTTAGGCTTTGGGTTCTCTGAGGGCTTTTGAAACCAAAAGTCGATCCATTTTGTGATCGAAGCCTTGGGATGATCCCTATCACAAACTTCTTCCTGACACTCTAGGAACGCCGCAAACAAATATCGACAACTGTCTAGAAGGGACTTCGAGTGAGAAGCGCTAGGACCCATCAATTCCACCGAGCTGGGAATAACTTCTTCGTACAGATCCCTATTGATGGGAATACCACCAATTTCCCGCAAATCTGTCAATGAAATGGACAACTCCCCAACATCGGTGTGAAGTGTGTTGGTTTTAGGACACCATGCTTCACAAAAGGCCCGAATCACATGATGATCTCTCGCATAAGTGAACATTGAAGCATACAAAGCATCGTGCATGCCGATTTTTCTGAGTAACTCATGATTGCGGGAAAGCACATCTTCAAGCCACCCGCAGTAAAGCTCCGCAGGAACGAAGGCCCCTTGCGTTTTGAGTTGGCTTCCCCACTGCACTTCATTGGAAATAATTCGATGGCCCAAAGTCGAAAATTCATGCTTTTGAGCATCCCTACTGTGAAACGGAGAGCACGAGATGTAGGACGGGTCGCCTCGTGTTAACGGGAGCTCTCCATAGAGCTGTGATGCTTCCTAGTTGTCGCGAGGTGGAAGGTCCTCAGTAGACAAATCGCGCATAGACGGACATACTTGGAGCTTGATCCCAGACCTGCCTTAGTGTTGATCCCTTGGAAAGGCTAACACAAGTTTAGAGGGGGGGTGGTGAATAAACTTGTCCCTAAAACTGGTTTTTCAAACAATTAAGGTTCAGTTATAACTTGTGTGGAGCTTAAGCTGACTGAGCTGAGTTTAAGTCAACCTGACTTAAGCAAAACTGAGTCAACCGGCAGCGGATATAAGTCTAGCCTTTTTCTTGATCTTGTTATTCTATACGAAAGCTGAGTGTGCTAAAATGAATTCTGGTGAATGTCAGTTTGTGAATTGTGAGTTGTGTAACAATCAATTCTCAGAATGCTGTGTAAACAATATAAATGCTGTAATAAATAACTGTGTGATGTAAATGCGTAAAGTAAATGAAACAAGAGTTATAGAGGTTCCAGGTGGTGTAATCCTGTCAGTCCTCTCTTCCCCTGTGGTGTAGGAGGAAAATTTCACTAGCACTTTTTGAGGTAAGGTGTTACAAAAAGTCCTAAACAATAGTCCTTGGCTAATCCTAGCTTCACTATCTAAATAGTTGTAGAATAGGTAGAATTGCTGCTCTTCAATTGCTTGAACACTTGGTCCTTGAAGGGTTACGTATGTCTCTTCACCACTACTACCACAAACACAATCTACTCGATTTCTTTGTGACAACTGCCCTGGCAAAACCTTCCCGGTTTGCTTCACAGTCTGAACCTTTGATTAAGAATCAAAGTTGGGTTGAATTGATTCTCGTCTATGGTTCTTCTAAGTGTATGATTCTTGATAAATCTTGTGTAGTTTGAACTCTTGGAAGATTTCTTGATATGATCTTGTTTAGCGCAGATAATGATAGCAATAAACGAAAGTAGTGCACACAATGCTTGTAATCTTCTTAATTCTTATCTCGTTTTCCTGTAATTTATCCTTGGTGCAAAGTCCTCTATTTATAGTGTGAGGTTCAACGTTCATATTGCTTGAATTTGAATATCAATGGCTATCTTGTAACGGCTATGATTTGTGACCGTTCTGATGTGTCAGTATATCATCCAATAGAATTGCTTCATTTACAACATTGGACTGTACTATCAGTTTGTTGGATGACTGACTTATAAAACTGAGTTTCCTGATCAGCTTTATACTGAGTTCGTCAGTTGTCAGTTTCTTGACTAACTTGGAGCATTAACTGAGATTTTACTCTTCTTCAAATATCAGTACTCCAATTCTTCATCTGATTATAATTGACTTAACCAGAGTACACCATAAGCAAATATCATCTAAGAGTTCATTGTCCTTATGACTCTTAGGTCTTCATACAAGATCCATAAAGTCAGTTCAGGTCACCACACACTTGCCTGAATTCTAACTTTACAGTCTCGACATGTAAACAGAGTTTGAACCCTCAATTCTTCAATCTTCTATAACTGAGTCTGTGACCCTCAGTTCTTCATCAACTGAGTTTGAACCCTCAGTTCTTCAATCTTCTTGATAAGCCAACCGAGTTTGTGTCCCTCAGCAAACTTATCTTCTTCAGTTCCATATAGGTGTAGTCTGAGTCAGTTTGTCAATCAGTTTATCTTGACGATTTCCAGTTTTCTGAATGACTTCCAGTTTTCAGTTTCACGACACTATAACTATTACAGTGCTTGTCTGATGTAACCTATACAAATATCAGACTCTAGTAAGACCTATTCATTCAGTTCTAGACATCTTTTAGTCTTTCACTATAACAGCTAGCTTCAACACTTCATCAAATGGGGTTTAGATAATACTTTGAATAAATATGATGAATTATCATCAAAACATAAATTTTATTTCCAACAATTTCCCTCTTTTTGATGATGCCAAAACTCTCCCTAAAAGAAAAGCTTAAAGATCAAAACAATGTAAAACAAGGTAAAACTGGAAAACTGGATTTCATTAGAATATGCAAAAACTGGAATAGTTACACTTTGTTCAAATAAATTTAATCAGAGGCTAAGCTATTTTCTGTGCTTTTTGTGTAACTGAGATAAACTTCATCTCTTTGTCATGAAGACGGAAGTCATACTCTAGCTTAGAGTCTTCCTTAGTAAATGTCTTATTATAGTCCACTTGACTTCCTTCTTTCCATTTTCTCCACAAAAGTAACTTTGGTAAAGTTGATTCATTCTTATAGTAATTTTCAAACTCTGCTACATCAGCTTTCATTTGTTCAACTTTGTCTCTTATCTTCAGTTTGTCTTCAATCCTCTTGATCTTTTTCTATTGTGCCATCTTTTGATTGTGATATACATCAGATAAGAAGTAGTTCAAGGATTCTTCAATAGTCTTGTCCTTGTACTTGGCTTTGATAGGATTGTGATCTTTGACAAACTTCATCCACAGATCCTATGTTAGAGTAGCTCTCCTTTCTTCAGGTTTACTGTAATTTTCAATGAGCTGTTCATCAGTTAATTCTGTCTTTAAGAACTTTGGATCTGTTGCTGATTTAAATTTCTCCAATTTGTCTTCAAGTTGCTTCTTTTCTTTGACTAGCCTCTGCTTTTCTTCTTCAGCTTCCCCCTTTTTGGCATCATACAATTGATCAACCAAAGCATAGGTTGCCTCAGTTCAGCTCTAGCCGCATCCATTGCTCGGGGATCTATGAACTGCTTTCCCCGATTTGAAGAGGACGATTGGTCATCTTTTTTGGCTCTCTTAAGCATCGGAGGGGGATGTGGTGTTTCTTCTTGAGACTCCTCTGACTCATAATCACAATCATCTTCTTGCAGATCTTCTTCCTGCAGATCCTCTTCAAGGAGATCTTCTTCTATTCGATATTCATCCTCTTCCTCATCCTCTGCTAGAACAGCATCGAGGATCGCTTGCTTGGTGGCGTCATCCCTAGCCACCAGCTGATCCACCAGTGCTTGGTGGGCTGCATCAAGGACAATTTCCTCATGGTCTTGATTCTGATTGTTGGCATTAGAGGCAGATGCATCATTGTTGTTGTTGCCATTGGCGGCTTGATTCCTGGTGGTAACCATGGCGGTGATGAAGCATTGAACAAAGTTGCCAGCAACAGGAGGCCCTCCTCCTTCAAGTGGCAAAAATGAAAAATCAAAGGGATGAAGCAAATAAAAAAGAGTATTAGAAAACATTTTGTAATCATAAAAAAATATTGTATACAGAAACTAGACCGTCCAGTTTACCATTAGATCAATATTAAAATAACTGGAATAATTAGATTGATATAATATATTATTAGTTATTGTGTATCATAAAAAATCATTTTAACCTCTAAAACAGGTTGTCGGTCATCGACTAAATTTCATCTAATGTATAAAAAGAATAATAAAAAAACACCCACTCCAGCTTACCATCTTCTTCCTCGCCGTATTCCTTCAAACCCCCATAAAAAATTGAGGTTCTTATTTTTTTTATTTTTTTTTTAACAACAATAGGTATAACATTTAGATTAAATGAATTATTTTACATCTTTTGAACTTCACCTCTTCCCATCTACCGCATCAGAAGATCCAACTTTTCTCAGGAAGCAAACTTGAATCGAAACGCCAAGACGTAGTGTCAATAGAAAATACTCATTTTTTGGAATTGCTTTGTATGTTTTTTCTTTGATAGTTCACGTGCATTACCATTATTAGCATTTCCTTTTCAAGTTAAAAAATGAAAACAAAATTTTGCGGCATCAAGTTTCCATGAATAATAACCTTGAATTATTATTATTATTATTATTGTTATCATATATTCTGTTTGAGAATCAATCGGTATTTGTTACAGGAAAAATAAAACCTCAGATTTCTTATGTCAATCTGTTGTAAATCGGCGGTGTTATCTCATCTGTGTAATCATTTTTCACGTCCTATGCTCCGGTGAATTTGAAGATGATTAACCATAATATTGAAGATGATGAACTCTAATGTAACTTATGTTGAAGAAGATGAACAAAGTTTTGACCTTTTTTACAACGAGTAAACGTAGAAGATGATGATTAGTTAGTGAAGTCTCGATTCCAATTATTTGACGGGTTAGTTTTTTTTTTCTTAAAGAGGTTTTTGTTTCTACTTTATCACCGAAATCTGCATTTCGGGGTTTTTATTCATGAATTGTTTTTTTAAGGGAAAATTCTAGAATTGCTTACTGCAGGTTTAACAGCTTAAAAAATAGATCTGGTGTGTTCAAGTACTTTTAACAAGTAAAAAAACATAGATTTGTTGTGTTCAAGGACATATCAATTATGGTATACTAAACAATGATCTAACGGATATAATTATTTATGTATGTTATCAACGGTCAAGATTAGAAACTGCATCATCCCTTTAAATTAAGCAACTGGACCATAGCCGCTCTCCGATACGGTCGTAGCCAAATACCCCATGACAGAAACAGATAAATACAAATAGATTAATGACGTCATAAAAAATTAAATACATGCTTTTGGAAAAATCTAACATGTGAATTTGACAATTTGATTGCTTCGAATACATAGGGTTGAATGCTATGTTGCATGATATGATGAGACACTGCAAGACGACGATACCTGACAGCCTTACCTGGCGATCTGGCTTAATTTCAAAATTTAGAACGACACGACACGTCGTCGACACGTTATCTATACTATATATATATACACATGAAGGATTTAACCCAATTACCCATTAATCGACCCGGAAAAAACACACGTAAAACCCGTTTTCAAAACCCGGTTACCCGCTAAAAATAAAAGAAAAAACCTTATTAAAAAACTAACCCACCCCTCCTACAACTACCTCTCCCACAAAAAACTACCCAATCCCACTCTTTATTTAAACTGCCTCACTCTTCCCACTCCTTTTACTTCCACCGCCCCACATTTTTTTTTCCCCTCACTTCTTCATCAGTTCTCCATCACCTGTATCTGGTTTCCAAAAAAAAAAAAAAAAAAAAAAAAAAAAAAATCAGAAAATCAGTTGTTCCATTCCCACGTTCTTCTATGTCTATTCCTACTATCCCACATTCTCTCCCACTTCTGGACCGGTTTTAATTCGCCAAACCATCCATCTACCTATTAAGCCAAAAAAAAATCAGCCCTGAATTTTCATCCACTCCCCCCTCATCCCCCCCCACTCTCTTCGATCAACTCTCAGAAATCAAATTTTTATTTCCTATGTCGCCTCGGACGCCCAAAGACAACTTCCCCACCACACGGAGAAATCATCCCTGCAAAATCGTTGAAGAATTCAACTACGGTAATTTGATGTTTATAATCTATTTCAGTAATTTATTGTCTGAGTTTTTTTTTTTTTTTTTTTTTTTTTTTTTTTTGGAATTCGTTTGGGTTTTCTTCCACAGTCCGGATGCCGGACACCCGAAGCAACGACTTTCCCACCACACGGAGAAATCACCCGTCAAAGATCGATGACTGTTTAAGATGGCTGTTGCATGCTATGGTGTGAATCTGTACATTCGATTATTGTGATTATTCAATTGCTTTTCTCTCTTTGCTAAATCTCAGTGTCTTTGTTTTTCTATGGGTGCAGGGATAAAATTTAATTGGGTCAATTGTATGTGTAAGCTAAGAAGTTGCTCTTGGAAATTAGTCTCACTTTCAGGTATATTGTTTGTTTGATGGGCTCTGTGCGTCGTTATTTAAAATTCATTGACCACACCTCCGATTCTGCCAAGCTCTTGACTTTTTGCTTTGGATTAATTTATGCCTAATGTTC
The DNA here is from genome assembly GCA_026214975.1 of Gentiana macrophylla. Taxonomy (NCBI): domain Eukaryota; kingdom Viridiplantae; phylum Streptophyta; class Magnoliopsida; order Gentianales; family Gentianaceae; genus Gentiana; species Gentiana macrophylla. The sequence continues at coordinate 40,880,292 of CM047815.1, forward strand.
ACAACTTAATTGTACTTTTTTAATGAATCATTACTATTTTCTTTCATTACCAGAATGGTTATGTTTTTCTGAGGTGATGGTAATGCATCTTATAGCCACTTATAGGATTTTATTTAGTCATTTCAATACTTCTTCGGATTACTTATGGTTTACTTATTTATCTTTAAATTTTACTGTTTTGATTTTCCAACTCTGCACAATTTGTTGTGAGAGTTATTTGGAATTGTGTTGAAGAATGGGTTATTTAAGTTTGTGTGTTAACTTTCCATTGCATACTTTTCTATGTAGGTTTCCTCTAATAACATGGGAAAGAAATCTCAACCAGTTATAAGTAAATGTAAGGAAACCGAGAATTGGACTAAAGTTAGCTTAAATAGCTTTAAGCCTGACTTGGCAAAGTTCAACATGACCCATCTTGAAGATGATGTTGTTGCTCTAATGAAAAAACGAGTGGTTGACTTAGCAGGATGCCTGGGGAAGACAGTAAAGGTTGAGTTGAATGGGCAGAAAGTTCCTGTCAAATCATTTGCTGATTAATGTGACATGTATCTGCAATCTGCATCAAATAATAGACCCCATCCCCTCCCAAGGTTCCTTATTATTCTCATAATTATTTTTTTCTTATATTTCTCCTACTTGAATGTTTCTATCAATATTAGGTCCAACACTTATGGAGTGTGCATCTTATGCAGGATTACAGAGAAGGAATGAGAGGTGGGAGGTTTGTGTAAGTCTGAGTGAGGGCCATTTTCAACAGGTATTGTATTTTGATGGTTTGTCATGTTGTATTAGATGTTCTCTGTTTTCATTACTGCTACTCATGCTCTATGTTTTCAATGCTCCAAATAATCGATAATTGCCCCTGGCATTTATCTTTGTATGAGTACGGTAGCGTTTTATATTTTTTTCCCCTTCCAGGTCAGCTTCGTTAATTCAATTACCACCATAATGTCTTCTTTCTCGACTTTTGTAATTGACAGGTATCTCACTTGATAGCTTCTGGCGGCAGTCACAAAACGTTTTAAGCGACAACAATTGTAGGTATTTAAAAAAAGAATTCTAGGATTGTCCATACTATTAAGTTTTATACCTCTTTTATTTATTTTCATCTTTTTATTATATTCTTTTGTGGCATATTTGGTTAATAGGGATTTGGGATTGTTCCATTTGCATAAGTTCAAACACAGAAGCAGAATTGCATTTTTGTCTATTTGAGATATCTATCTATCTATTTACAGGCAAGATAGCCCATTATTTTAATCAGTTGTGTAAAAGTGTGGTGTCAGTTTGCCAGTACTATTCTAAATATTTTGGGTTTCAATGGTTATCAATGCACAATAATTTTTCTGCAGTCATGCATAATGGTAACTTTTGTGTAAATGGCTAACTTTTGACGGCATAGATTATCAAACAAAAATTTCTGAAATAAAATTCGTCAATCATTCACTATAGAATTTAAGGTTTTACTTAACATGAATTTGTGAATGTTCAATTTTTTACTTCTATAATTTCTGTTTGCATGATACTAAAAAGGCACTGTGATGCGCAAGCTATAAGGTAGTAACACTTTCTTTGTAAGATGTTTGTATATTGTTTTCGCCTCATTTTGGCAATTTCATTGTTTAGTTGTGTAGCTATTTGTTGAGGTTCCTTCTTTGAGGATATCTATATTAGTTGAGGTTCCTTCTTTTTTGTTTAGTCATTCCTATTAGATATATCTATTGAAATATACATTCGCTTTTCACATTCACCTGTAACTGTTTTACTATATGATAGTCACAATTTGGACGGGTTGAAAGTGCACGGAGTCATTTTTGTCAAGAACTTGCTTGCATCAACTTAAATTTTGGGACCCTTCAATGCAAATTCATCTTCATGGCTTTTATCTGCCAACGGTTGTCTATTTATTTAGCAGTTGAAGTCTTTTTTTTTTCTTTTTGTGTGTGTGTGTGTCGATGCGTGCACGCGCGTGTATGTTGCCGCTGTGTTGTCCATGGTGTCCTCTATTTATTTTGTTGTTGAACCTTTTGTCTTTTTGATATTTTTCTGGCACACAGTACGTGCTCCTTAACGAGTAATACTCAATTCATGCATGAAAAGAACAACTCATATGATCATAGTTAAACCAAAAGGGAATGTTTGGAAAACGGAAACTTTCAGACATCAACCAGCTAAATACGACCCCTAAAATGGTAATTCTTGATTTTGTCTCTTACTTCTTTCTTTTGTTTATATTGTTTTTCCATCTTAATATCTTATTACATTCTTGAATAGGTTGGCAGGTTCAGCCAAAAAAGAGAGGGACAAAACATCTATTCCTACCAGTTTCAACAACGTTGAGGAAGCAAACGCTGAAACGAAGGCTAATGCATTGATAATTTATGTTCCTCCACCCTTTGTTGTTGCTGCTATCATGGAGGTTTAATTAGACTTTATTTGTGTGCATCATAGAAGGACTTACTCAATAGACAACTATTAGGTAGATTGACATGTTAAATTTGCTATTGGTTGTTTATGTATTATTTCATTATTGTCTTAGACTTAGTAACTGCTCATTCATTACATGGTACCAATTACAGAAGTGTGCTAATATTAATGGCGATGGAATTTTCTTATTAGATACAAAATAGATGGTTTCAAGGAAGAAGGGGTGTTGTTGGAAGTTGAATGCATGGCATCAACACCGTTGAAGAATCGATGTGGTTTGAAGTTAGTAACAGTTTATTCAATTTTTTTTTCCTTCCACCAAGATTAATCTTTGTTAAACATATGTTTTTGATATCGTTTTTAAAAATTTATTTGTTTTTTTGTTGAACATGCTAGAGATATATGCAAAATTTATTTTCAGTGTTTACGTTCCTAAAATCGACATACGCTTTCTCTTAGTATATATATATATATATATATATATATATATATATATATATATATATATATATATATATATATATAATGTAAATAAAATTCAATTTATCAAAAAAATATTCTTAAACATCTGAAAAAAAAACTAGACAAAGTTGGCATACAAATCAGGTTGAATATTTTAACTGAATGATTGAGTTTTTAATCTCCACGGTTAAAACATGTGTAAATAATTACATCCGTTGGATTATTTCTTTTGTAACCATAGCTAATATGTACTTTAACGCACCCAATATATTTACATCACGCAAAAAAAAAAAAAAAAAAGTCCTCCTTCGCTGAAGCTAAAGAAACAGTGAAGAAGATAAGCTTGTAAATCACAATACCTTAAAAAAAATTGAAAAAACGTTATTGCAAGAGGACTTAGGAAGAAACGATTTTTCAGAAATTCACTTTTTATTGCAATTGAGATTTTACTCATAATTTTCTAGCTTGTGAATCGTTATTTTATTTTTTCTGGAATATATTTTTTTCAGGAATATGGAACATGACAGTTCGGGTTTGGTGGTGGTAGGGTGGTGGATGTGGTTGATTTGGTTGAAAGAGAGGCTGCTCTGGCGTGTGGTGGTTGTGTGCGGCAATTTGGGGTGTATGAGTGGCAGGCTCGGGCGGTTTTTGCACGATGTGGCGGGTTGGTCGGGAATGGCCATGAGAGAGGCAGAATCAGGTGATAATGGGCCGAAGGAAACTTGAATCGGTGAAATGAATGTTCATTCAAGAACTTCGAAATTCATCAGGGTTCTCGCCGGAGCTCCATAGGTTTGTTGACATTGGGTAATAAAGATTGTTCTATCTTGATTGATCGACTAGTTCCTTAAAAAAATGTTCGACTAGGTGTAGATTTTTTTACAAGAATTTTGTCTTTTTCTTCCTTTTACATATAAGTGTCATATGAAAGGTACACTATAAGTAATAACGTATTAAATCAATCCAACGTTTCATATTATTTTAGTATTAATCTAACGGTAAACGGGACAGTCCAGTTTTTTGTATTGACTGGACCATAGTATTTCCTTAAACTCTGAATATCTAGAATAGATATTCGACCTTCATACGGTGCCAAAAGAAATTGTGATTGACCTTCAAAATATTACAAATTGTAAAAATGATTGTTTATCAACAACAAACATATAAACTTGATACAACGTATTATTTATTTAATTATTATAGAAATGAGAATCGTGTATTTTAACGTTTCAATTGAAGAAAATTTAAATAAAGAAAATAAAATAAAAAATTTGGTTCAGGAGTGTCGGGGTGTGTCGGTGCCGTACGTGTCGGGGAGTGTCGACAGTGTGTCGGAAGCATGTCGGATATTTAAATTTTAAATAATATTAATTTAATCATCCGACAAATGTCGGACACGGTGTCGGAGCGTGTCGTGTCGTGTCTTAACGCCCCCAGACCTGGCGCCTGGTAACGCTACATGAGCCATAAATTGTCCGGTCAACTGCTTAGACCGTCGTCCTCGTTTGGTCTAAAAGGGCTAACCCGAGTTGACAAGATATTTTATGTCTCACACTTATATGGAGGTGAGCTTTATGCTAATTTCCCGATGTGGGATTTTACATTCTCACCCCCTTAGAAGGGACTGGCATCCTCGCCAGGACGGCCAAGACTGGTCCTGGATCGTCCCTACTAGAGGCAACTACACCATCTTTCTTATACGGTGCAGCGCTTAGGGCCGTCTGATAGTCGGCTCTGATATCATTCTTATACCAAAAAGAGTTAGCTTGGAGAATAAATAAAATTGAAAAGTGACAAGTTGGGTACCAGGGTGGCATGTCAACTAGGTAAGCCAAAGAATTATACAATGCATTTGAAATAAGAAAGGTTGTTTGGGTTACAAGAAAAACAAGATGATTTCGTGTTGGGGAAAAAGTTGAAGGTGGTTCCAAACTGGAGAATGAGACATTGTATCATAATACAAGGGATAGCCACAAAAAGGAAAACAAAAGGACACCTTGCAGATGATTTTTGATTTTTGAGCATTATATGTAAAACTTATATACTCACAGATTTTCTCTTTGCCTCATGTTCAAAATCAGCTCAGTTTGTTTTGTGCAAATCAATTATTTCATGGCTTATGTATGCATCCGAATTTCTCAAAACCATTTAAGTCTTATGGCCAAGAAAGGGTAGATGTCTTTCTTTCACCCTGTAAGTTATAGTGTAGTAGGTTATGGGAGATGAGAATATTTTGATTTATCTGATTCTTAAGCTAGTTGCTACCCAGGATAAGAAGTTTGGTAGGTAGAGACTAGGTGTTGTCGTTATAGTGCTCCTCGATGGCAAGAAACGATTGTGTGGTGATTTTCCAATCTTATGTCTTCATCAATAAGGTTCTCTTTTATAATCATCTAGTTTCCTACTTGGTTATACCAATTTCAAGCGTTTCCCCATCCATGCTAATGGTAACCCATGCTCTGGTTAAATCCTCCATTTGAAACATCTGAAACTCGGTAAAAGTCCCTTATTACGAAGTTTTGTTTTCCAAGTGTGTACATTTTTTTGATGTGCCTTATTTTTTTTAAAGATGTTTTCATCGTGTCTAATGCTTGATTTAAGAAAAATAAGCTTCTCATCCTTCGAACTAATTGAACCGACAATTGCATATCCTTCCAACTATATCATGTTTAACTATTTCGGGCCAACACATTTTTGCATCCTAGTGATTACCCTTAATACATCCCCTACAAGATGTTTTAGTATATACAAACTTTTGTTTAAAGACTCGACTCTACAAATCCTTCGTTTTCTCTTTTCGCTATCGCATGGTTTATGTTTACAAAAATTCTTTGGCCTTGCTTTGCTCGAGATGGGTTCCACACGAACTCCATATGCAAATTTTATCCTTTCCAAGTACTCCTCAGTCGTTTCAACTATTAGTGTTAAAGGTCTCCTACTTTGGCACATAGATTTCATTATCCTCGTTTTTTGCTTTATCCAACATGAGTGAATACTTTTGTTTTCGTGTTTTCCTTTCAGGTTAGACCACTTACCGTGCTCTAAAAATTCTGGAAATTTTCCACAATGGAGACCGATGTCTTATCTACAATTTATCTTTTAACATTGATTCGATAATCTTTATGGATTGTTCAGAAAATCCATGTTATTACCGGACACTCTGTCAAGAAAATCTACAACAGCACCTTCACTTCCTCTTCTGTTTTGAACATGTTAAACACCCTTAAATGATCTGAATTTTTGATATGTTGCAGACAAAACTTTTATCTACAATTTTGCTTTTGGAATTAGGTTCAGATTCTTTTTTGTATGAAATATATATGACGAAACTAAAATTTTGACGACTCTTAAATACAAAGGATTAGGGTATTGCGGTTTCTTGATTAGATTTATTTTTTATTTAGGCTTTTTATATTTCATTTAGGTTTTTTTTTTTTTTTTTTTTTCAAGGTGACCAGTTTTTTTTTAAATATTATTATTATTATTATTATTATTATTTATCCCAAATATTTAATTTATATATATATATATATATATATATATATATATATATATATATATATATATATATACACACACACACACACACACACACACACACACACATTTATTAAATTATATATAATATAGCATATGATGTTAGATATTTTTTCATAAATTAAATATTTTATAATCGTTTGAATACGAGTTGTCGTACAAATAAATGTTATCGTAACGAAACTGGGTTCGACCTGCATCAGTTCATGAAGAGATTCATTCATTTTCGGATACATGTTTTTCAAACTGATCTACCTCTACATGCGTACATGAATCTGTGAACAGTGATGACCCTTACCCTTTCGTGTAGGAGTAATTCATTTCGTTTATGGGGTTCCTTCGGCCTAAAAAAGGCAAATGCATGCAAACGAAATCATTGTCAAGTCTGAAAGCATCATTAGAACCATAGTTAGAGTGTCATCGGGTTTAATTCAAACAAGTTACTGTTTAAATCAAACACTCTCCATTGTATCGTGAGAGATATTTCGTTTGATCCCTAAGTGACAATCGTATGGGACGAAACATCATTTTAAAGATAACGCATTTGCGTGCCTTGGAGCACTTCTTTGTGTGGTCTTATTATTAAATTTTTCCAACATATGACGGGACGGGTGAATATTATGACAAGTTGAGAATATATATCCATACCCTACCTATCCGCAACGGATTTTGAAAAATCAAATCCATACCCTTCCTTACTCATAAAAATACCCTACGTACCCTAACGAGTAGGACTGAGTGAATAACCACCGGGTTGGATCGAAATTGATATCCCTAACCCGAATGATGTCTATGCAGGATAAGGAATATTTCAAATGTATAGTGTGATACGGTTAAAGGAAAACAAAATCTTTGACTTTGTAAAGAGATCATTCTTCAATTAGAAGATCCATTATTATAGTTTCCGTAGTATCCGTGGAAATAGATACATCCACATGACATTCGCCGCCTATTTTAAATTAATACAATAGAAAATATAACGACGAAAAATATTTAAGAACCAATGAAATGTAAGAGAAAAATCATTGAAACTGTAACAGAATTGGATTTACCATTTTAATAAATTGTATTATTTCTCAAAAAAAGAAAACAATTGTATTATCGCCGTAAAAAGGAATTGTATATTATTCTTTTTTCAACAGCAACTTATTAATTTTTTTTAGCAAGATGTTAAATACAAGAGAGTAAGTACATAAGCAGTAAGTAGAGAATTATTATATATATATATTATCCGTTGTTATATATATATAAGGAAATACTACGGTCCAGTCAGTATAAAAAACTGGACCGTCCAGGTTATCATTAGATCAATATTAAAATAATTGAGACCATTGGATTAATATAATACATGGTTAGTTATTGTGTACCATAAAAAAACATTTTAACCTTTTAACATCGACTAAATTCTACCTGATGTAATAAAAAATAAAAAAACATTAATTACTTTTGTTTACCGTCTTCTTCCTCACCCATCTCCTCCTCCATTCCTTCAAACCAAAAAAATATTAAAAAAAAGTGAGGTTTTTTTTATGGGAAATTAGGGATAAGGACACAATCTGGAATATTATTAAGCAACAGGACAACTACATATATTTTTTATAGGAGAAGGACATTTGCGCATAATTTTTATAGCGAGAAGGACAAACAGTGAATCCCGAAAATCAGTGAATTTCCATAGTGAATCCCGAAATCAGTGAATTTCGATAGTGAATTTTGACAGTGAATTCCGAAAATCAGTGAATCCCGACAATGAATTTTGAAAATTAGTGAATTTCGATAGTGAATTTCGGCAGTGAATTTAAACAGTGAATTTCGAACACAAGTGAATTTCGACAGTGAATAAATAGTTTTGTCCTTTATGCAAAAGTTTCAAAAGACTGTCCTTTTACTCAATTGATGAAATATTTTTGTCCTTCTCCCTCATTCCCCCTTTTTTTTAACAACAATAGTAATAATATTGAAGTTAAATGATTTATTTTACATCTTTTGAACTCCATCTACTGGATCAGAAGATCCAATTTTTTTAGGAAGCAAACCTGATTCGAAACGTCGAGATGTAGTGTCAATGAAACTGCTGATTTTTGGAATCACTTTGTATTTGGATTTGCTTTTGATAGTTCATGTCTAGAATACTCTCAGTTAGTTTCTTAACATTTCCTTTTTAGGTTAAAAAATGAAAACAAAATTTGCAGGGATGGAGTTTTCATGGATAACGACCTTCAATTATTATTATTAATTTTTTTTAATATCCTTGGATTGCATATGTCAAACTGTTGTAAACCGGAGGTGTTATCCATTAATCTATGCGATCCTTTTTAACATCCTATGCTCCTGTGAATTGATGATCAACCATAACAAAGCCACCGAGTTTTTTATCTGAAAATGATGAACTGTAATGTTTGAAGAAGATGAACTACATAACAAAGTTTTGATCTCTTTTACTCCAAGTAAATACGTAGACATGATGATTAATCAGCGAAGTCTCGATTCCAATTGTTTGATGTGTTTGCGTTTTTTTTTTCGGAACATTTTTTTTTCAAAAGAGGTTTTTGTTTTAATTTTATCACCGAATCCTGCATTTCGATTTTTTTTAAAGGAAAGATTCATAAATTGCTTATCGAATTCTGGCGTTATTTTTTTAAGGGAAAATTCATGAATATCTTACATGCTTAACAGCTTAAAATTTGGATTTGGTGTACGTTTAACAGGTTAAAAAAAATAGATTTGGTGTGTTCAAGTACGTATTAGTTATGGTGTACTAAAAAAACGATCCAACTTACGTAAATTGCTTATATATTTTTTCAACGGTAGAGATTGAAAAATCTGGACTAATTAGAAACCTGATCAGAAATAGCATTCTCATATATATATATATATATATATATATATATATATATATATATATATAATATTTTTATTATTTATTTTAACGCCTTACATTCATTCATTGTGGCTATAAAGAGCGTTTCAGTCTGGAATATATATGATCCATCAGTTTTGCTTCATTCCACAATATATCTTACATAAACTATGGCCAAACTTTTTTTCAGTTGCATGATTGCCCTGCAGGTCCTTCTAAATTCAGTTGCTGCAATTCCAAATGATCCATACCCATTTTATAGAAAAATCGATCTTCTTCCCCCAGCCATCGGCCCAGACTCGGTTGCATTCACTCAAAATAACCCAGATATCGCCTACGTGAGCATAACCGATGGAAGAGTCTTAAAGTTATACGTAAAGAGCGGAGATTTTGAAGACTTTGCTCATACTTCACCATTAAGGTAAGTAGGTGACTACATATTAAGATTTTGGAATTGCAGAAAAAACTAACTATTTTGGTCCCTGATTGTTCAGGACCAAGCAACTATGCGATGGTAATAAGGACCCTAATTTGGCACCAACATGTGGAAAGGTCTTTGGATTATCTGTGGACAATGTCAATCAAATTCTATATGCTGTTGATGTAAATCTTGGTCTTTTTATGATACAACTTCCACAAGGTGGTTTGGCTACACCCATTACCGACACTGCAGGTGGTCAACCGTTAAAGTTAAGCATTGGAATTGATGTTGATCCCGGTTCTGGAGACGTCTATTTCACGGATGCTAGCCAGACTTTGGATTACAGGTATGTAATTAAAAGTCAAGTGATCATATTGATAAGTAAAGGCTGGTAAAATTGCAAAATTAGTCTCGTAACTTGTTGTAGATAGCTTTTTAGTCTTCTTTTTGCTCCAGTTAATTGCAATTTTAGTGTCAGCAGAAGATGCTGTCATGATGCTTGCCGTATTTTGCTGATGTGTCTTTTTAATTGAGGAAAAAAAAATCCGATTTAGCATGAAAATCGCAAAATCCGTCACAAAAAGGATGTCATTAGGCAGTTATAGGACGGATTCTGCATTTTTTTCGTCCCGATATTTGCATTTTCAGGGTCACGTGAAGGAATTTTCCCTCTCAGATTCAGCCTAGTCCAGCAAGCACCGGAGGACTAAAATTGCAAAAGAAACATTTCAAATCCCAAGACTAATCAAAACTATACAAAATAAGAAGAAAAAAAAAGTACTAAAATGCTATTTATGTCAAATTGTAACCGCTTATTAAACAATATGTGTTGATTTCCAGGAATATAACACCGCCTATCAGCGTTTTGGATTCAACCGGACGGCTTATCAAATATAACCCCAGGACTAAAGAGGTGACAGTTTTAGTATCGGGCTCTTCTTCCCATCAGTCCGGCCGTGAGTTTTGATGGCACCTTCGTGTTGATTCCTCAGATTGGGGCTAAAAACATTATCAAATACTACATTAGAGGCCCCAAAGCAACTACAACCGAGGTTCTATTGACCCTGCCTGGATCCCCATATAAAATCAAAAGGGCATCCACGCTTGGAGATTTTGGGTTGCCATAAACGCGCCATCATCACTTAACAACACAACGGGTTATAAATTCGATTGGTTAGGAAGGGTGTTGATAACAAAGGATCTTTCGCAACAATATCCCAATACTTCCGTTAATGTCATTCAAGAGACCAATCCATTTACACTCTTTGTTGCCTCGCGAGGAACGGCCTATATTACACTATATTATTATTAGCTCAACCTCCCTACCGGAATAAATATTGTAATCATGATATCTCTCGATCTTGAAGTTTTTGGATAAGTAATTGAATATTTAGTACCAACTGTTATCATAAGCTTTGTTATTGCTCTTTGAATACCTACTTTCACCGATCATTTCTTCATTCAAATAAACAGGGATTATTTATCCTCACTAAAAAGACCACATACTAAGATTATTGCTCTTTTCAAATGTTCATTGTTAGATGCTTTTGACTCTAGCATACAGTTTCATCATCTTTGTGCAACTTTGCTCTAAACATCCCGATCACATGGTTTGATTTGCATGTTTGCTATCGGTGTATAACCGTTTTCCTACCACATAATTAAGACTTGAATGTTTTACCCCTCAAGAAAGGTTTCCTTTTCTATAAATTTTCTTCTTACATCAACATAACTTTTCAAAACAACATCGGTCTTTGTGTTTGAACAATAAATAGTGTTAATCATCTTTTCTTAATCCGTTTTTAATAATTCACACATATTAAATTGATTTGATCCTTGAATATGTTTTGACCAACACTATGTTTACATTTTTTCCTTTTAACCCAAGTACAATTCATTCTAGCTTTGATCACAAAGCTAGAATGACATTTTTCTTAATCATTGTATTAAATTTTATAATCATAATCAGTGTACGTATAGTTCTACAATCATTGTATTAAATTTTCAAATTCTTTCTTAAATCAAGTCTGAAGAAAAAGACATTTTTATTTACTTGTGTTCATCCTTAACTACCTACTTTAAAGGATTATTTGATATGGTTAACCTTTCTCTTCACAATAATGTATTCTTTTAAACGTATATCTTGGTGTTTAGTCAGATCTATAATTAACTTTTTGTAAGAATCTCCTTTTGGGCATATACACAACCTGTCTGGTATGAACTTGTATATTCTCGTTTCAGGAGAAGATAATTGTTTTCCGGGCTGCTTTCTATTAACTCCAGTTAATTTCAGCTTCTATCAAGTTGGTGTTAGGTGTAATGCCCGAAAGAGAATTTTGTAATTGATTTATTTAATAAATGAAATGATATTATTATTCATATTTATTATTCTCATAATCACCGATGTGACAATAGTATTTACACTACAGAAAACCCTAAGTATATCGTTTATGTAATCACTTAACTCAGTGTATGGGATATACACGAGAGGATTGAGTTAGTGAAGATGTACTTAAAATACAATTAGCCCGTAGTGAAGTTAATCGAGAGTATCGGGTCTCTCCTTTAACGTGCTATTAATGCGCTGAACACAATATGTGTGATTGTCTTATCCGGACTTTCGGTTAAGAGAACCTAATGGGGCATTTATATATGATAGATATATCATATAGAAATTTGGACCGATTTGATTAGACTTCACGATATAATTCCGTAATCGAGAAGTCTTATCGAATCAATGGATGATCATATTTATGGATATATCTTAATCCGAGGTGATCACGATCAATCGCTTGAATCGATTATGAGGTTTGACTTGACGGTTAAGGATTACACTGAGTCTGTGGTCTGAATTACCCCATCTTGGCATTGTACTGGATTGAGTGAGTAGTCTGTGTTATCACAGATACGGAATCCATTCCTTTCATTTCTGGAAGCAGATAGACAGTTCCCTTATTTGTTAATCCTAGAAACTGATCGATCCATGGAGTTCATATTACACTGATTAGCTACCAGTGAGTTGTATGAATTAATTGATCACTAGGGGGTTAATGGTAAATAAGGATAAGAGGTTCTAAAAAGGGTTAACGGTAACTTCCCGATTTAGAATGAACAGTCTATGGAGGATTAATCCATATGTAATGATTATATCAATGGACGCTTATTATTATTCTCGTGAGAGATAAATATAATCTTATAATCGGAGGAGTGCAGTCACGGGATTATGGTGGCATATTCTGTGATTGATTTATCGAATATAATTATTCGTTTCGTAAGATAATTATTTATTTGATTTATCGGAGTGCATTGATTATTAGTCCATGGTCCCCGACGTGCCTCCAAATATAGCATAGCTATTCTCGGACGTCGAATCCTAATAATATTAATTTAGTTCTTGTTGGACTTTATTAAAACGATATGTGAATTAATTGTTTAGTGAACTATTAAATTAGTTGGGCTAAATAATTAAATATGTGGAAAAGACATTTTCCATAATCTTGGCCCAATTATTGTGTGATGGCAAAATTAATATTGACTAGGTCAATATTTTGATGAATTTCGCCCCCCCTCTTTTAATTTGGAACAAGAAATTATTTTCTTGTGTATTAATAAGATATGTGCATAAAATATTTATTGGATAAATATTTATGGAAAGAAATAAAGATAAATATTATTCTAGATTTGTTCTAGAATATTATGGAATTATCTTTTATTTATTGGATTATTTATTTGCAAAATAAAAATCCTTAGAGGCTAAGTTTTACTCTCCTATATAAAGAGAGTTCTCCCAAGCCTTAACACACATGTAAAATTCACTATCAACTCTTAGAGAAGATAGAATTTTTTCGCCAAGGGTGAGTGGGGAAAAAATCTTGGAGGTTTTTCCGGGTAGCATATCGGAAGGGTTCGAGTCGAGGATTTCCTTCCACCGGGGTTTGCTTGGATCACACGTACGGAAGATCGTGGTGCTCTTCACACTATCTTTCATTCATCCTTTTGCGGTTTTTCAACTTGGATTTGAGATCCAAGAGGTATGTTCTACAACCCCCTTGTAGATGTAGATCTAGTTATTTTATTACGTGTAATTTATAGATCTAGATCCTTAAAATCGCTTCCATTGCGGATGGTATTACTAACAGTGGTATCAGAGCCAGGTTGATCTATATTTATACGTATAAAATATTAGATCTAGGAGTGGTTAAACATGTAGATTTTTTTGTCCCAATATTTTTTAAAAGGGGCCGATGCATGCTTAATTAATTTTTATGTTATGAATGTCTTGGTTGAAGAGATGGATTGGGGTTGGTACTGTTTACTCGTTAGATCTATTGTAGCTCCTTTGTTTAGCAACAATTGAGCATATAAATTGTATTTATTTTATGTCAATTTTCGAAATTTATTTGTAAAAGTAGCATCTTTTATTGTAATTTTGAATATCCGGGCTGGAAAAGATGAAGATCTTGCTGGAAAATTGAAAATCAAGGCGAAACCCAAGGTATGAACGAGGAGAAACGGATAAAAAATTTATTAAAAACTGCTACAGGACTTTCTGCGACGCTGAAAAGCGTCGCTATAAGTCCTGTTTAATAAAAAATTGCGGCTAGGGTTTTATTTATGTTGCGGCAGCATCAAATTTTTTTTTTGTTAACCTAATTTAATTTTTTTTTGTTTACTAAACTGCCGTTTGATAAGTTAAAAAAAAAAAAAAAAAAAAAAAAACATTATTTTTGGAAAATAATTATTAGCAGCCGCATGTAATAAAAAAAAAAAAAATTTTGATTAATTAAAATAAATTGGATTTATTTAATTAAAAAGACATTTTCTCCTCTCGGGTGTTCGTGGTTCGTGATCCGGCGGTTCGAGTTCAAGATTCGAAGGTCAAGACTTGAAGACAACAAGATTGTAATTTATTTTTCCTAGGATAGATTAGATACGGGGGTACCAACAATCCATCTCGGTGTTTAAATTTTCCGCAATTTATTTTTTATGTGTTCGATCATAAAATAGATATAAAATCGGAATTGCCATGACATGCATCATATCATAAATCCACTCCATGCATACATGTAGAATTTTAATTTTGGTAAATTAAAATAGGCATGTATACAAACTCGTGTAATTAGTTGAAATTAATTAATACGTGGTAATTAATAAATTTAGTAACTAATTAAAGATCCGAGGACGGGTTATGAAATCGTTAAGCTTTTCGGTGTGTGTTCTCGGTGAACCGCCTTAAAGCCCAAACGAGATCACGTTTTCAATTCAGTAGTGTCTACGAGATTGAATGATGGTAAAAGAACAATAAATCTTGGATAAAAGCGGTTCGCTTATAGGTTGGGTGGTCAATCGAGCTAGGCTCGACCGACTTAACCCTCCTAGTGTGATGTATGCACGGGGTCCGGCAAGACTAAGCTACACCGAGAGCGGAGGGGTGATTCCTTCTTATCTCAATAAGGTCGTCTTGACCCGATTTCGTCCGATCATCACATATGTTCCAACGAATAGGACGGGTAGGCTTGCCTACGTTATCGACACCATTCAAATCCTTGATTTGATGAGCATTTATGATAACATCAAAAGACGTGGTTAGTTAACCCACAACCACTTCCAAATTATTGAGTGGGAGCGGGGAGGCGACATCCAACCCCACGGCCTCTACTATAGATACAAGTAAGTGAGAGAAGGGTGACGCCGCGGGCGCTTTGATTTCGTCCCCCTACGGATGGTGTTCACCCCTATCAACATTCATGGCTTGGTCTCCGAAAGGATAGGATTTTCTGGTACTCGTCGGGTCACCGACCTATTCTACGACGGCACACTCGGGCGCACTCTAAGAGATCCGATATAGTAGGTCACACTCATAAAGGATATTTTTGGTAATATCTAGGCTAAAAAAGGAAGGTAGTCAATGAATAAAGGGATGTTCGATTCTCGTGGGATGTTTGATTCTCACAAGTTATTCATTGATGAGATTGTCTCGATTTAACCGTCATCTCTTTGACCTACCCTACGCGGCAATCGAGATGCGAGGTTAAAACCTTGGAATGGTAGAGTAGACTTAATTTTAGTTTACAATTCCTAAAATAAACTTATATAGTAGTGTTAAACTTGAATTAATATATGTCATTTTATTTACAGCATTATCCCTTACTAAATTGCTTAAAAATTAATTGACTAGTATTGACTTCGTTAGAAAGTGGAAAGTAACTAGGACGTTGAACTAGTTAATCGATAATGCAATTATTTTTCAAAAGAGATATTTTCTCTTAAGCCTTTTAAAAACCAGAGTGACATCAAGGTATGTCACTAATGTCATTCGTGTCAAACGGAAGACAAACTTAGTTTGATCAAAGGTGATTTCGGACTTTGAAATTCTTCTAGTGAATTTTGAGTGTGTAGTAATTACACAAGAAATTTTCTAATTGAAAAATCGGAAAATCATGAAGTGTTACTAGTTGGACGATATTTGGAATCGATGAACTAGTGGGAGCTTTATGATTTTTTGTTTTTCTAGAACATTAGAAAAGTGTAACTGACTACACACGTAACCGTTCTAATTGAAAAACCGGAAAGTCATGAAATGTCGCTAGTTGGACGATATTTAGAATCGATGAACTAGTGGGAGTTCTATGATTTGTTGTTTTTCTGGAAACATTGAAACTATGTATGAAAGATTTTTTAATCGAAAAAAACAGAAAATCATAAAAATAAAGCATTGCTCGTTAGACGGTATTTGGAACCGATAAACTAGTGGGAGCTTTAATATTATGATTTGTTGTTTTTCTGGTATATTAGAAAATCCGAGAAGTCCCGACGAGTAACACTCGAAATAGACATCCCACGGTTCAAGAGTAGTGTCCACTCAAACGAACCGCTAGTTCAAGACTGTTTCCATTCACGGAAAGTCAAGAATGGGAGAATATGTCTAAAAGTGTTAGTCATCTAAACTGAGAAAACTTTAAGGCTGAACCGAAAATTAATTAACTGAAAATCATAGGATAAGGACAGTGATTTTGGATCACCAACCTATGAATCCTTGGCAATTTTCTCGAGCTAAGTTCTTTGGAAGAACAAGGTAGCGGTGCATTTAACGATTAAAGGAGTAAACAACGGGCAGTTAATTTTAGCTAGAATAGTGGGAGTGATATAAGGAAATGAATCTCGGATTCAATCCTTGGATATCATGGAAAAATTATTTTCTGCTTAAGATTCGTTTGAACGAAGGATTTACCTTCTATTCGATAATTTGTTTGTCGATATAGAAAGTGAATATACCATTTGTAGTACTTAATCCAAGACTCGGACTTTTGTTTGATAAAGTCAAAACCACTTACAATTGATGAAATATGTATATAAAACACATCTTAAGAATCGTTAAAAGCAATTGGTTTCTATATTTAGATAAATGCTTCTTCATATTCCATAGTTAGTGCATAGTCCCTAAAAGACAAGACTCATGATCGCTCAGGGTGATTCTTTCTCTCGATCCTGGTTATATTGTCTCAAAGGTTCAATGACTAAGTTTCCTTTCAATCGGGAAAGGATAATGGTTATAAAGAAGTAACATAGCTTGTTCATGACGACCTTCGGGTCTAGATGAAAGATCTGAGCCAAGATGAGCTTCCGAGTAGTGACTTCTTGTCTGATAACTATTCAAACACTCCGGTAAGTTTATCCAAAATATTTTGAGGTTTCTCTGTTTTCAACAGAGATAGAGTATTCTATACTCAGAATAGGCCATTCATAGTCCTCGAGACTGATGCTCAGCCTGCCTCATTGTGACATGTTCTCACTAAGTAAGAAACCGTTAAAATTACCTTATATAGTTTTAGATGTGCTACAATACATCGCTTAACTCAATAAAGATATTGAAGTTTAAATAACGGTTTACATTGACATGTAAGACCGAGAATTCTACCTAGAATATGCTTTGGAATTTACGGATAAGGTGTGGATTCGGTTCACCCTACTTCCGTAAATATAAGCATTTAGCACACGGTGCTTGAAGGTAAGACTGGGAATTTCACGCATACGTTCGGTCAATGACCATTCATGATATATCTTTTAACCTATTGAGTATAAAGGTTGGATTCTTGAAATCGGGAAGGGACAGTTATACTGTTGCATCCTTTCTGATAGAGTCCATGAACAGCAAAACCTTGAACCTTGAAGTACGTTTACTCAAGGTAGTTACTAACTGATTAAAATCAGACCACATCCAACATCGTTTGTTGGTGATAACACTAAGTACTACTAAACTAGATCAGAATTTCGATCCACCCAGTAAGTATTGGGAGTATGGTTTATCCATTACCCGTTACGGGATCTGCGGACTTTGTAGTCTGAGGATCGATTGATGACCTATGGCTCTTTTGTGAGTCAGATAGATTCTCGATAATAGAGGTTAGTTTAATAGCCATAACCCTGTGAATGGAGTTCGGTACTCCAGTTCTGTTCATGCTCTTGTAGAACCACCTGAGCATCTCAGGCCCAGTGGGAGTAATTGGATCTACAAGGAAAAGAGTAGAATGCATAGGAAAGTTTATCTTTCAGAGCAAAGCTTGAGTGGTCTAGAGAGTTAATCAGACCTTGAACTCTCTTATCACTTAGTATTGCATGATTTCGTTCATAAGCAGAAAATAGGGGTGATTCCCTGACACTTTCTTGCAAAACAAACGGAGTCTGGATTCATTCGAAACAGAAGGGTATTGCCTTATGAACTTATGACAGGATGACTGTCAAGGCTTATGTCCTTTGTGGATAAAAATCAAACCTCTCGGTCATTGGAAGTCATATATTTCTACAATATGTGGATTTGACCAGAATATTGATAAGACTTTTGTAGACTGGATATCACAGTAGTGAATATATACATATATTAGTGTTTGTGAAGGATAACACTGCACCAGTTGGAATCAACATGGGTGTGTTATCTCAAGTCGAACCGACAATACCATAATTCTCTCTGCAATGTAGATTTGGACAACATTCTTAAGAGTTTGACTCGGTCGAATTCATTAGAATCACCACCTGGTTTCCCATCCATCTTATTGGTTAAGATGATGCATGCGTGTATGCAACATTCAACGAGGAAGTTCTACCCTATGCCTCAGGAATGACTCTCTAAATCTTCGGATCAAGAGAAATGGGATAGATTCTCTTTCTAGTAAGAGATGGTCAGGTTATTGAACGTCAACTTTGATCGAATCTTAGATTCGGCGGTTAACAAAGCAAGTTTAGTATGTCCTTTAGTATCTTGAGAGAACGATGAATAATATGCGGACATATTCATGTGTGAACTTGGATATGTGTGATACACTGATTTTGACTTAAAGTCAGATTGAGGATGATCGTTAAGTCGATCTCGGGCTCAGTGTTTACTCTTGTGTTGAAGCTATTGCCTGGAGGAATCCAGCAACGCCAACTCGACTTTAACTAGTTGGGTGATTAACGGCTTTTGTAGTAGCTAGAGAGGCGATATAGCTTAAGGATTTCCTTTTCATATCTGGGAGTGATTCTAGATTTGGAAGCCGATACCACATCATTGTGCAAACGATGAAGGGTAGCTTATAAGGATTTTCAAATCACTAGAGGTCCAAAGCATGTTGGGAAGGTACCACATGATTAGATGGACCGTAACGCTTTCGATTCTACGGATCGCCCTCGAGCCGATTAACCTGACTAATCATTAAGACCCATGACATTTAGATGTAGGTACTCCCGAGTCACCGACCTATCCTACGACGGCATACTCGGAGTGTACTTTGGAATCTGAAATGGTTATGATATGCTTAATGGGTACTAGAATACGGGATAGGTCTTCATTGCTTTAGAGCAAGTGGGAGATGTAGTTTGTTGTATTTTAAATAATATGGTGTGCTCTAAAACAATTAATCACATGCTTTCGTGCAAGTGGGAGATTGTTAGGTGTAATGCCCGAAAGACAATTTTGTAATTGTTTTATTTAATAAATGAAATGATATTATTATTCATATTTATTATTCTCATAATCACCGATGTGACAATAGTATATACACTACAGAAAAACCTAAGTATATCGTTTATGTAATCACTTAACTCAGTGTATGGGATATACACGAGAGGATTGAGTTAATGAAGATGTACTTAAAATACAATTAGCCCGTAGTGAAGTTAATCGAGAGTATCGGGTCTCTCCTTTAACGTGCTATTAATGCGCCCAGAACACAATAGGTGTGATTGTCTTATCCGGACTTTCGGTTAAGAGAACCTAATGGGGCATTTATATATGATAGATATATCATATAGAAATTTGGACCGATTTGATTAGAGTTCATGATATAATTCCGTAATCGAGAAGTCTTATCGAATCAATGGATGATCATATTTATGGATATATCTTAATCCCGAGGTGATCACAGCCAACCGCTTGAATCAAGATGAGGTTTGACTTGACGGTTAAGGATTACACCGAGTCCGTGGTCCGAATTACCCCATCTTGGCATTGTAATCGATTGAGTGAGTAGTCCGTGTTATCACATACGGAATCCATTCCTTTCATTTCGGAAGCAGATAGACAGCCTCCTTATTTGTTAATCCTAGAAACCGATCGATCCATGGAGTTCATATTAGATCGATTAGCTACCAAAGTGAGTTGTATGAATTAATTGATCACTAGGGGTTAATGGTAAATAAGGATAAGAGGTTCTAAAAAGGGTTAACGGTAACTTCCCGATTTAGAATGAATAAATCTATGGAGGATTAATCCATATGTAATGATTATATCAATGGACGCTTATTATTATTCTCGTGAGAGATAAATATAATCTTATAATCGGAGGAGTGCAATCACGGGATTATGGTGGCATATTCTCGTGATTGATTTATCGAATATAATTATTCGTTTCGTAAGATAATTATTTATTTGATTTATCGGAGTCACTGATTATTAGTCCATGGTCCCGACGTGCCTCCAAATATATCATAGCTATTCTCGGATGTCGAATCCTAATAATATTAATTTAGTTCTTGTTGGACTTTATTAAAACGATATGTGAATTAATTGTTTAGTGAACTATTAAATTAGTTGGGCTAAATAATTAAATATGTGGAAAAGACATTTTCCATAATTCTTGGCCCAATTATTGTGTGATGGCAAAATTAATATTGACTAGGTCAATATTTTGATGAATTTCACCCCTTTTAATATGGAACAAGAAATTATTTTCTTGTGTATTAATATGATATGTGCATAAAATATTTATTGGATAAATATTTATGGAAAGAAATAAAGATAAATATTATTCTAGATTTGTTCTAGAATATTATGGAATTATCTTTTATTTATTGGATTATTTATTTGCAAAATAAAAATCCTTGGAGGCTAAGTTTTACTCTCCTATATAAAGAGAGTTCTCCCAAGCCTTAACACACATGTAAAATTCGACTATCAACTCTTAGAGAGAAGATAGAATTTTCGCCAAGGTGAGTGGGAAAAATCTTGGAGGTTTTTCCGGTAGCATATATCGGAAGGTTCGAGTCGAGGATTTCCTTCCACCGGGTTTGCTTGGATCACACGACGGAAGATCGTGGTGCTCTTCACACAATCTTTCATTCATCCTTTATGTTCTTCAACTTGGATTTTGAGATCCAAGAGGTATGTTCTACAACCCCTTGTAGATGTAGATCTAGTTATTTTATTACGTGTAATTTATAGATCTAGATCCTTAAAATCACTTCCGTTGCGGATGGTATTACTAACAGTTGGCACTATCAAGTTCTTGGCAGTTTGTATCCACATAAAGATTTTCAGTAACTTCTTTTGCATCACTTCAAGACTAATTGTTATTCTTGATTTTAACTTGAAGAACCTATTAAATGTGAAAACTTTTATCCCTTTCTTTTGTTTCCCTCAAGTTGTTTAACCTACTTGGGTGCTCAAATTTGCTTTTTCAACCATTGTTATTAAGCAATCTTTTTCAGGGTTCTTGTGTATTGAAAATCCTTTGACAATATAATCAATAACTAAAGTTTCAAACTTATCATATTAAGTCCACACATTCTTTTTCTCTATTTTGGATGTTCCTAGGTTGGGAGTATGACACCTTATTTTGGTTTTAATCTTCAAATACTCTTGTAAATATTCTTTACCGTTTCTTTCAAGCCGAGAAGATTTCTTCGCAAATAACCTTGTTTTACAATATGCCACTTCTTTACAGGAATTACATCCTCAAAGTGTTTTCTAAATTTTGATACTCAACTTTAGCATTTCTGATTCAATGCCCATCCTTCAGTTTTGAATCAACTTTGAAACTCTTCCATTCTCGAGAGCTCTTGGTGCAAGTTCATGTTGATGTGCCAATCAACCACCTAATGTTTTTAGAGTAAGGAAACTTTATCCAATTTGACAACCTTTTGTTTGGCGTTCAGTGTCGTCATGCACCTTACCTTGAGTTCGTCATTTCTTGGTTTCAACTTAGACACATTGTTTGTTGCAAGAGTTTTATACTTTATTTTTACCTTGCCTAGTTGTGTTAATTCACTAGTGCACAACTTTTCACCTTTCAATTCGTGTGTCCAAACAATCCTTATTGTTAGTCTTTTCAGAATTGGTTATCTTAAACCTAGTTCATCAAAAGATTGTTTCAGTGTTGCCCTTTGTTCAAAATCAAGTGTCATTTCCTTCTTTTGATTTGAAAGTTTTCAAGCTCGGTAAATATGGTAACTTTTGCGGTTCCTACTGAAAGCAGTGTGTGGATGTTGTTTCTTTCTTTCAAACCGGTAAAAGGTTTTTCATAAAGTACCTCACCGTGTATGTTGTGTATTTGAAGTAATTCCCTTTAAAGCTCTACGTCATGGTTGAAGGAATCAAAGGTTGTTTTTAGATCTTTGAGGATTTTCATATCTACATTTGATTTCAAGATTTCTTCAAGTATATCTTTTATAACCTTATTCTTTAGCCATAAAAGTGTTTTATTTTTTCCTTGAGTTTGGACTCACGCCTAAAGCTTAGGTTCAAAGAAGACCTTTAAGTCCGGGTTCTAAGTGCCATTCCCAGATTAGGTTAGTATCTCGTGGTAGGAAATAATCGCTTAATAGAATAGTTTCCGGAGGATCTGCTTAAGCATTAACCTTAGACTAAAGGATGACTGGTTTCATAAAAGGTTTGGACCGAGACGTGGTTTTAATGGTATAAGAAGTTTGAGGCGTGTTTAACAAGTTTTCCAGTGCCAAGTGTTTTTCAAGGCATGGAATATATCTTGAAGCGTAAGGTGAATTGTATTGACTAAGGTGATTTTGTTTTAGGTATGGAAATTTCTTGATGGTGGACTAGGTTGAGAAAACCCTAGTAGGCTTGAAAAGCCGATCTTTCATGTAATGAATTTGGAGTTGTTCTTTAAGGAGGTTAAAGTAAGATGTGAATTATAGAAGGATTGAACCGTTAGCTGCCTGTAAAAAGATGGTGCAAGCTAAGTAGAATTATGATGTTGGTTTATGAAGGTATCTTGAAGTAAGAAAGGGTGTTTGATGAAGGAAAGATGAATCTGGATCTTAGAATCTTTTGCAGACAAGAAGAAGTGCAACACTGAGCTTGAAATATTTTCCAGGAAAGGTTTAGTAGTATGTAATATTGGATCTGATTAGAACCTGATACGCCAAACCCATAAAAGAGCCCGCGGATCCTAATGGGGCCTATACATGAGCCTAATAACAAATTAGATACTCAGCCCAATGAGTTTGCATTAATCTAAGCCGGATCAGGCCAGGTACAAACAAGTCCATCCAAAGCCTTCAGTCCGCCTCATACGGTATGAAACGAAGCAATGAGGCCGATCAGTCCGCCCTTCAGATCATCAGTCCGCCAGGTTTGACCAAGCCTGCTCAACTAGGCAAACAAGCTTCTACATGACGAGCCTAAGACAAACACTCAGTGAAATCACCAAGTGTTGGGTCCGCCCCTCAGCAGTCCGCCCCGACAGCTATCTAGTCTAATTAGTGTAACATCATATATTATGTCTTGTCGTCATTAGCTTATTTTTAATTAGCAGTTCGCTTATATATATGGGATAAATGTAACACAACAAACATCGGGAATATTATATAAGTAGACCAGACTCTGCCAATTTGTCGACTCCATCTCCGTCTACATACAGCTTTGAGTCCGACCACCGTTGTTCATAATCACCGCCGCACCTTGCCGGTGAAATCACACACATACAACAAGATATCCACCAAAAATACACCTCTAACACCAACGTGAAATTCTGATATTATCGCTGACTGCTATCGGGAAATCTTGCTATTCAGCGTTTTCGCAAAAAACACCACCCAAAAACGTTTTTGATGTCAGCCCGTGAAGGAAAACTACCCAAAATTTGTTTTATGGCATGTTCATACTCCACATTCATGTTTCTTCAGCTCAGAAGTTCATAGAATCATCCCCGGTTCTCGACATTCAGCGTTGGTACCACATTCTCATATAAGATTTCACGAAATTCAGCAAAAAATCCATTGAAATTGCGCTTGAGCTATCGCCAATTTCCTTAAATTTTTGTCAAAGAGCTTACTGCAATCTTCATCATACACAACAACCATTTTACAGGTTTGCATGCAAGGTTGACAGGTTCAAGCATATAAAGCTTGGGGTTTGCATTTGATTTATCACCAAACTCACAAGTACAGAGAGGAAGCTTCGTCATTTTCTTCAAATTCTCCAGGTCTTCATCTTCAAAGTTCAACCACTTTGCGCGTTCTACAAGATTTCCATCACATCAACTTGACATGATGTAAGTTGTTGATGCCAGTTACACCGGGCAAGAGGACCAATCAGAAACTGCCACGTACAACTGCCCTGTTAGACCATGCATGTCACCAAGGCGAACATGATGATAACTCGCCCTCAAGGGAGGATGCCCGTCTATTCCTTAATGAGAAGACCAATGCCCGGAATAAACTTGAAGTCGTGATGGGCAATAAAGGGAAAGAGGTCGTGGGTCCATCCCGACAATGCCGAGCCCACGAACTGACCCTATACAGAAAGCCGACTACTCAACTAGATCCAAACGTAGCTGCTGCTTTGGCTTATGTTGAATACGTCGAAAGAATGACAGAGTCAACCAGTACCTCATCTCCATAGGTTTGCCCCCCAAGCCGACCCAGGGCATGACCGCACCAGGCATCGCCACACCAATAGAGTAGCCCGCTAAGTCCAACAACAATCCTCTTCAGTGGTCTCAGCGGTGCAATAGAGAGGGGCACTCTTACAGAGAAGGGAGTGTCCACTCCTCTGAGGGTCGAACTCAAGAAAGGAGATCGACTCTAAATCGCCTTGGGCCTTTAAAAGAGGAACATCAAGTTGCCCGCCAAAACATCGGAGATAGGTTGGGGTGCAACATGATGAGTCTCGTAACCAATCGTGGGGCGGCTCGATCAGAGCATGTCTTCTGACATTCTGCCACACATGCATGGGAGAATAAGATCGAATGGAAAAGGCAAGGCCTTAAAAAACGGATAGGACAACTTGGGGAACCAAACTGGCCCTCTCCGAGAATATTCTGAAAATGGCACCGAATAGGGTCATCCACTATCCTACCTTCCAAAATTATCATGGTATGACCTGCCCCTATGACTGGCTTTCCGAATTTCAGAGCAATATCACCTTGGAAATCCAGAACGAACCCGCATGGTGCATCGCCCTTATAGTCACCATGTATGACATATCGCAACATAAAATCCACAATCGCCTTCCAAGTCGATCCGCCACATGGACGATCTGCATCTAAGTTTATCGAAGAGTTCAAGCCGGTAGGCCGCCTAAGAAAACAATCGGCATACTCTACGAGGTCTATCATCAGAAAACGAGTCACCAAATTTATTACGAGTGATTCAACAAGGCCTATGAGCAGACAAGGGGCATAAAAGAAAGCGAGATCATAACCATCTTTCAGACAGGTTTGGTAATGGAGACAAGGACGGCCTCAAAACTGAATTTTCTCTACGGCCTCCTATGAACCTGCAAGACATGCTTGAGAAATCCTGAAAATATGGCATATCCGAGCTTGGCCCTTCATCATCATCTGGCAAAAGGAAGGAAGGATAAGACAGGCTCAGATCCACCAAAAGAGAGTTGGAATAGAAATCCAGACCGAGACATCAAAAATCCCTAAAAAATCAAGGAGAAAGATTTCACTCCTCTCAACACTTCCTCCGGGCAGATAACATGAGATAAGGGCCGCTTGCCGAATCTGCGTCATATAAAGGCTGATGCTAAGAGCCGTGATGAGTCTCAGTGCTACAACTATCATAAGATCACGGCCATACCACAGATGAATGTCGAGTTTTGAGAAAGTAAATCGAGAAGCTGATCGCTCAGGGAGCACTGGATAGATAAAAACGAGATGGTGGGAACGCCAACAAGGGCAACCCCTAGCCTCACCGATATAGAGACGAAATTCAGATAATCATCAAATCTTTCCCCAGCAACAACCTACTCAAAACCTAGATCAACTCCTTGAACCAACATGGTTTTGAGAAGCCATTCATCTTAAGCGGCTCCAAAAAAGCTCTTTCTTTCACCCGTAATGAATTGGCGGGTCCACCAGGGGCTACGGAGGTGCCCATCATTATACAAGTAGGCATCGGCACAACTAGCATAAATTTGGTCATGGTGCATACAGGGGCCTACCGAGACATTCTCTACTATGACTGTCTCAAGAAGCTCAGCTATGGCGAATCTAGATTAAAACCTTACAACGGTACCCATCAAGGTTTTTCCAATGATAATGTGTAGGTCAAGCGCACCATTGAGTTGGATGTACAGATAGGCGATTATGAGCCCAGGAGAACTGAGAAGGTAACTTTTCTTATGGTCAACCTCCAGTCTCATTACAACATGATCTTGGGGATTCCGACCCTTATGAAATTTTAGATGGTCGTCTCGGTGCCGCACCAGAGTGCAAAGTTTTATGCTGAAAATAGGGTCGGGGTCGCCATCAGTGGCCTCTAAGCTGCTTGAAAACATCCGGGACTATCGCACAGACAACAAGAAAGCCTGGACAGATGAACCCGAGCATATGGCGGGTCCAAGTCAGGTAAACATGGTTAGAGAGCTCGTCCCCACAGAGGTTGAATGCAAAACATTGCAAGTAAGGGACGAGCAAGATTTCACTGCTCAAGGAGAGATGGTCGAGTTCGTAGTGAATGGGACCTACCCCGACCAAAAACTAAAAATCGGAGCCCATTTGTCCGATGGAGAAAGAGAGCAACTAGTTTTTCAGCTCAAGGTGAACCTAGACGCATGCGCCTTGAAATGAAATTACCAAGGAATGAAAAAACAAATTCGAGTAATTCGAATTACCAATTCAAAGATAAACTATCCAAACCATGTATTGATTAATCTCCTCCGGTTTATTGCATAACTATATATGTATGATTTGAGTGTATAAACACTAAAACTATACTCAATTAATAGTGATCGTGTAGGTATTCCCAAAGTATGCAAAAGTATGAATTATAATTCGTAATTATGCCTTAAGTAAGCTACTAAAATAACCTAGAGCCTCCCAAAACGTGATATACAAGAATTAGGCTTCTTTGCTAAATGTGGATCAATGGCTAGCCGGTGGGCTGCTTGGCGACGTGTTGGGCGGACCCACATACCCTGAGGAGTGACGACGTGACCCATTGGAAAAAAAAAAAAAAAATTTAGTATTAATACTATGTAGTTTTATTGTTAAAAAGTCATTATTTTATAGATAAAATTGATGTTTTAGACTCCTTAATTCTAATCGAATTTTTTTTTTGGATAAAATATGTAGCTTAGATCTCACAATTTACCTGAATTTATTCCTGATCCGCCATCTGACGCGCATGGTGCCTTGCTGGCCTAATTCTTCATGTTAAACATCTTTAATGGATTATACATCCATTGAGCATTCTAATTATTTCTTGGTCCGAATTTCGGTTCATCAAATTAGGATATTTGAACTTTAATTGCAATATCGGGCCTCACCACTCATCTGCTATCACATTCGCAATGCATCGAGACGGTGTGTGCAGCAGGCTGCCCGCAAGGTACGCCCAATGCATCCACCATCTCAAACACGCACTGATGGGCAGGAAGATATTTGTCACGGCTCGATACATTATCCCTTGTAATTACTCGCTCCAAAAATCTTCTCGACATGGCAACCTTCCAAATTATCCGCAAGATATAAAATAATACAAGAAGTAGTCTCCTTTTTGACAAATAACTTAGAAATTTTGTTACTATTATTACGAACCACGAAATACCACATGAACTCATGATTAACTTATATAATAATGCAATTAGGATTATATTCCGGGGAATTTTTTATTTTTATTTTTAAAGCAAAGCGATCCAATTATTGAATTAATAAGTGGGAGAGGCCCCCAAAGCCATTACATCAAACATGAGCATAATGTAATATTCCGATTTTTAAGTGCAGCAGACGCGTGCTATTTCATAAAACTAAATATTATTATTCTTTTCTTTTATTGGAGTTAAGTATTTTATGGATTATATATATATGGTTTTGGTTATGTATATATAATTAAGGGATTAATTTTGATTTTGGTAATTAAAGGACAATTAAGGAAAAATGGATTTATGAGAAATTGGTATTTAAGGAAAATTAACACACAATAATCCCATAACCTAATCAAATCAGAAATTAGCGTGTGTGCCTTCTTTCTCTCATAATTTGGAGGAAGAAAGAGGCCAAGAGAGTTTTCACAAATTCTAAGAGATAGCTTAATCGTTTTCAGATCAGACGAGAGTTTTGGAATCGTCGTGAGAAGGACATCGTTTGGTCATCAGAGTTTGGGAGTTGCAGCAGATTTTCTGAGGTTGTTTAGATCGGTTTTTGTGGCTGCAATTAGGTAAGAAACTCTTCCTATGATCTCGGTTATGATTCGTAAAGTTTAGATTATGTTTTTGAGACGTGTAGATGCTAGTAAAAGATGTGTTTTTCGTTGATCAAGGATCCTAGGTAAATCTTGGGATGATTAGATATGTTTTTCTACGTTTTACAATGCTGAAAACGATGTTAATTAGGTTAGAAACGACTCAGAAATCAAGCCGTGAAGATTTAGCGTTTTGGGAAAAACCCAGGCGGACGGGCGCCTGGAATTAGGCAGACGGTCGTCCGAGACCCTAAGAGCTTCGTGACGGGCATTTGCAATAGCGCACGGGCGCCCGAGGTTAGATTTTTGATTCGTGATGTAGTAATGCTTTTGGCGCAGGACGGGCGTTTGGGGTTTAGTGGACGGGCGCCCGATTTCGACGGGCGCCCATGGGGAGGTCAAACGGGCGATCGGACTGCTTTTACCTTGTTTTTACGGTTTTATCATTCTAGTTTGGTTTCGTGTTTTATAATCATATTATAATTGTTTTAAACCCTTATTCATGATATGTTAACATGGTATAAACTAAACAAGCCTGAATTGAACTTTCCGATTCGCTCGCTTAAAACATCGAATGTACTTTTAAAGGAGTTGAAGTTCGGATCCGTCGGAAGGGCATGATAGGCTTGTGCTTTGATGAATTAGCATTCATCACCGCCTGTGTAATTGCTAGGTCTTGTTAATGTCCAGTGGGTTCAGAAGAGAGTAGTTAATGTGAGGGAGATTAATTGAAAACACTTAGGTGGCTAGTTAATCATCCTAATAAATACGTACTTGACTAGTAAAAGATTAAACAACATGTCTCTCTTGGATAGACACCGCCTATATCGCGATGTATGCCTACCTCTCGAAGGTGGAAGAACTCCACAGTCAACAAAACCCTAGGCACGGAGGGACTCACCGAGATGTGCGCACTATCGAGTCTACCTTTTCTAGACTTCGTGGATATTGGTGTGATCCACTAATATGTTGCCAAGAATATCCCCAGCTTGGATATGCGTAGTGCCCTTGAGTACGGTTGTAACATAGATAAGTTAAGTAGAAACGTTTAGTCAATTCATGTTGATGGACATGGAGTGAACCCTAGATTGAGTCGGTCACGTATAATCAACTAAACTTTTAATTATCTTTACTTTATAAATTATAATTGTTGTCATAGCTTCTCTTTCTTATTAATTATGTTGTACTTACCTCAAATGCATGTTTTCTATGTGTTTGGGGGTGAGAAGATGAACAGGTTGATATTGTTTATGAGGAGGAGTTCGATGATGACGTTTGAAGACGCCTCATTGAAGAATTTACATTTATTCTTTATTAGATTGTTTTAGACTTTTGGTCTTTCGAGACTTGTAGCACCGTTACGTTCCCTTTGGAGAATATCGTATTTTCGCTTGATTTCAGTATTTTCCTTGAATGTAATAAGTTACATTTCCACCTTTAGATGTTGTTTCTATTCTTGGATGTTTGGAAATTTTATACCCGAGTCTTTTACTTCCGCTTGCTTGTTTTTGATACGACGTAGTAGAGGCTTACGATGAAATGAATTTACTTTTATTTTATACGTGCCGACCGCTCCTTTCCGTAAAGGACTCGTGTCCGGGAACGGGCGTTACACATAAAGAAACAAAACAAAAGCTGTAAAGATCAAAGCATCAAAGGTAACATTTAAGGCTCGATTCCCCAAGCGAGTCGGAGATTTTTGGCTCGTTTAACAACATTAGAGACGAACATGTGAATCAGAGGACGGAGTGAATCTGGGTCATGGACACTCTTGTTTCTCCAATGCCAAACACCATAGCAAATGTCGCGGAAGATGTACTTCCAATTACCCGCTTTCTCCAGATTGTTTCTGATCCAATTCTCCGGGTCTGTATCGTTGAAGAAGGATATCCTCTCTTCCTGGGGATCAGATTCATCCAAACATGGCGGGGCCAACTGCAATCACGAAGGGCATGCAAGGTTTTTTCCCTCCCATGATTACAGATTGTACATTCAGAGGAGTCCGAGCTATAACGGGAGAAGAGGAGGTCTCGAACCATGAGTGAGTTGTGGCATGACTGCCAAAGAAGAAAATTATAACGCGCGGGCCCCATCAACTTCCAAATCAGCCTCCATATCAAAGGCGTTTGGTCATCCGTAAACTCCATATGCCAGTCATAAGCGCTCTTAACCGTGTATTTCCCTTTCGAGGAAGGTGTCCACACAATATCCTCACCAACGACACCGAAACTGTCTCGCAAAAGGTTGCTTGCCGCACAAATACCTTTCCAAATGGGAAGAAAAATCTTGTTTTGGGTGATCAAAGGGGCTCCCGTATTTGTTGATCATAATGGAGACCCATAAAGACGAGTCATCATTATGAAGATGCCAGGTAAGCTTGCCCAGAAGAGCCATATTCATCATTGTTATGTTTTTGAAGCCTAGACCTCCCCGATCTTTCGGTTTACAAAGATGATTCCAAGCAATGGTATGAAGTTTTCTTTGACCCTTTTACTCTCCCCAAAAAAACTGCCTGCAGATTTGTTCAATGTCACTTGTGATCCCTTTTGGGAGTTCGATCTGTCGTCTGCATGATATGATTAGGCAAAGTCGACAGTGAACTATTAATCAAGATATCTTTTCCGGTGTTGGTTGGAGTCTTCATCTTCCACGCACAAAGGTTTTTCCGCATTTTCTCCAAGATAAAATGGTTGGAGCTGTTTTGCCTACGAGTGTGAAGGAGGGGCACTCCTAAGTACTAACCGAAGTTTGTCGTATGCATCATTTTCAGCCTGTTCACAATCAAATTTCTATGATGAGAAGAGACATTTCGGGAAACTGTGAAGTTAGATTTATCAGTACTTATGTTTTGGCCCGATAAGATACAAAAATTATGGAGCACTGATTGGATGACATCAGCCTGGCTGTCCGTGGCTTCTACAAAAAGGAAGAGATCATCGGAAAAAAAGATATGTGACAGAGCAGGGCCATGATTTTTAAGTCAGACAGTTTTCCAACTGCCATCATTAACAACATCCTCAATTAAATGTCTAAGAACTTCCATGCAAAGAAAAAATCGGTAAGGGGCCAGGAGGTCCCCTTGTCGAATTCCTCTTTAGGGCGTGATGGGATCAAGTTTATTCCCATTCCATGAAATGGAGAGTTTTGCCGAAGACACACCACACATAATCAGCTCAGTAATTTTTTAGAGAATCCCACTGCTTTTTCGAGATCAATTTTTATCATCATTATTCCTGGGTAAATTGATAATTAATATATCATAAAGTTTATACAAATTAAATGCCGCATGTTGAAAGATGATATACCTAGTTAACTCAGCCGAAAACCGTGTCCTACCCGGAGTTTGGAAAATACCAACCCCACTCGGCCCTAAAACTGAAGCTTCGGTGCCACCACGGGCTCATTAATACCTCAACGGGCTTGGTAATACAACCACTGGTTTGGTAGCAGCAATGCTCATTGGGTTCATTAAACTGATCAGGTAACATCACAGTTTCTTCACACAAATAATAGCAGCGGAAAATACAACGATGAAACATCAAAATACGAATTTTATAATACGTTTGTCTAAACAGAATCTAGATCTACAAAGGGTGTTTATAGAGATTTATACCAACAAGTGAAGAAGTAGAATCCACAAGTCTTCGGGAGAGATCTCATCCACACTAGGAGATGAATCAAATCCAAGCATGTTCCATTGATTCTTTAAAAGAATCAATCTCTAAAAGCTTTTTCAAAGAACCTAAGTTTATTGAAAGAACATTACTACTCTAAATAATGTTGTGAGTGGCACCTCGTAAGGGTATTATGAGATAAGATTATGGTTTTCATCTAATGAAATCACTATTAAAAAAAAACTTAATTGAGGATACCATGGAAGGATCTAGATCCCCCATATGGGCTAGGTGATAAAGTCGGATTTTAGGCCTTTTAGGACTTTCTTAGTCCCATTAGCTAACAGGCCTTTAGGATATTTAACTTAATCTTATTAATTGAAGCACATTTCTATCAAAAGCCTTTATTTAATATTATTAAAGAACTAACTTATTTTATGAAACCATTTCTTCAACTAATTTTTTTTCTAGTTTTCTGTCACATTATATTATATAAATCTAATTAAATAAATATATATATTATTTATTAGAAAAAGAGAATTAGGAATAAGGACACAGTTTGAAATATTTTGAAATAACAGGACAGTCATATTTTTTATAACGAGAATGATAACTTCTATAGTTTTTATGGAAAATTCTATTATGGGAACTCCCTAGTAGGGAACTGCCTACGTGGCAGCATCTGGACCACACAGTTTCCTAAGGTGGACCACACAGGGGGCACTGTGTATTTCACCTCAGGAAACTGTGTGGTCCAGATGTAATATTCCGATTTTCGGGAAAGGGCAGACGTGTCATTTTGCGAAAACGAAATATTGGGTTCGGTTCCTTTTATTTGGAGTTTAAATAATTGGATATTTATATATGTAATTTTCAAGATAATTATGTATATAATAAAAGAGATTTTCTGTTTTTTTTTTATGGAAAAATGATTTAATTGGGATTAACTATATAAGGGATCTATTATACACATTAATCCCCTAACCTAAATCATTAGTCAAAAAAAAAGAGAGCAAAGCCGCCTTTTCTTCTTGCCGTCGACTTGGGAGAAAAAAAGGGTTGGAACAGTTTCACCAAAATCTAAAGCAAATCTCAATCGCTTTCAGATCGGTTCAACGCCGGAATCGTCGTGAGAAGAGCATCGCTTGATAGCGACTTTGTTGGAAAGGTCGCAGATTTCAAGGTCGATCGACTGGTTTTTGGTCGCAAGACAAGTAAGAAGCTCTTCCTACAATCTAATTAAGGTTTAGATTAAGGTTTTAAGTGTTTAGATGTAAGAAGGTTATGGCTTTTAGTTGGTTAATGGTCCTAGATGCCATGGTATGGATAGATATGTTTCTCGTGATTTTATGTGTTGAAATTGTCTGTTATTTAGGTTAGAAACGGATTGAAAATCGTATTTGAAGATTTTAGGTTTTGGGTAAACCCCAGCGAGACGGGCGCCTGTGATTTTGGTAGTTCGGACGGGCGTCTGGACTAGCCGGACGGGCGCCTGGCGTGAGATTTTTGATTCGTGATTGTAGCGTTTTTAGGAGGACGGGCGTCTCGGGATTAGTGGACGGAGCGCGATTTCAAACGGGCGCTTGCTTTAAGCGGACGGGCGCTTGAGGGGTGATTTTACATACAAAGTTGTAGCGATTTTAAGTGGACGAAGGCCGGTATTAGTGGACGGGCGCCCATAAGGTTTAAACGAGCTTGGATTTATTACCTTATTTCTATTACTTTAATTGTTTCAAGCTTGATCATCATGTCCTTTATTGTTTTAAACTCTTAATCACGATGTATTAAGATTAATTAAACATAAACAAGCTTCGATTGTACTCGATGCGCTCGCTTAAAACACCGAATGTACTCTTAAAGGAGTTGAAGTTCGAATCCGCCGGAAGGGCATGAAGGGGCTTGTGCTTTGGTGAACTAGGTTCATCAATGTCGGTGTATTTGCTAGACTTGTCCGCGTCTAGTGGTCTAAGTACGAGAGTAGAGATGTGAGTGGAGCTTACTTGAAAACACTAGGGATGGCTAGTTAATTCACATCAATACATACATATGTGTAGTAAAAGATAAAACATCATCTATTCTCGGTTAGACACTATTTCATATCGGCGATGTGATACGCCCATAAAAGGTGGACAACACCGGCGCCTTAAACGGTCAAGGGTAGTGGAGGAAATCCATCGGACGATACGCATACCGGGAGACCCCGAGCTAATCGGTGCTAATCACCGTTAGTTATCAAGTATATCTTCAGTCGATGAACGCCACGCGCAGTTGTCCTTGGGTAGTGATGTAACAAAGATAAGCTAAGTAGAAGCGTATAGTCACGACGTGTCGATGGGCATGAAGTGAACCCTAGATTGAGTCGTTCTCGCCAAGATAAGCTTTTAATAATAACCTTAATTAAATGGTATCTTCTACTTCTTACTATGTACATTGTACTTACCTCAAATGCATGTTTATTTATGTGTTTGGGGAGAGAAGACGAAACAGTTGGTGAAGGTTTTGAGGAGGACTTTGATGACGACGCTTGAAGACGCCCGGAGTTGAAGACTCTTATTTATTTTGGTTCTTTCATTTATGCTATTTCATAGACTTGGATTAGTTGGATGTAATAGTTATCTTGGTATCATTGGATTTCGTTGGTTTCTTTGAATGTAATAAGTTTTACATTTATTCTATCTTTAGTGGTTTCTATTCTTTAATGTTTGGAAAAATTTACCCCAGTCTTTGCTTCCGCTTGCTTTTATTTGATACGACGTAGTAGAGGCTTACGTGTAATATTATTCATTTAATGTTTGCGCGTGCGAACGCTTCGATTTCCGGATAAGGACTCGTGTCCGGAACGGGCGTTATATATTGGTATCGAGAGAAAAGCGCCTTTTAGGCTTTTATTCTTTTAAGATAAGTTTTCTAGATCTGTTAGTAACGCTCGTTTTCTTTGATCATCGTGGATGGTGTTCACGAGAACCGAGCCGGTGCGTAATCGCCAGGAGTTCGACGGGAGAGTCCAACACCGGCCGTAGGAGGAGGTGTTGTGAGGCCAAGTCATCCACCTCAGCAGAGTTTGTCACCACCACCACATACAAAGAACCCCTCACCGGTTTCTCAATGAATTCGCCACCACGACCAAAGAGAACCCCACACGGTGGCATGTGGGAAGTTCGGTTCCATTTTCTCCGGTCGGTGAAGTTCCAAAGAAGTTCGATACCACCGCCAAGTGAGCTACCCTCCGCAGCCGCAAATCTTTTACTCCTCCACCCGTTGAGCCACACCTCACCCATTGTGTTCCACCAAAGAACAACAGTCCCCTATCCACCTCCAAAGAGGTCCCACGTCACGACCTACAAGACCACAAACCACCCCGCCCGACTTTCTCGCAAGGTTTCGCTACCCACCTTACGGTTTTCAAAGAACCCCAAGATCACCAAAGAAGTGCCTTACGCTGCACCCTCCAATTTATCCGCAGCACCCACCGCTTAGACCGGTTTTCGAGCAAGCACCATCGCTTGACTGGTATACAAAGTTGAGAAGGAACAAAGTCCAGGATTTCTTTGGAAATGTTGAGCACTCAAGGTCAAGAATGGATTAGAGTTTTGAGAAGGCATGTAGAAACATACATGTCCCCGAGACCGAGATGGCACACAGCCATGATTTTCTTTTGGGTGCAACCAAGCTTGGATTGATTCGATCTGAGTAGTAGCAAAGTGGTAAGGTGACAGATTGGGAAGGTTTCAAGACCATGTTCTACAATGAGTACTTCCTGCCACAAAGCAGTGAGATATGGCAAGACAGCTTTTAAAGCTTACGCAGGTTTGACTATGACAGTTTCAAAGACACCAACAAGTTTAACGAGTTGGGAAGATTCTATCCTGAGCTAATGAAGGTAGAAGAGAGGAAAATGGCCCTATACAAAGAAGGGTTAGCATATCATATACACCCGGTATGCTAGGTTTTCTGCCAGAATATGGCGGAGTTGTTGAATAAAGCTTTGAAGTTGAGACCTTCGGGAAGAAGGCCACCGTGGTTGTTGGGAATAAGAGGAGCTTTGAACGAGCCAGGGTAATAACCGAGGAGCACCACATCGAGTTTCAAGAAAACCACGGCCCCGCAGCAAGTAAACCACCTACCGGAGCACCCTTTGCCCTAAGTGCAACAGAATCACTCAGGTGAGTGCCGAGTTCATACAAACGGATGTTACCTCTGTGGAGAAACGGGACACTTTGCCAAGAACCGTCCGACCAAGGGTCCAACGGGTAACGTAAGCAAGGAAGTGGTAAGCGGCCCAAGTCGCCTGGGCCAGGTTTTTGCGGTACCGATGCTAGAGAGGCGTAACTCGAGGATGACGTTATATCGTACTTATTGTTAATTTGTTCTTTTTTGTTATGTTTATAGCATGTTTATTCATGCTATGATCAGAGTTAATTGAATAAATATGCATCGTAGTAATGATAATGTTAAATAATTTTATGGTCGAGCTTTGTTCGACACGGAGCGCCTAATACTTTCGTGTCGACTAAAGTAGCTAAGAAATTGAGTCTACCTTTGGAACCTTTAAGGAATACGTTGGAGATAACCACACCGTTAGGGAAGGTAACGAAAGTAACTAGGATGACACCACAAGTGGAAGTCCAAGTTGGATCTTATCGATGCAAAAGCGACTTCACGGTTTTAGACTTTTCGATTTCGATGTGATTCTTGGAATAGATTGGCTATCCGAGAATTTCGCCCATCTAGATTGCCGAGGAAAGAAAGTGATCTTTAAGGTACTCGGGAAATCTGATAAGACTTATCAAGGCAATGTGTACAAGCCTAGCAAGAAGCTTACATCCGATAATATCGTGTTAAGGCTATAAGGGCTTGTCGTAAAGGTCGTGAAGGCTACTTGTTGTACGCAGTGGATGTGGAACAATTAAAGCCCGAGTTGGCGGAGACCCTCGTGGTCAAGAAGTATCTCAAGTGTTTCCGGAAGAGTTACCGGGAACATGCCGGATAGAGAGATCGAATTCGAGATCAAGTTGATACCGAGCGACACCGCTGCCAAGGCACCTTACGAATGGCGCCGGCCGAGTTGAAAGAGTTGAAAGCTCACCTTAAGGACATGCTCGAGAGGAATATAATTCAACCTAGTACTTCGCTGGGGAGCCCCCAAGTGTTGTTTGTCAAGAAGAAAGACGGTAGCATGAGGATGTGCATCGACTACAGAGCGCTGAATAATCTCACCATCAAGAACAAATATCCTCTCGCCAAGAATTGATGACTTGTTTAATCGATTTGCAAGGAAGGAGCGTGTTCTCTAAGATTGATCTTAGGTCGGGATATCACCGCTTAAAAATCAAGGTAGCGAGATATACCGAAGACGGCTTTCAAAGACGCAGGTATGGACATTATGAGTTCTTAGTTATGCCTTTTGGACTCACTAATGCTCCATCTGCATTTATGGACTTAATGCAAAGCGTGTTTTCATGCCATACTTAGATAAGTTTGTGATAGTCTTCATAGACGATATCCTAGTATATTCCAAGGATGAGAAAGAACATGAAGAACACTTAAGGATAGTGTTGGAGACTTTGAAGAGGAATCAGTTGTATGCTAAGTTTTCCAAATGTGACTTTTGGTTGAATCAAGTGAGTTTCTTGGGTCATGTCATTTCTGGAGATGGCATTAAAGTTGATCCCTCGAAGGTTGAAGCAGTTGAGAAGT
The DNA here is from genome assembly GCA_026214975.1 of Gentiana macrophylla. Classification (NCBI taxonomy): domain Eukaryota; kingdom Viridiplantae; phylum Streptophyta; class Magnoliopsida; order Gentianales; family Gentianaceae; genus Gentiana; species Gentiana macrophylla. The sequence goes on from CM047815.1 coordinate 40,918,213, forward strand.
GGTCCAGACCGACTACAGTTTCAGAGGTTAGAAGTTTTCTTGGTCTGGCTGGCTATTATAGGAAGTTTGTTCAAGACTTCTCAAGGATAGCTACACCACTTACCCGGCTCACTCAGAAGAATATGAAGTTTGAGTGGACCAGTGAGTGTGAAGAGGCCTTTCAGACGTTGAAGAAGAAGTTGACTACACCCCGCTTTTGGCGCCCGGAGATCTTTGATAATTATGACGCTTACACGGATGCTTCGGGACAGGTTTGGGTTGTGTGTTGATGCAAGGAGGAAAGGTAATTGCTTATGCATCTAGACAGTTGAAGGTGCATGAGAAGAATTACCCAACACATGACTTAGAGTTGGCAGCAGTAGTGTTTGCCCTAAAGACTTGGAGGCACTACTTATACGGAGTTAAGGCGAGGATCTTCACCGATCACAAGAGCTTGAAGTACTTTCTACCCAAGAGAATCTGAATATGAGACAAAGGAGATGGCTAGAGTTCGTAAAGGATTACGACCTAGATATTCAATATCATCCGGGTAAAGCCAACATAGTGGCAGATGCTTTGAGTAGAAAACCCGTGTTCGTGGTTTCAAGTGTTGAAGTTGTGGCAGAAAGGCTAGACGGGCTACAAATCCGAAGTTTTGATCAGATTGAAGACCGGCAGGTTGTGGCGCCGTTGTTAGCAAGGTCTGAGTTGATGGATGATATTCGGGAAAAACAAGATGAAGACCCAGTTTTGGTTGATTTAAAGCGAGTTGCAAGAGAAAAGCCTACAGTGGGTTACGTGCTAGACAAGAACGGGAACCTTTGGTACCAGGATCGCCTGTGTGTGCCTAATATTGGGGATTTGAGGCAAAGAGTTATGGAAGAGGCACATAGGATTGCATTCTCGGTTCATCCAGGATCCACTAAAATGTACAGAGACTTGAAGGAAAAGTTTTGGTGGCCCTCGATGAAACTGGAAATAGCCAAGTTCGTGGCAGAGTGTGATATCTGCCAGAAGGTAAAAGCGGAGCATAGGCGACCAGGAGGAATGCTTAAGCCATTGGATATCCCTGAATGGAAGTGGGATAAGATTACGATGGATTTCATTACCGGCTTACCTAAGACAAGAGGCGGTCATGATGCAATTTGGGTGATTGTAGATAGATTGACCAAATCCGCTCATTTCTTACCGTATAAGGTTGATATGCCCTTGAAGAAGATGACGACACTATACTTGGATAACATAGTGAAGTTACATGGAGTTCCTATATCGATAGTCTCGGATCGTGATTCGAGGTTCGTCAGTCGATTTTGGAAAAGTTTACAAACAGCTTTCGGAACCAAGTTAGATTTGAGTACGGCCTTTCATCCTCAGACAGACGGACAATCTGAGAGAACCATCCAAACACTTGAAGATATGTTGAGAGCTTGTGTTTTGGAAGTAGGCGGATCATGGGATGATTACCTACCGGTAGCGGAGTTTGCCTACAACAACAGTTATCATGCAAGTATAGGCATGCCGCCATTTGAAGCGTTGTATGGAAGAAGGTGTAGAACGCCGCTGTTTTGGGATGAAGTCGGAGAAAGACAAATCACCGGACCGGAATTGGTTGAGCAGGCTAAGGAAAGAGTTCAGTTGGTTAAGAAGAATCCAACAGCTCAAGATAGATGTAAGAGTTGGGCAGATGTTAGAAGAAGGCCCTTAGAGTTTGAAGTTGGTGAAAGAGTGTATCTACGAGCTTCACCAATGAAGGGAGTGAGACGTTTTGGACAGGAAGGAAAAGATGGTTAAGAGAAGAATGATTCCCTTGATTTTGGTGCAATGGAGCAATCATTCACCGGAAGAAGCTACGTGGGAAGTCGAGGATGAGATGATCAGCGAGTTCCCAGATTTAACGGACTTACCAGGTATGTTCTAAGTTTCGAGGACGAAACTCCTTTAAGGGGGGGAGAATGTAATATTCCGATTTTCGGGAAAGGGCAGACGTGTCATTTTGCGAAAACGAAATATTGGGTTCGGTTCCTTTTATTTGGAGTTTAAATAATTGGATATTTATATATGTAATTTTCAAGATAATTATGTATATAATAAAAGAGATTTTCTGTTTTTTTATTATGGAAAAATGATTTAATTGGGATTAACTATATAAGGGATCTATTATACACATTAATCCCCTAACCTAAATCATTAGTCAAAAAAAAAAAGAGAGCAATCACTTTTCTTCTTGCCGTCGACTTGGAGAAAAAAAGGGTTGGAACAGTTTCACCAAAATCTAAAGCAAATCTCAATCGTTTTCGGATCAGTTTGAACGCCGGAATCGTCGTGAGAAGAGCATCGTTTGGATAGCAGCTTTGTTGGAAAGGCTGCAGATTTCAAGGCTGATCAGACCTGGTTTTTGGCTGCAAGACAAGTAAGAAGCTCTTCCTACAATCTAATTAAGGTTTAGATTAAGGTTTTAAGTGTTTAGATGTAAGAAGGTTATGGCTTTTTAGTTGGTTAATGGTCCTAGATGCCATGGTATGGATAGATATGTTTCCCTGTGATTTTATGTGTTGAAATTGCTGTTATTTAGGTTAGAAACGGATTGAAAATCGTATTTGAAGATTTTAGGGTTTTGGGTAAACCCCAGCGCACGGGCGTGTTCGAACTAGTCGACGGGCGCCTCGTGATTTTGGTAGTTCGGACGGGCGCCCGGACTAGCCGGACGGGCGCCTCGGCAAGTAGATTTTTGATTCAGGATTGTAGCGTTCTTAGGAGGACGGGCGTCCGGGATTAGTGGACGGGCGTCCAGTTTCAAACGGGCGTTTGCTTTAAGCGGACGGGCGTTTGAGGGGTGATTTACATACAAAGTTGTAGCGATTTTAAGTGGACGAAGGCGTCGGTATTAGTGGACGGGCGCCCATAAGGTTTAAACGAGCGTTTGGATTTATTACCTTATTTCTATTACTTTAATTGTTTCAAGCTTGATCATCATGTCCTTTATTGTTTTAAACTCTTAATCACGATGTATTAAGATTAATTAAACATAAACAAGCTTCGATTGTACTTGACGATGCGTTCAGTTAAAACACCGAATGTACTCTTAAAAGGAGTTGAAGTTCGGATCCGTCGGAAGGGCATGAAGGGCTTGTGCTTTGGTGAACTAGGTTCATCAATGTCGGTGTATTTGCTAGGACTTGTCGCGTCTAAAGGGTCTAAGAAATGCGAGTAGGAGATGTGAGGAGCTTACTTGAAAACACTAGGGATGGCTAGTTAATTCACATCAATACATACATATGTGTAGTAAAAGATAAAACATCATCTATTCTCGGTTAGATACCTTTATTTCATATCGGCGATGTGATACGTCCATAAAAGGTGGACAACAATCGCCGGCCTTAAACGGTGAAGGGTAGTGGAGGAAATCCATCGGACGATACGCATACCGGGAGACCTCGAGCTAATCGGTGCTAATCACCGTTAGTTAGCAAGTATATCTTCAGTGATGAACGCCACGTGCAGCGATGTCCTTGGGTAGTGATGTAACAAAGATAAGCTAAGTAGAAGCGTATAGTCACGACGTGTCGATGGGCATGAAGTGAACCCTAGATTGAGTCGTTCTCGCCAAGATAAGCTTTTAATAATAACCTTAATTAAATGGTATCTTCTACTTCTTACTATGTACATTGTACTTACCTCAAATGCATGTTTATTTATGTGTTTGGGGGAGAGAAGACGAACAGGTTGGTGAAGGTTTCGAGGAGGACTTTGATGACGACGTTTGAAGACGCCGGAGTTGAAGACTCTTATTTATTTTGGTTCTTTCATTTATGCTATTTCATAGACTTGGATTAGTTGGATGTAATAGTTATCTTGGTATCATTGGATTTCGTTGGTTTCTTTGAATGTAATAAGTATTACATTTATTCTATCTTTAGTGGTTTCTATTCTTTAATGTTTGGAAAAATTTACCCGAGTCTTTGCTTCCGTTTGCTTTTATTTGATACGACGTAGTAGAGGCTTACGTGTAATATTATTCATTTAATGTTATGCGTTTAACGTTTCGATTTCGGATAAGGACTCGGTGTCCGAACAGGCGTTACACTGAGATCCCGCCACGTAGGCGATTCCTACAGGAGTCCCCATGATAGAACGACCCAGTTTTTATAGCCTAAAGGACAAAGAAAAGAAAAAAAAAATCCGCACATCTATGTAGCCGTACCTGCTGGGACCTATTTTTATTTATTTTTTTTCCCTTTTTCCTCCCCCATTTTCAAACACTCATATGTTTTGATCCAGATATCCAAACGCGATAAAAATTTCACTGGATTTTTATTTTTTGATGTTCTTCATTTTGAGACTTGGTTTAATATAATTACATCGGTTTTCATAAGATTCACTATCGAAATTCACTCAGTGAAGATTCCCAGTGAATCCCGAAAATTAGTAAATTTCGACAGTGAATTTCGAATAATAGTGAATTTCGACAGCGGATTTACTGAAATCCCGTCGAAATATGTTGAATGCGATCTCAAAATAAAGTGCATGAAAAAAAATTTGGTAAAAGAATTTTCAAGTTTAAAGTTTTAGATTGAAAGATATAAGTGTTTACAAAAAGATAGATGAGAGAGAAAGTGAGTTGGTTTTTTTTATAGGAAAAAGAGGCCTAGATTTAAAAAATAAAATAAAAATAGTTTTGTCATTTATACAAAAGTTTTAAAAAGCCGTTCTTCTCGTTAACTGATAAATATCTTTGTCTTTCTCCCCAACTCCCCCTATTAAAAAACCCTTGACCATTTAATTTTTATGATTTTTTTTTTTCACTTACATAAATACTTGGACTCAAGGAAAAAAAATCCTTTGTTCAAAGAAAAAATATTTTTCTCTTGGAGTTGTGATTTACGAGTACATATGTCCGGGACCATGGGTCTATCTATAAAAGTTTTAATTATTTAAATGAATTACCAAACTCTTTATATGAATCATCCACCTCAATAATCTTCTTGTCTATAGAATAAATGAGAGAATATTTTCTGTATATGTTACAATGATAAGGTATATATGTATATATATACAGTTGCAGCGTATATTCTATAACTCTCTAAAGTCTTCTAATCTACGCTTACAAATAATTACAATAAATACAAAATCAATAAATGAATAAAGAGATTTGATTTAATTTTACAAATATTCCCTAATGGACGCAGACCCAACTTATCGCGTTGATGAAGAAATAATGAACGTGGTAGTGATTTGGTGATCCTAGGCATTGACATGAGCGATGCGCAGACGACCTTGCTGAATATTATCATGGATATAATGATAGTCAATAGTGACATGTTTCATACGCGAGTGAAATACCGGATTTGCACTGAAGTGAGTAGTACCAAGATTGTCGCAATAGACTACGGGAGCAACTGAGAGTGAGATGTCGAGATCGTGAAGGAGATCGGTAACCCAATGAATTTCAGCCGTAGCAGCGGCAACAGAGCGATATTCGGCTTCGGTGGAGGAACGAGCTATGGTTTGTTGTTTCTTCGAACTCTAGGAGAGAGGGTTTTGGCCCAAATAGACCACATGAGCACTTGTAGAGGCATAATTGTCCTTGTCGCCTCCCTAATCGGTGTCAGAGAATGCATGGAGTGTTAGGGGAGAGGTGCGATAGAGTTGAAGGCCATGATTCAGTGTACTGATGAGATACCGGAGAATACGCTTAACATAAGACCAATGGGCATCAGAGGGCTGATGCATGTATTGAGATAATTTATTTACTGCAAATCCAATATCTGGTCGGGTGAAGGAGTGGTACTGTAGGCTGCCAATGACCATGCAAAACTGTGTTGGATCAGTGAGTGGTGTGCCAGACTTAGACGATAAGGTGGAAATATCAGATGGGAGGGGTGTAGCAACAACATTTGCATTTTGCATATTAACTTTAGACAGTAATTTAGTGATATACCGCTGTTGAGAGAGTATACCATCGGAGTTATAAAGAACTTCCACCCCTAAAACATAGGAGTGGGTTCCAAGATCCTTAAGTGAGAACCGAGACGTTAACCGAATAATAAACCTGTCTAGCTCAGAAGTACTATTGCCAGTAACAATGATATCATCAACATAAATAAGCATATAGATCAGTGTAGTTCCATGAGAGTAAATGAATAAAGACGTGTCAGCGTGTGAGTGGCGAAAACTCAATGTGAGTAAGTAATTCTTTAATTCATCATACCAAGCCCATAGGGCTTGCTTCCAACCGTAAATGGCCTTTTTGAGTTTGCACACATATTGAGGCCGAGCAGAATCAATGAAACCGGGTGGTTAAGATAAATAGACAATGTCATAAAGATGCCCCTACAAGAATGCATTATTAATATTTAATTGGCGCAAAGACCACCCCTTCATGAGAGCATTAGAAAGAACAAGACGCACAGTGGTTGGTTAAAAACCACGCTGAACATCTCGTAATAGTCAATACCAGGACGTTGATGAAATCCACATGCAACGAGCTGAGCTTAATCGATCAACCGAGCCGTCAGGTTTGTGTTTAATCCTGAAAATCCATTTTGAGCGAACAAAGTTAAAGGAGGGATCAGAAGGAACAAGTTCCCCGGTATCATTGCGCATTAGGGCATCGTACTCCTCTTGTATATCATTAAACCACTTGGGTTGTTTGAGAGATTGGGTGATAGTGGGGGGTTTGGTTTTAGATATGGGTTGAAGTTAGGTGTGAAGATTGAGTTTTTGAATAGGTTTATGAATATTATTCTGAACACGAGTGCGCATTGTTTAGGTAGGTGGGGGTGGTGGAGGAGGTTTGTCTACGGGTGGAGGAGAGTGGGACAGAGAAGGAGGTGCAGGGATGGGGAGGAGGGAGAAGAGGAAGTTGAAGGTTGAGTGGAAGGTGGAGGAACTGGCGGTGAAGGAAGAGTTCGGAGGAGGGGGAAAATGAGGTGTATGGTGATGTGTGAAAGGGAAAAATATCCTCAATAAATTGTACATGACGTGAGACATAGAGCCTGGAGAAATTAACATCGTAGTAGTCGTAAGCACTTTGTGTAAGTGAATATCCCAAAAAGACACATGCAATAGACCGGGCCTGTAACTTATGAGTGGTGTATGGGCGAAGCCAGGGATAGAAAAGACAACCGAATGGTCGTAATTAATCATAGTTGGGAAGTTCGCCAAATATACAAAAATATGGAGACCGCATGGATAGAGTGGGAGTGGGGAAACTATTTATAAGATATACTAACATAGCGAAGGCATATGTCCAGTATTTAAGAGGCATAGAGGCATGAGTGAGAAGTGAAAGACCAGTTTCAACAATGTGAAGATGGCGACGTCTAGAGTAGCCATTGTGTTCAGGAGTGTGTGGTGGTGTAGTAAAGTGGGAAATACCATTGGAAGCAAGGAAATCTCTGAGCACAGTGTATTCATGACCATTATCGGAGTATAGAATTTTAATACGTAGATTAAAATAAATTTCGACTCTAGCTTTAAAGCAAGTAAAAGTGGAAGCAACGTCGGACTTGTTTTTTTTATAGGATAAAACCAAATATTTTTTGTAAAATGATCTACGAATATGACGTAATATTTAAATCCATCCATAGAGTGAACCGGGGATGTCCACACATCCGAGAAAATAATTTCGAGGGGGCGGGAGGAATGTAACAAAGATGATCCAAAAACAAGTTTGTGACTTTTATTAATCTGACAAGCATCACAATAAGTAAATGGGGAGGAAATAACATCCAAATTTTTCTGAGAAATAAGTGACTGAAAAATTAAACTAGAAGGGTGACCCAGCCTGTGGTACATGTGCCGAGTCATTTTATTAGCTGCAAAGGCAAAAATATAATTGGATGGCCATTCATAAAGCCCATCTTTAACCGGTCCATGCATCAACGGGCGACTTGTCAGAAGATCCTTCACAATAAATTTTGTAGGTAAGAATTCAATAGAAAGATTATTATTCTGACATAGCTGAGAAATCGAAATTAAATTACGAGATATTTTTGGGACGCATAAAATATTATTAAGGGAAATAGACTTTGAAGAGGATAAAGGAAGAGAAACCGAACCCGTATGTGTGATGGGAAATGAGTTTTCATCACCCACCATTATATCAGCAGTACAAGTGTAAGGCGTGTGGAGTGACAAATTATCGAGGTCGGATGTAATATGGTGAGTCGCACCACTGTCTAATAACCAATTTGAGGTTCCTGGTGCTGCGAGAAAGGCCTGAGGCGGCCTAGGATGCTGTTGGAAATAAAATTTATGTTTTGATGATGATTCATCACTTAATCAGTTATTGTTATTAACCCCATTGATGAAGTGTCATAACTAGCTGTTATAGTTCAAAGCAAAAAGATGTCTAGATATTAATGTATAGGATTTTATAGAGTCTGACATTTGTATAGGTTAAATCAGACAAGCACTGTAATATTTCTAGGCTGTGAACTGAGAAAGTAAGAAACTGAGATTTAATCAAACTTAGATTCTACAACAAACTGACTCAAAATACACCTACATGGCGAAGAAGATAAGTTATTTGAGGACCACAGACTCAGTTGGCTTATATAGAAGATGAAGAACTGAGGGTCACAGACTCAGTTATTGAAGATTGAAGAACTGAGGGTTCAAACTCAGTTATGAAGACTATGTCGAGACTGTAAAGTTAGACTTCAGGCAAGATTGTGGTGACCTGAACTGACTTTATGGATCTTGTATGATGACCTAAGAATCATAAGGACAATGAATTCTTTGAAGATAATGAGTCATGGTGTACTGTGATTAAGTCAATTATAATCATATGAAAAACTGGAGTACTGATTTTTGAAGAAGAGTAAAATCTCAGTTAATGCTCTAAGTCAGTCAAGAAACTGACAAGTGATAATCTCAATATAAAACTGATAAGGAAACTCAGTTTTACATATCGATCATCAATAAAGCGATAAATGCGATCGAACTTTACATATGAAGCAATCTTATTGGATGAATTACTGTCAAATCAGAACGGTCACAAAATATAGCCGTTACAAGATTCAAGCAGGATGAACGGTGAATAAACCCCTATAAATAGACTACTTCTACAACAACAAGAGGTGTGCAGGAGAAATTAAAAGACATATTTAATTTAAAAGATCTAATTAAGGGGGAAAGCCAATTTTGAAAGAATTCCCGCTAAGTACTTAATTCCAAGACCAAGAAATTTCTTCAAGTGTTCAAGCACATTCAAATCAATATCTATCATTTGAAGAAAAACAGAGCCGTCCAAAATTTAATTATCCAGAAGAAAAGCTCAAATCACAATTGAATCATAGTTATTGATTCAGGTCTCAACTTTGATTTCATCAAAGGTCTAGATTGTGAAACACCAAGAAGGTGTGAAGGACAGTTGAGTGTAGTCATGAAGACTGTGTTTGTGATGAAGCTGGTGAAGAGGCAATTCTACCCTTCAAGGACCATCGTTTCAACCAATTGAAGAGCAGCAATCCTACCTATTCTACAAGTGTTTAGATAGTGAAGCTAGGGATTAGTCAAGGACTATCAGTTTAGAACTTTTTGTAACCGGGCCATCTCAAAGAAGTTCTAGTGGAATTTTCCTCCGCATCACAGGGAAGAGAGGGCGTATTGAGGATTACACCACGGAACCTCTATAATTCTTGTTTATTTATTTCATGCATTCATTTACTTCATTACAGCTTTAATTATCTAGTTCTCGCGTTAAAACCAAGTCAACAGACTGTTTGTTATATTAAGGCTAGTTCCATCCGCTACCAGTTAACTAAACTAAGAATAAGTCAGTATTGACTTATACTCAGTTGAGTTAGCTGAACTCCGCACAAGTTAAGGGACAGGAACAAAACTGAACTGTGCGTCAGTTTGAGTTTCGGAGAAACTCAGCTCCTGGGGTACTTCCAGTTTAGGAAAGTTTTTGGTGACAAGTTTATTCCCCCTCCTCTAAACTTGTGTTAGCCTTTCCAAGGGACCAACAATTGGTATCAGAGCAGTTCTTCCTTTTGGAAGTGATTCAAGGATATCTTATAAACCAGTTGTTGAAGACCTCTTACTGTATCAGTCGTAGAAATACTTTAATGAAATTAAATGGATACATCTAGAATTAGAAGTTGGCTGAATAACCCCCTGACTGACTATTTGCAGAATGTTGTTTGTGATATTCAGGATCAAGTATTTGAAAGATTCATTACTACAAGCTCTCACACAAATCCGGAACCTTATTTCAGTTATGATGAAGATATTGACTTTAACATATATAAAGATGAATCAAGAGGATTTCCTTCCCTAATTGATCTTTCAGAAGAAGCAGAAAAAGAATGGCTACGAGTAGCTGATTATATAGAAGAAAAGTTGACTGTAAACATTACTGAAGATCCATCCATTGCAAAGGCCAAAGATGCTATACTACCCATGAGTTATGGAGGTGAAAGTGATGAGGAAATCATACTGCTAGGAGCAGCACAGGCAAATGCTAATGAAAAAGGGAAGCAAGTTTTAATTGATGATGATTCCTCAACAGAAAATCAATCCATAAAAAATCAGGAGGTAATTGCATCTACATCTAGCACTCACACTGCCATGAACAATCAGAAAAATGAAAATTTCAATAAATCCTTGGACATACTCATAAAAGAATTAGAGGTAATCCAAAAGAATTATGAGGATGTCAAAAAGGAGAAAAAGTTGTTGAAATCTGAATTTTCAAGATTGAATGCTGAGATCAATTTAATCAAGACTAATAATGAAACCAAGGTAATTCGACCAACTGATGAACTGACAAGAGTAATAAACGTCACAGAATCATCAGTTAATCCAATTCCCAGTGTTCAGTTCAATCCTGGAAAACCTTTTGGAGAAAGATCTGGTTTAGGATTTGTTAATCAGAATAATTCTAAGTTTAGATCATGTTCAGTTGCATTAAAATTTGTGACTGCACAACGGTCAGGAACTCAGAAAACTGATAAAATTATTAGAACTGACACAAACTCAGCATAGCCCAATGTACAAACAGAGAGAACTGAAAAATCAGTTGGTAAAATGCACCAAGCCATGATTTTTACAGAGAAAGACTCGAAAATTTGAAAAAGCGAAGCGATCGAGAGATCGATAAGAAAAATTTTCAAGCCATATCCATTCAAAAATGAAGATCATTCATGGAATGATAAACTCAGAGGGAAAGGAAGACTATTTCCCACTGATGAAGATTGGAATGAACCTTCACATCAGTTTCACAAACTGATCAAACCAAAAACTGTCTTGACAAAACAAGAAAAGCTTGTGAAAATTGACTTTACTCAGTCAAAATATCAAGAGAGGTATGAAGTCAAAAATAAAATTTTATCATCGAAAACTAACCAGTTAGGACCCAAACAGATATGGGTACCAAAAATGTCTAAATTTGTTTTGCAGGAGAATATCGGTAACTGGAAGTCGAAAGACTGAGTTTTGTTCACAACTGAGTTTTTGAATTCAGTATAAAGACAAGATCGAATGTATCATTGTAGATACACCTCATCTACCCTATTCACTGTGATCCAGCTACGGATGTCAAAAAAAGCGTAGTCCTTCTCAATCTAAGCAGTCCATATTTTCCACTCATCCACCTTTTGAAATCTCAAAACATTTATGACAAGACGTTTTGAGTCCCACCCAATTCATAACTACATTTTCTTCAAATTATAAATAACCCAAAATTTTCTTTTATAATTCTTTACACTCGAATTTTGAATTTTCTTTCTCAATCTTCAAATTTTCAAATTCTCAATTAAATCCAGAAAACAATGAGTTTCACTCGTGTTGAACCCGGAATGATCATATCTCTTGACCAGTTTATTGCAAAATACACTGATCAAACTTTAGCCAAAACAATTGCATCAAAAATTAAACAGATCAAAGGACTGGATGCTGCCTTCAACGTTGATCTGAAAAGTGTGTGTCTGGAAAGCATTGGAGACTTCTATGAATTTGGAAGTACATCTATAGAAGGAGAAGACAGACACACCTATACCACTACTGTCAATAATAAGCAGATCAAGGTCACCGAAGATCTAGTTGCGAAAATCTTTGGGTTTGACAAATGCGGAGGAGCAGCTGACCATCAAGTTGACCAAAGAACAAAAGGAAAAACTATGGAAAGATATAGCAATTGATGCGAGAATCCATGATCTCACAAACCGGGAGCACAAGTCTACTCAAACGAGAATTCAATTTTCTCTCAAAAATGTTGGCAAATTGCATAATTGGAAATCTGAGGAAACTTTAGTAATCTATACGGAGCAAAGTTGGATTTACTTTATGTAATTTGGTTTGAGAAAGTTTTAATTGGCAAAGATATCTATTTGATAAATTAGTGGCACAATCAAGTGACTTACTTAAGAAGAAGACCGATGTCAAGAAAGGTCGTTTTATCCTGAAGACTCTTGCCTTAGTGGTCCAAAGAATACTCGACCATTTTGGAATCGCAAAGAGGAAAGAAACATCGATTCTTTGATGGGAAGATTGTTATTAAGGAAGAAAAAGCCGAAAAGGAAAATTTGAGGGTTACGTAAGTGAACCTAAGAAGAAGAAAAGCAGAAAATCGAAGAAACACATAGCGGAGATGAAGTCTGGGCAGATTGAAGAATTAAGCAAGAGAAGAAAACAATTGGAAGATTTAGAGAAAAATAAATCGATCTTGTTTCACCAATAATTGAAACAACAATTCTTTGAAGGATCGGATGCAGGCGAAGCAGGCGAAGTTATTTCTAGTGAGTCTACTCAACTCCATTAAGCGAGCGTTACCCATTCAAGAACCCGACTTCACAATCACAAGAAATTGAGATGACAAGGAAGCGAAGTTGTCAACAAAAGCGAGAATGTTGAAATTGAATTCTGAGAAGGCGAGACTCGAGAGCAGGACCACGAGAATTGAACATGATGATGAAGATTCTGATAGTGACGAAAGACTGATCGATAAAACAACGTTGGAAATGATTTCGTTACTTTCAAAATCCAGATCTACCCCCCAGAGATCCTTTTCCGGATTAGAATTTGAAGAATCAGCCAAAGGATTTTCAGCTTCTCAATCTGTGGAAAAAGGAACCGAAGCAGACTCAAGAGCAACTAAAATCATTAACTTGGATGAGCAAGTCAATGAAGAAGAACTCATTGACCCAACAATGAAAGAAGTTCTAGTTGTTGAATTGGAACTGAACTCTTGAAAAACAAGCTCTTGAAGAAATTGTAAGTGAAAAAGTTTTGGAAACTAAGCCAACAATCTCAGTCTCAATCATTGAAAAAGAGTCGTCAGAAATCCCAATCACTACTGAGGGAAGAATCAGCAGAACTGATATTGTGCAAACCGAAGATGTTGCAAGAACTGATGACGTTGCAAGAACTGATCTTATGCAAACTGAAGATGTTGCAAGAACTGATCTTATGCAAACTGAAGATGTTGTTCTAGAAAGTGGTCAAGATGTCACAAGAGAATCAAGGGAGGTTGTCACTGTAGATATATAAATTTAATGTGACGAATTATATATGTCACATAATACATTTGTCCTAAATTGAAATTTATTTTGTATTATTTCCTATAAAAATTCTAGGGAATAATGTAAAATAGATAATTGATTAAAATCTCTTAAATAAATATTAGAGATTTAATTAATTTCAATGGCTATACAATAATATATGTGTGACACATTATATGTGTTACATGTTAAATATGCCATGAAATTGGAATTGTTTAATATTATTTTCCTAAATTAAATATTAGGAAATAATATGGAGACAATAAATCCTAAAATCTTTTAAATATAATTAGAAGATTTTATTGATTTATAATAAATGTGGAATACTCCAAAGATTGTCTAAAATCAATCAGAATATTTCCTACATTTAATGCAAATCAATCATTAGCTTCCATTCACCACTATAAATAGGAGGCCTTGGTCATTTGCAAAAACACACTGAGAAGACATTGAAGAGTTGATAGAAATCCAGAACGGAAGGTTCAAGCATTCATCAACAACACTCGAAGATCTTCAAGAAATCCTTGAAGTTCTTCAAGAGCAGAAGAACAACGAAAAAGAAGACAAAAGAAGGTGAAAAGTCTCGAGCAAAAGCTTGAGCACTCTGCAACAACACCAAAAGCATCGAGAGATCTTCCAAAAAAGGCGGAAGTTCTTCAAAAGAAGAAAATCAAAAGCATCTCCAACATTCGAAGATCATGAAAAGACTTGAATTTCTTCAACAAGGGGATCGAAGGTAACATAAAAGTTCCTTCCAATCTTCGTCAACCTCAAGGCGCCTCCATTATATCCGAGTCGTCAACTCAAATTAAAAGCACCTCCGCTTATATCCGGTCGTCAACTCAAAATTAAAAGCACTTCCGCTATATCGGAAGGTCAACAATCAACACCAAATTAAAAGCACCTCCATTTATATCCGGGTCGTCAACTCAAAATTAAAAGCACTTCCGCTATATCCGGAAGGTCAACAATCAACACCAAATTAAAAGCACCCCCGCTATATCCGGGAGAGCATTAATCATCACCGACAAAAAAAGGGAGAATCAAAGGATTCAAGAGATTGTACCACTTTTATTTTATAAATTAATAAAATTTTAGTTGTCACAATTTTCGTGTTTTCTTTCTTTGTATTTCAGGGATAACAACGGAATTTGTGTTACAAATTCTGGCACGCCCAGTGGGACCAATCTCTCCTTTCATCTCTCCTTTCCAAAGAAGTCAAGAAAAAATGGCACCAAAGGTTGCTTCTACCGCTCAGAAGGTTGCTGCTGTTAAGACCGAGGCTTTGAAGGGCGCTACTACAAAGGTGGCTGCTGCTAAGGCTGTTTCGTCATCTCAAGGACAACTTTCCGGACCTATCACGCGAAGCATGTCAAAGGAGTTTGGCATCAACCTCCTTTTCCCGCATGAAGCTTCTGATAGACCCACGTCACCAATGGTTGCGGACGTAATGATGACGAATTCCACAACTCTTGAGGAGCATATTGCTACCCTCACGAAGGCCATTGAAGCCCTCACATCGCATGTTCAGACTCAAGACATGCAAATTGCGAAGCTTGCCAGCAAGATTGATTCCGTTGGGGAAGCAAGTAAGTCAAAAGAAGTGATGCGTGATGAAGAGGACGAACACGATGTCACTTCCAAAGACCAAGAAGTCTTCAAGTCTCTGCATATGGCAAACAACTTGAAGGTCGCTCCAGAAAACTCTTTCAAGGACCAGGAAGGCTCCAAGTCCTTTACCTTGGCAAGCAATCTGAAGATCTCCCCCGACGGAACCATCCTATCGACCAACTCCAGGAGTTCATCATGGGGACGATCAATGACAAAGTCGGAGGGTCCTTGAAGTCATCTCAGACTTATATCAAGCCATACACCAAAAGAATTGATGATTTGAAGATGCCGGCTGGTTATCAACCACCAAATTTCCAGCAATTTGATGGGAAAGGCAACCCGAAGCAGCACGTCGCCCATTTCATTGAAACTTGCAACAATGCCGGGACTATGGAGATCACTGGTGAAGCAATTTGTGCGTTCTCTCAAAGGCAATGCGTTTGATTGGTACACTTGATCTTGCCCTGCCTCTGCGGATAGTTTGGGAGCAAGCTGGGGCGAGATCTTTCTCAATCGTTTCTCTGACACTCGTAGAGGCTGTGAGTATGGTGGAGTTGACCAACTCCCGCCCGGTGAAAGAAGAGAAGGTAGTGGATTACATTAGCGGTGGAGAAGTCTAAGTCTTAAGCGCAAAGACCAATTTATGCGAAGCCTCGCCATTGAGATGTGCATTCAAGGCATGCATTGGGGATTGCAATACATTCTCAAAGGTATTCTGCCGAGATCTTTTGAGAGTTAGCCACTCGTCGCATGACATGGGCCCGAGCATTGCGCCAATGGAGGTCAGGGCCTGTTCGAGGATCTAGAAGGATCAAGGAAAAACAAGAAATGAAGAAACACATTAAAAATTTGCTCCAAGAAGCGGAAAGAAGAGTCAGCGCTACCACCGTAGCTCGGTAAAGTTAACAACCCGACATCAAGCCAACCTGAATGGAGGAAGGTTGAGCCACGACAAGTTGAAAGGCGGAGGCCAACTCGAGCGAAGGCAGAGAGGAAGTATCCATTCTTCGATTACAGCGTACCCGCAATTTTGATGAGTTGTTGAAATTGAAACTCATTGAACTTCCGAAACAAAGCGTCGGAGGATGCGGCAAAAACCCACGAAGGTAACTATTGCAAATATCGCCGCTTATTTGGTCATCCCATCGAAAAATGCTTTGTCTTCAAGGACAAGGTTATGCGTTTGGCGAGGAAGGAAAGATCGTGCTTGAAGAAGAGAAGGCAAGCACAAATCAAATCACCATAGGAGAGCCGACAAATGGTCGTTGCATGACCATCAATTCGGATCACTCGACCTGTTGAGATTAAATTCAGCGACTCTCTACCCATAGCTAAGAAAGAATCTGGAGCGTCTCCCAAACAAGCAAAAGTCATTTGCGGAAGAAAAGAAAAACTCGAAGCACTGTCGAGCGGGGCGATGATGGATGGATTACGGTGACTCATAAGAAAAAGCAAAGAAGTCACCTTGTTTTAAATTGGAAGAACCAAAGGCGATTTGTTCCAAGTCTTCCAAGACAAGAAGAGGCCGAAGGGCAAGAAAGATGAGAAGAAATCAAAGGAAGGTAAACAAGAAAGTGAAGAGGATCTTCCTGAAGAGAAGTAAATCTGAAGCCCTCATACTCCAATCACCTTATTAGAGTACATGCCAAAAGAGTCCTCGAAAGTGAGGCGACCGAAGAAAACTCGAGAGGATGAAGTTGTCAATGTTACGCTATCCACAGAGAAGAAAGATATGGTGAAAAGGAAAATGAAGATTTGCCGGCGAGGAGGAAAGCGGCTTCAAACAATTCAAAGCTTGCTTGCATGGTTGAGATCACCTTCTGAGATGATGACATGCTTCTTGGATCGGCACCCATAACCGCCCGCTATTTGTCACAACATACACACGTGAGCAAAAAATTAATCGCGTGTTACTAGATGGAGGATCATTTGTCAACATATTGCGCTCCGAGTAATGAAAGAGTTGGGTGTCTCATGGATGAACTCTCCGGCGATCGCCTTATGATCCATGGATTCAACCAAGGGGCAAAGAGCCATTGGTGTAATCCGACTTGACATCTTGATAGATGAACTATCTTCAAGCGCCTTTATTCCATGTGATTGATGCGAGCGTCTACAACATGTTGCTAGGGAGGCCGTGGTTACGAGAATGGAGTCGTCCCTTCAACCCTTCATCAATGCTTTAAGTATTGGCGCAATGGTGTTTTAAGAAAGGTCGTTCTTGATGAAAAACCTTTCTTTGAGCGAAACTCACTTTGCGGATGCAAAATTCTACGAAGCGGCTTAACTTTGAAGATAGTAGGCATTTCCAAGTCACAAGAAAATGATGATGAGAGAAGGCCACACCGTCGAGAAGACAAGAGGAGGTTGGCAAGCATGGAGAGACAAAATCATCACTTCCTCAACACCAAAAATCCAAAGCGATGAGTGGGTGTGCCTTTGCCACTTCCCAAGATCAATGCCGTACAAGCAGATGCTCCTCTGAGGGGTTTACCGTCCCTAAAGAAGGTCGGTTATAGAACATGGAATATTGCCAGCCACAAGGAAGGAAGGTTTTGATCTATTGCTTACAAACTCCTCGTAAAGGCGACAAATGGATCGAAGCCACTGCTCTACAAAAATGGGGGCAAAAAGCGAAGAATGCGGAGAAATGCAAAAATCCACAAAAGCTAATGTTCGGTTATTGGGTCGAAAAAGTGCAGGGTATAATCCCTCACACTTTGTCCGTATCTCAATAAGGAAGGCAACCAATAACTATATTGGAGTTGAAGAAGAATCATCATCATCAAACATCCCAGAACCTCTACATGAAAGGCCATCGGTGTTTGAGAGGTTGCAACCCAAGAAAGAACGTGTATCGGTCTTTGAAAGGCTTTCGGTCACAACCAAGAACCCGCCAAAATCTAAGGGTGTCAAGAGCGAAATCGATCAACACAGGCATGCTCCCGGAAGGAGATGACAAACATTGACTCAAAGAAATCAAGAGCTGATCCCGTCTAGAATGGCGTCATACATGTCTTCTCGTTCATTGTGGAAATATAATGAAGGCTAAAATGCGCATACGGTGGTCTACACTAAAGCTGCTTTGCCAAGCCACGATATAGAAGAATGTGCAAGAAAATGAGCACGAAGAAAGCGTTGGATCCTCGTATATTATCACCGTCGGTGAAGAATTGTATCTGCGAACTAGAGCGGTGTTAGAAGAAGTCATGGAACTTGATGAAGTGAAGAGCAGGCTTCCGTCTATCATATCACCTTGGGAAATGATGAAATTGAAGAAGATCTTTGAAGAAGCACCCGGGAGCTAGAAGAAGAGTCGAGTCCACGATGGATGAGTTAAAGGAAATCAACCTTGGCACGAGGATGAACCGCGACCCACTTTTATAAGTGCTCTTTTGTCTCGAGAAGAAGAAGAGAGATACCTCGAAATCCTCGAGGAATACAAGGATGTCTTCGCTTGGACATACAAAGAGATGCAGGCTTGATCCGAAGGTATTTGTTCATCGGTTGTCCGTAAAGAAAGGATCGCGCCTATCAAGCGAGGCTCAAAAGGAGATTTAGGCGGATCTTATCCCTCATAGGCGGAAGTCAACAAGCTCATTGAAGCGGGATTCATCCGTGAGGTTAAGTATCAACATGGATCTCGAGCATCGTCCCGTGAGAAAGAAAAATGGTCAAATTCGGCGTCTGTGTTGATTTTGGGACATAAACAATGCATGCCCAAAGGATGATTTTCCCTTGCCAAATCGACGGTGATGGTAGAGCGCAACCACGAGTCATGAGGCTTTGTCCTTCATGGATGGATCGTCGAGGTACAATCAAATTAGAATGGCTCTTGAAGATGAAGAATTCACGGCATTTGAACACTACAGGGAATCTTGTTACAAAGTGATGCCTTTTGGTCTAAAAAAATGCGAGGGCAACTTATCAACGGGCCATGCGAGAAGATCTTTGATGACATGCTACACCAACACGTTGAATGCTATGTTGATGACACTGGTTGTAAAATCGAAGAAGAAGGCCGACCACTTGAGCGACTTGAGATTAGTCTTTGATAGACTTAGAAGATTCAAGCGAAGATGAACCCACTCAAATGTGCATTTGGAGTCGGTTCGAGGAAGTTCCTTGGCTTCATCGTCCGACATCGAGGAATAGAAATTGACCAGTCAAAGTGGAAGCCATTGTGAAGATGCCCGAACCTCGTAACTTACGTGAACTTAGAAGTCTGCGGGGTAAATTGGCTATATACGGAGGTTCATATCAAACCTCGCGGAAGATGCCAACCTTTGACCATCGATGAGGAAGGAGTTCCATTTGAATGGGATAACTTCGTGCGAAAAGCGTTTGAAAACATTAAAGCATACTTGATAAATGCTCCGGTCATGGCAGCCCCCTGTTAAAGGTAAACCTCTAATCCTTTACATCACACGGCGGAAGAAACGTCGGTGGCGCACTTCTTGCTCAAGAGAGCGAGAAGGGCAAAAAAAAGCGCATTATACTATTTGAAGCGAGCGATGACTCCACATGGTGAAATACTCTCAATTGAGAAGCTCTGTTTGTCACTCATATTTGCCATCAGAAGCTAAAGCACTACTTTCAAGCTCATCTTGTGCATTTGGTGTCAAAGGCAAATCCACTAAAATATGTCATGTCAAGCCCGTCTTTGTCGGATAGATTAGCAAGGTGGTATCTCCAACTTCAACAATTTGAAATTGTTTACGTGCCTCAAAAAGGCCGTCAAAGGCGAGTGCTTGCGGACTTCTTGGTGATCACCCAATCCAGCGAGAATGGGAGCTCTCGGATGATTTGCTGATGAGGATGTCATGGTGATTGAAGTACTTCCGCCTTGGAAAATGTATTTTGATGGAAGCGGCGAGCGCGAGGCAGTCTTTGTGGCTGAGTCATTTTATTTCCCAGAAGGTGAAGTCTTTGCCATACTCATTCAAATTGATGGAATGTTGCTCCAACAATGTTCTTTGAATACCAAGCTTTGATCTTAGGGCTTGAGATGGCAATGGATGTAAAGCAATCTGATTAAATGTTTATGGCGACTCTCGATTGATCATCAACGGCTTGAAGGCACTTACGATGTAAAAAAGCGAGTTAGTCCCATACTACAAGTATGCAAGAAAAATCATTGCTTACCTTGGCGGCGTCACAATTGAGCATGTTCAAGAAAAGAAAATAAGCAGCGGGCGCTCACAGCAAACTTAGGCTGCGACACGGCAATCGATGATGGAAGAGCGCAAGTCCCCATCTACATGAAGCGATGGGTGGTTCCTCCATGCCGAAGAAGATGAGGAAGAAGATAATGATAGTTATCTTTATGCGTGTCTATGAAATAGACCAAGAGAATTTGGCGTCATCCATTAGTGGAGTACTTGAAATACGGAAAGCTCACGGCGATCAAAGAAGAAAGTTGACATAAGGCGGCGGGCTCCACGCTTCTTCCTTCACAATGATGTCTTGTATCGGCGTTCTTTTGAAGAGTCTTTCTTCGTTGCCTTGGAGAAGATGAAGCTCTTCACGCCATAGAGAGGCTCACTCCGGGATTTGTGGCGCCCATCGAGTCGGACGAAGCGCATTTCGCATTAAAAGAATGGGATACTCTTGGCCGACCATGGTAAAGATTGCATGGATTACGGCTCGAAAATGTGAAGCATGCCAATTCCATGCTAACTTTATTCATCAACCTCGAGCCATTACATCCAATGATGGCGGCATGGCCGCTTTGATGCTGGGGAATGGATGTGGTTGGTCCCTACCGAAATCATCGGGCCAACATCTTTATATCTTGGTTTGCCACCGACTACTTCTACAAATGGGGTGAGTTTGTTGCACTCGCCAGGTGAAGAAAGAGGATGTAGTCCGCTTCATCGAGTAAACATCATCTATCGCTATGGAGTTCCACGCTACATCATCACGGATAATGGGAAGCCGTTCGTGAATAGCTTGGTTGATAATCTGTGTGGCGATTCGACTTCAAACAACACAAGTCCTCCATGTGTACAATCGCCGACCAGCGGACTTGCTTTGAAGCTTTCAATAAAGCGTTATGCAACTTGTTGAAGAAAGTGGTTGCAAGGCACAAGAAAAGCGCGCGCAGCGGATGAGTGAAGCGCTATGGGCATACCGTACAACACCGGACGCCAACTCAGGCCCTCCCTATTCTCTTGTATACGGTGTTGAAGGTATCTTTGCCCGGAGAGAAGCAAATCCCCCATTTGAGAATCGCTATCAGAAAGAAGGCATTGATGAAGAAAATGCTCGCCTTCGCCTTGAAGAATTGGAAACCTTTGGGCCAGCGGCTCCAGGCTCATGAGAATCTTGAATGCTACCAAGCACGGTTGTCAAAGGCATTCAACAAGAAAGTGCGTCGAGATCATTCCAAGTTGGTGAAAGCAGTCCTTGCGGTGAAGACCTATCATCTTGACACATAAGTCCAAAAACAAGTTCACCTCAAAATGGGATGGCCACTATGTTGTTGGGGAGGTCTACACTAATGGAGCATACAAGTTGGTGGACAAAGGCGGCGTCAAGCTTGGCCCGATCAGCGGCAAGTTCCTCAAAAGTTTTACGCATGACTCAAACACTTTGCTCCCAAGCCACGAGCCTATTGCACAATCAATGCTCTAAGCACGAGCCTAAATTGCATTAATCATATCAAAAAAAAAAAAAAAAAAAAAAAATAAAACTTTTGAACTACGTTTGACTTGATCCCCTAAAAGCATTCCCCGAGTGCGTGGCGACAGGAAGTTACTCAAGTTGATCATACCAAAAAAAAAAAAAAAAGGTCCATTCGAAAACAAAAAAAAGTGAATTTCAAGCTCGGTCATTACAAAAAAAAGGACTTCAAAGAGATGGAAAGAAAATAATAAGATTTTATTGATAGCAATAAAGTTTTATTACATCTAGGAAGAAAGTAAATAAACAAGCAAATAAGAAATCTCAAGAACAAAAAAGGGGATTTAAG
Source organism: Gentiana macrophylla (assembly GCA_026214975.1). NCBI lineage: Eukaryota > Viridiplantae > Streptophyta > Magnoliopsida > Gentianales > Gentianaceae > Gentiana > Gentiana macrophylla. Next base: position 40,940,284 of record CM047815.1, read on the forward strand.
CGGGTAGCTTGAAGTCTTCCAAGTCACGTCGGTTGCCTACAGTAACTCCCTCATCTTATTGAACATCAATCTCCTCCTGCTTTGTAATGGAAATGTGCCTCCAAGTCCAGCGATCTCCCCTCGGTTGGGACACAGGCGGTCAACCCGTATAGTCCTCATCAAAATTGTTGAGTGACAAAGCAACCTCATTCTCCTCTTTCTGCGAGGCGGCCAATTCCTTTTGGAGTTCTTCTCTTCTACCTCGAATCTGAAAGCCTATCTTGAGAAGATTGGACTTTTTCAAGATGTACCTTCTCGGCTATCTCGGCCTCACGAAAGATGTTACGCAAAGAAGGTGAAAGTTTTGCATCATGCTCCTCTTGAGGAAGCCGCTTGAAAGCGTCATCAAAGCGGCTCCGTAGTGTGAGGCGTTCTAAAAGTGTGTCGAGAAGAGACTTCAAATGGGAAAGGTCCAACACTTTGGTATTCTCCATCTCAAGAATATTTCATAAACACCACTTTTAACGGAGGATAACTTGTCTATAGCGCGACATGAGAGCTTGTCTACGATAGATTCCCTAGCGCCTCAAGAAAGTGGTGGCGACACTTCGAGATCACGTCCGCTTGGCGAACTCACGAAACCTGCGCCTTCCGGGAAGTGAGGCCAAAGGAGGAAGTATGGCGCTCTCTACTCACGGAATGGGCTGTAGAAAGACCTTCATCAGCGTCTTGATCACTAACTTTCGGTTTCACCATCGGCGATCGAGTGCGCTCTCGTGGTAACCTCCGCATTGGGCATAAGATTGGTACCAAAGTCATTTCTCTCATGAGAATGCGGGGATGGTAAAGTATCATTGCCATCTTCATTTATTATTGGAAGAGTGTGCTCCTTCCCGACCTTTTGAGCTTCAAAGTGAAGGCATCGGGACCGTTGGTTGATGGCTCGCTTTGTTGCGGAAGATTAGCCACGTATAGAGGTTCATTGTCCAACTAAAAAAAAAAAAAAAAAAAAGTTGCAAAGTGAAGCGGGCAATAAATATAATAAAAACAATGCAACGAATGAAGTAAAGTCTTACAATCCTTGAAAAGTTTGTGATAAAGTGACTCGGAGATGGGACACCATCAAAAGGGTGACCAATTAATGTCGCTATCCGTCAAGGAGTAAGTGATTACTGTTTCCAGTACCTTTCCTTTGGCGCTTCAGTTCACATCGCTACGAGGAGAAGTGCCGCTAAGAACATTGCATCATCTAGTTGTCTCTTCTCCTTCAAATCGAGTGCGGACATCCTTGGGCTTTTCAACACCATACAGGTACAAAGAGGTTTTGGGAGAGTGATTCCTTGTGAGGTTCGGAGGCTCGACATTCTTTATCTTTATGATAGGGTACTTTGCTTTGCTTTAGTAGAGCCCACATTATGATCGCGACTAGAAGATCTTCCATCAAGCGAGTCTGAGCCATGCACTTGTGGCCACCACTCACCAAAGTTGGAAGAGAAGTAACTATCATATTCCGAGGGCTTTCGGGAAATACTACCTTGAGGCGACTATTGGGAGTAAAGTACATTTCCATAATTGTTTTCCGTCCCAATTGTGATCTGGCGGCCATCGTCGAGGAGGTCCTTAGGAGCGACTTGGAAGAACCAATTGCCGTCTTGCGAACCGATCTGGGCTATCTGGCTCGAGAAAAGCATGCTCCATCTTGATGAAATACCAAGAAGCTCGTCATGGCGACGGAAAAGACTGATCTCGAGTAGGCAATCCACCATCATCAACTTTAAGCTCTGTTTTGGTTCTTTTAGAACGGATGCCCGCAAGCGGCATACGAGCTTGGTGAATAAAATCTCGACCTTCATGATCATTGAGTTTTGGCTCCTCCTGCGCGAGAGTAAGAAACCATCATGGGTCCAGGCAAAGGTGATGACACTCTGTGATGAGTTCCAAAATAACGTGCAATCCACCCGATGGCGTAATGCCATGGAAGACAAGCATCCCCTCGCTCGAGGGGCGGGGCGGCGTGAAACCATGTTTAAACCTCATATATCTTTGTATCTTTGGAGCGGCAAGGCAATGAACTTTCCGTAGGCGTCGGACTTGCCATTTTAAAAGTCGAAGGCTGATTGTCGCATCACTAGGCGGGAGGGCAAGCGAACACAACCCGGTGAGGCGATAAAGCGGCAAGGAAGGACTCCTCTTTGAGTTTTCGTCAATATGAAAGCGAGCAAACAACTCTTCATCTTTTTCGACCATGTTTGAGGATTTTACTGCTATGGCGCCACTAGGATTTTGAGTATCCTTTGGACGATCGCTCCTCTTTTCTCGGGGTGGGCTTTTTGTACACCGTCGACTTTTACACCAATAATCAACCCGGGCGGGAGAGGAACTTCGGGTTCTCATGGTGCCGCGCCCACTAAGCGGTGAAGATATGCATCAAAAGATGTTGGTGACTCACGGGAAGGACTTCGCCCTTTGATGAGCATACGAAGCGATCAACTTCGTCAACAACAAGGGATGACCTCCTCGTACAAATCTCTGTGACGGGAAGTCCACCAATGTGCCATAAATCCGCTAAGGAGATGGACATCTCTCGGCATCGGTGTGAAGCGTATTAGTTTACGGACACCATGCCTCATGAAAAGCTCGGATGGCGCTTGGGCATTTGGAGTAGGCGAAGAGAGATGCGCTTAGGGCATCATATAGACCGGTCTTTTGGAGAATGCTTTTATTGCGGAAAGCACATCTTCAAGCCATTCCCGATATCGCTCGATGAAGGTGAAGACTCTGTGGTTTTAACACGGTTCCCCATTGGACCTCGCCGTCAATGATTCGCCGACCAAGGGTGGAAAAAGTGTGGCTCCGAGGGGCCGTGCTATTCGCCAAAGGGCATAAGCGCGTACTCCACATGGCCGTTCGACCGCTTCAACTCCATGTAAAGTCGTGTTGTTGTGTCGATACCTTGGGTTAAATTTGCGAGCGAGAGCCACTCATGGGTGGATGAACGCATGAAAGCTTAAACCCAGTTTGATCGCGTGTTACGGACCATGCACAACCACCAAGTATCTTTTATTATTTTTAGCCACCTCTGGAAAAACCATGATGAAAATCTGAAAAAAAAAAAAAAAAAAAAAAAAAAAAAAAAAAAAAAAAAGAAATTTTAACAAAAAAAAGAAAAACAAAAGATGGAGAACAACTGTAGCAGGAAATTGGCCAATCTATTTGCAGACGATACACATGCAAACAAATAGTGAGCACATAGGATAGCACTTGTCTTATAATAATACATATATATGTATTTGCACGGCAAAAAAAAAAAAAAAAAAAAAAAAAGGAAATCAACAGCTACATGTTATGCATAGGAGCAGATATACATGAGTGGTGGTCATCTTCTGACCAATTGGAAGGGCCAAAAAAAAAAAAAAAAAAAAAAAAAAAAAAAAAAAAAAAAAAAACTGGACCAGAAGAACGGAAAATAATGCAAGAGAAATTTTTGCACTTTATGTATTTGCAGAGAAATGGCTTAAGGAGTAACATATACAATATATATATATATATATATATATATATATATATATATATATATATATATATATATGCTCACGCCAAGGCCACAGGTGCAGACAAGCTGAGAAGGAAAATTGGGGCCCCTCTGCTTCTTGGATGGATGTGGTGATAGCAACAACTCTCACAACAACAAATCTGAAAAGAAGGACTTGCAGACAATTTGTATTAGGGAAGGAAGAATGAAGTTCCTCAAAAGCAAAGGATTTCTTATATAGAAGAAAAGAAAACAAAAACAAAAAAAAAAAAAAAAAAAAGAACTGCCGCCCCAAATTTCCCTAGCTTGAAGAAAGGGAATGATGTACGTGAAAAAAAAAAAAAAAAAAAAAAAAAAAACAACTGCCGCCATGACTTCATTTACAGGAGGTGACAAATCTCTTTAGGTCGTGGACCTACTTGGACTCAACCTACAAAAGGGAGATGGGCCTTTCGAGACTTTAGTCTGTCTCTTGAAAATATATTATGATATTGAGTCGAGTTTGTTTTAAATTGTGTCGAGACTCGTCGTTACGGTGAAATTTCATTTGAATCAACAAGTCTCGAGAGGCATTTGTAGATATATAAATTTAATGTAACGAATTATATATGTCACATAATACATTGTCTAAATTGAAATTTATTTTGTATTATTTCTATAAAAATTCTAGGGAATAATGTAAAATAGATAATTGATTAAAATCTCTTAAATAAATATTAGAGATTTAATTAATTTCAATGGCTATACAATAATATATGTGTGACACATTATATGTGTTACATGTTAAATATGCCATGAAATTGGAATTGTTTAATATTATTTTCTAAATTAAATATTAGGAAATAATATGGAGACAATAAATCCTAAAATCTTTTAAATATAATTAGAAGATTTTATTGATTTATAATAAATGTGGAATACTCAAAGATTGTCTAAAATCAATCGAGAATATTTCTACATTTAATGCAAATCAATCATTAGCTTCCATTCACCACTTTATAAATAGGAGGCTTGGTCGTTTTGCAAAGACACCTGAAGACATTGAAGAGTTGATAGAAATCCGAGAACAGGAAGGTTCAAGCATTCATCAACAACACTCGAAGATCTTCAAGAAATCCTTGAAGTTCTTGAGGCAGAAGAACAACGAGAAAAGAAGACAAAAGAAGGTGAAAAGTCTGAGCAAAAGCTTGAGCACTCTGCAACAACACCAAAAGCATCGAGAGATCTTCCAAAAAAGGCGGAAGTTCTTCAAAGAAGAAAATCAAAAGCATCTCCAACATTCGAAGATCAACGAAAAGACTTGAATTTCTTCAACAAGGGGATCGAAGGTAACATAAAGTTCCTTCAATCTTCGTCAACCTCAAAGCGCCTCCGCTATATCGGTCGTCAACTCAAATTAAAAGCACCTCCATTTATATCGGGTCGTCAACTCAAAATTAAAAGCACTTCCGCTATATCCGGAAGGTCAACAATCAACACCAAATTAAAAGCACCTCCATTATATATCGGTCGTCAACTCAAAATTAAAAGCACTTCGCTATATCCGGAAGGTCAACAATCAACACCAAATTAAAAGCACCCCATTATATCGGGAGAGCATTAATCATCACCGACAAAAAGGGAGAATCAAAGGATTCAGAGATTGTACCACTTTTATTTTATAAATTAATAAAATTTTAGTTGTCACAATTTTACGTGTTTTCTTTCTTTGTATTCCGGGGATAACAACGGAATTTGTATTCTGATCACTCAATGAAAATCATTAGCGATCATGGAGAGTTAATGTCGGTGATTATGAGCGATTGCGCAAATATCAAGCACGGAAATTGGTTCCATTGCAAGTCAAAGGAATCGACTAGTAGAAATGGAAGCTACTGAAAAATGGGTATTTGATTTATACAACATTATAAGTCTATCAGAGATAATCAATACCGAAGAATTTCTGAATCAAGGATTGCACTGATAAGAAATAGCTACTGGGAGAAAGCCACAGTTGGTGGAAATTTCAAAAAGAATGATGATGATGATGATTCTCAAAGAGATGCCAATCTGCATAAAGGGATTCTACCCTCCTTACAAGAAAAGAAGGCTGGCGATCGGACTACGATGATGAGTCTAGTAGTTACGAAGAATCGATGAAAGCTCTAGTTCTAAAAATGTATCGATGCACAACAAGAAGAAAAAGAAGGCTATAAATCTCCTACGGACAAGTCCTTGCTAGAAATAGCGAGAACAGTTGCAAAGATGGCTGGAGAAGAATCAGATGAAGAATTGAATGTTTAGTTATCACCTGCAAGAGATATTGATCAATCAAACTTAGAAGAAATTAGAAAACAATGCGAAGAAAAAAGAAGGTCGAGAATACAAGGAAAAATTGAAGCAAGTTGTTGTCTCACCACTTAAAGAAAGCTAAATCAAGCATAATTGAGACAAAGCAGGCCAATGAACAACAAATTTGGAAGCTCACAAGATGTTCTACTCGAGGTTGATCTCATTAAGTACTATCTGATAAGATAATCAAAATCCAAAGGATGACAATAGCTTATTCGGAAAAGTCTTAAAGTCCTTAGAAGCTAGTCAAGATGAAAGAACCAAACTTGAAAATAAGATGGATACCGTCTTTGAAAACTATCAAAACACTTTGATTGAGCTTGGAAGACAACCATTGAGAATGATGCAGAAGAGATGAAACTCAAGGCGGATGGGAAGGCATTCTCAATAATCTGGTTGATAGAATGATTTTAATGGAACAAGGCATGAAGAACTCGGTTGTCGCTCCAACCATTTTGGCATCAACTCAACAAAATCTAAACACTTACATGAAGCTTTGATTCATAAAGATGATGTCAATAAGGGGAAAGTTTGGACATCCTAAAAGTCCATGCAAGCGAGATTCCACAAGTCCTTGCAATTGCGGATGATAAATTGAATGAACTAAAGAAAGCTAGATGAGAGTTTCTTGATGAAGAAATGGAGTTAATTGTTAAATACTAAGAGCCCTTGACAAAGAGTTGGTTTGTGTTGGAAATAAAATTCATGTTTTGATGATAATTCATCATAATTATTCAAAGTATTACTTAACCTCATTGATGAAGTCTTTGAAGCTATTGTTATAGTGAAAAGCTAAAGATGTCTAAGCCCGAATGTTTAGGTTTTACTAGAGTCGATATTTGTATAGGTTATATCAGGACAAGCCTTTGTAATAGTTATTGTGTCGTAAAATTGAAAGCGGAAATCATTTAGAAAGCGGAAATCATCGAGATAAACAAAGCGACTCGAGACTACACATATGGCCCGAAGAAGATAAGTTATTTGAGGACACATACTCGAGTTGGCTTATCTATAAGATTGAAGGGCGAGGTCACTGAGACTTAGTTATAGAAGATTGAAGAACTGAGGGTTCAAACTCAGTTATGAAGACTACGTCGAGACTGTAAAGTTAGACTTCAGGCAAGATTGTGGTGACCTGAACTGACTTTATGGATCTTGTATGAAGGCCTAAGAATCATAAGGACAATGAATTCTTAGAACATAATGAGTCATGGTGTACTCTAATTAAGTCAATTATAATCATATGAAAAGCTAGATCTTGATATTTAAAGAAGAGTAAAATCTCGGTGAATGCTCCAAGTAAGTCAAGAAACCAACAAGTGATAATCATATTATAAAGCGATAAGAAACTCGATTTTTATATGTCGATCATGCAACAAGCGATAAATGCGGTCGAATGTTATAAAGGAAGCAATTTTATTGGATGAAATCGACACAATAGAGCGGTCGAGAAAATATATCCGTTACAAAATGAGCGTTGATACAATTCAAATTCAAGCCAAATAAGCGTTGGACCTCACACTATAAATAGATGACTTTGCACCAAGGATTATATCGAGAGATTTAACTATACTTAACGTGTGCAATAGTCATTGAATTGCTATCATCTACTGCACTATAACAAGATCATATCAGAATTTCTTCAAGTGTTCAAGCTACAAAGAATTTATCAAGAATGAGACACTTTCAAGAACCACAAACAAGAATCAATTCATTGATTCTCAACTCAACTTTGATTCTATATCAAAGGTTTAGGTATGAAGAAACCGGGAAGGTTTTGTCAAGGGCGAGTTGTTACAAGCGATCAGGCGGTTGTGTTTGTGTTAGTAGGTGGTGAAGAGGCAATTCAACCCTCTACAGGACGGTGTTCAAGCAATTGAAGAAGAAAAATTCTACTGTTCTACAAGCTGTTTAGATAGTGAAGCTAGGGATTAGCCAAGGACTATTGTTAGGACTTTTGTATGTGATTCACCTCAAGAAGTTCTAGTGGAATTTTCCTCCGCACCACAGGGGAAGAGAGGACGTACAGGATTACACCACCTGGAACCTCTATAATATTTGCCCTATTTACTTTACACATTTATTTATTTACTCAGCATTTACTTACAACATCTTGATAATTGATTGTTATACACTTCCCAGTTCACAAACTGTAATTCATTAGAATTTAGTTTACCACACTCAGTTTTCATAGAAGAATAACAAGATCAAGAAAAAGGCTAGAATTATATCCGCTGCTGGTTGACTCAGTTTTGATTAAATTAGTTTGATTTAAACTCATTTCGGTCGACTTAACTCCACAAGTTTTAAGCTGAACCATAATTTGTTTAAAATCCGGCAGGAAAGTTTTTGGTGACAAGTTTATTCACCCCCTCTAAACTTGTGTTAGCCTTTCCAAGGACCAACAATTGGTATCGGGCGGTGTTTCTTTGACAAGATATCATTTGCTCTATATCTCCTCTAGTTGTTCTCATTTGAAAGCTCGGTTTCAGTTAATTTACTATCGAGTCTTCACTCACTCACAATGGATAACAATCAATATGCGAGACGAGATGCTTATGTGCAACATGGAATGATTTGATGAATATAAGCGTCATATGCGAGGCTTTTCTTATGACTACTCATGATGAAATGATGTATGTAGTCACTAATGGACCAATTCAGATCAGTCACATGCAAACTGTTGGTGGAAGCAAGTTCGAGTTGCAAAGCCCAAATCCGAATGGACTAGTGATGATCGCAAGCGAAACAATCTCAAAAATGTTGTTGTGGATTTTATCCTCAGAATTCTTGACAGCAACATGTACTTAAAGGTGAAAGAATGCACAACTGTCAAGGAAATGTGGGACAAACTACAACTTGTTTGTGAAGGAATAGATTCAATCAAGGAAAACAAAATTTCTGTTGCAAAACAAAAGTTTGAGAATTTCAAGATGAAATCTGGAGAAACCATTGACCAAATGGAAACAAGATTCATTGCTATCATGGATGAATTAGATCTACTCAAGATTGAATACTCAAAGAAAGTTATCAATACAAGAATCTTGAAGGCATTACAAATGTGCTGGAAAATGAAAGTCACTGCTATGGAAGAATCTAGAAGACTTGACATAATGGATTCATTCAAAATCTTCTCAGACTTGAAAGCTTATGAATTGGTGAAGATTTTACAAATCAATTTGCAATAATCAAAGCTCTGGAGGAACCAAAGACCCACGGCACTTGCGGTGACATCAAATGACAATCAAGAAAACTCATCAAGCAATCTTCATGAATTGGATGAGATGGAAGAGCAGATAGCTCTAATGATGAGCGAGAGTCGAATAATGAAGAGTGGACTGAGTCACTCGAAGTTCATCAAGAGGACTCACGAGAAAAGAAAAAGCGATGAATATCTCTGTTTCAATTTGCAAGAAACACTGGACATTATAAAGTGAATGTCTAGAAGCCCGACCAAGAAGACTCCCCAAGAAGAGTTGGTAGAAGAGCACTCCTGCTTTGGAGATGAGTCAGATTATGAAAAGTACAGTACTAAAGACTATCGGATGACACGACTTTAATGGCACACATGGAAGATCAAATGAGGTATGTGAATCAATTACAAATATTCCTCGGCTCAAATTTCCATGCAAAATGCATGATCTTTATTTCTTGACTCCAATCAAAAAATCTATAATTAGAAGAAACTCTTGATGAATTGATGAATCGGCTAGTAACTATTCAAAGTGGTTATGAATCAATTAAAGCTAGAAAGAGAATCTAATTCTTGAAGTTGAAAGATTGAAATGCGAACTAAAAATGTTGAAAGCCCGACTAAAGCGATAAAGAAAAGATTCGACATCGACCTCTTGCATCGACGACAAGCTGAATCAATAGCTCAATCAAGTTCGATTCTTTGGATTCAAATCGAGAAAGCCGTATGGAGACAAGGCGGGTTTAGGATTTGATACTACGACAATCTTCTAAGAATGGAACGACAAAATTTGCCGAACTAGTACCAAAGCGGTATTAAGTTTGTATTGAACAACGTCACTAAGCGAGAAAATTGTTGAACGGTAAAGCGATTATCATATAGGATAAATCGGTTTTCCAAGAAGACAAGCTGGATTTACCAACAAGAGGTAAATCAAATGGTAAATCAATTGTATCTCAAGAAAACCAGGCCCGGGAAATCAACTACCAGGTCCACGAAAACCAATCAAGTCAAGAACGAGAAAAGTTTCAATCAAAGTAAATCCAGAATGTCAATCATTCAAAGATTCACACATTCGAGAGGAAATGAAAAGTATACCCAGCGATGATGATTGGAATTTTATTGCACCTACTAATAAAACTGATAATGAAAATCATTCCAGACAGAGAACTTATCACAAGTTTCAGTCCAAAAATCAGCAGAGAGCTAATCTCAGTTCTCTGCAAAAGCCCCGATACCAAAGTCGAGTCGGACCTCAGTACAAAAGGAATGATGGTTATTATTCAAGTTTTAATAGAAAGCATGATGGAAATAAATTTCAGCCAAAAGATCTTAGAGATCATATAAAGAAGACACAATCCAAACATAGACACTATGGGAGTGTGGCTTACATATATGAAAACAAGTGCAACAATATCCGAAGAATATCTAAAGGATATATCCCAGAGTTATCTTGACAAGCGACCCTCATGGACCCAAAGCCGAGTTGGGTACCTAAAATTATTTAATTTTATTATTGAGGATATATGGTACTTTGGCGGTGGTTGCTCACAGGCACATGACAAAGAGCAAAAGCTGTCTCATTTATTTTATTGCAAAAGATGGACCAAAGGTTAATTTTGGAAGCAAAGACAAACTGGATACACCAAAGGTTATGGAACCTTAATCGAGGAATGGACTTACAATCAAGAATGTATCTTATGTAGAAGGATTACACTACAATCTACTCGGCGCAATCAATTACGTGATATGGGATACAAAGTTACTTTTGACAAACAATTACGCATTGTAAATTCGGTGAATCGACTTATCAAGTTGTTTTAGCGGAAGAAGAAAAGAAAATATGTATGTAGTAAATTTGGACAACGGCCGTTCTTTGAAACTTGTTTGCTTGTGCATACCAAATCAATCGATTGGCTATGGCACAGAAACCGAGTCATCTTAAATTTGATGACAACAACACACTTGTTAAGTGTGATTAGTCATTGGACTACCGGAAATATCATATAAGAAGGGCGACTTATGTGATGCTTGTCAACAGAGGAAAGCAAACAAAAGCAAGTTTCAAGACCAAGTCTCGACATTCAACAACCGGACATGCAGAGTTACTACACATGGATTTATTTGGACTATTAAACCAATTAGTATCGGTGGAAAGAAATATACATTGGTAGTAGTAGATGATTTTTCAAGGTACACTTGGGTAATCTTCTTAACCATGAAAAGTGAAACCAAGCAAAGACTTACAAAATTACTCAAGGGACTTCAGAATCAGAAAGGAGTATCAGTTGTGAAAATAAGATCAGATAAGGGAACAGAATTCCTTAACAGTGTGATTATTGAATATTGTGAAGAAAATGGAGTTTTACACCAACTTGCTGCCACAGGAACACCTCAACAGAATGGTGTAGCTGAAAGAAGAAATAGAACACTCAAAGAAGCAGGGAGGACTATGATCTGTGAAACAAAACTACCTGAATGATATTGGGCAGAAGCAGTTAATACATCTTGTTATACATAGAACAGAGCTCTCATGAACAAAAGACATGAGAAGATCCCTTATGAAATTTGGAATGGAGGAAAACCAAATGTTTCTACTTTCATTCTTTTGGAAGCAAATGTTTCATACACAACAATGGGAAAGATCAACTTCATGTTTTGACCCAAAGGTCATGAAGGAATTTTACAGGATACTCAAGTGTCGACCAAAGCTTTTAGAGTACTAAACAAAGGACACACAAACATGAAGAATCAATTCACGTGGTATTTGATGAACCAAACTTCCTTGGTGAAACAAGCGAAAGGCAGACGAGAACCGGTTTCTCAATCTCGATTACCAATCTACGCGAGAACCAGTTTTGATGACATTGGGAGACTACAAATTTCAGAATATTCAGATCCAGATCAGTCTCAGTTTCCAACTACCCAACAAACCACACCTGAACTACATGTTCCTGATCCAACTGAAGAAATTCAAGAACCATTTCTTGAAGAACCAGTCGAACAAGTTATAGATCCTTTGATGCAAGCACCCACGTATCAATGGATGAGAGATCACTACGAGGAACAAGTAATTGGTGATACTCAAAATGGAGTTTGAACAAGACATCAACTAGATGCAATGATTGCATGTTTTTTCAATCTGTCTGAACTTAAGGAAATAGAAGAAGCTTTGAAAGATCCAGTTGGATATTAGCTATTCAAGAAGAAATGAATGAGTTGAAAGAAATCAAGTATGTGAATTGGTAGAAAGACCAGTTCATGTGAATATCATAGTAACCAAATGGGTTTTCAGAAACAAACTTGATGAAGATGGGAATATCATCGAAACAAAGCTAGACTTGTAGCTAAAGGGATACTCTCAAGCGAAGGCATAGACTTTGATGAAACCTACGCTTTGATTGCAAGATTAGAAGCAATCAAACTATTTCTTGCCTTTGCGACTCATAAGAAATTCAAAGTTTACGAGATGGATGTTAAAAGTGCACTTTTAAATGGAATTCTTGAAGAAGAAGTATATGTTCAACAACCACTGGATTTGAAATCAAAGATCAAGGCGATAAAGTTTTACGACTAAGAAAGCTCTTTATGGACTAAAACAAGCACCAAGAGCTTTGTATGAAACTCTATCTCAGTTTCTAGTAGATAATGGATTTATCAAAGGGACTATAGACAAAACTTTGTTCAGAATGAAAAATGGTGAAAATACTCTACTTGTTCAAATTTATGTTGATGACATCATTTTTGGATCGGAAGATGAACAATTATGTGAGAAATTTGCAAGTTTGATGAAAAGAAAATTCCAAATGAGTATGATGGGAGAATTGAATTACTTCCTTGGATTACAAGTTAAACAATTAGATGATGGAATTTTCATTCACCAAACCAAGTATACAAGAGAACTTATCAAAAAGTTTGGTATGGAAAAATCAACTGGAATTTCTACACCAATGGGGACCAACATCAGATTAGATGAAGATAAAGAAGGCAAAGATGTTGATCAAACACTTTACAGAAGAATTATTGGAAGCTTACTTTATCTTACAGTATGTAGGCCAGATATATCATTTCTTGTTGGTGTATGTGCAAGATTTGATCAAAACCAAAGAAAGTCATCTCACAGTTGTGAAAAGAACATTGAAATATCTGAAAGACACAGATGGAGTTGGAATATGATATTCAAAAGAAGGAGAATTCAAGCTAATATCTTATTCAGACTCAGATTATATTGGATGCAAAGTGGACAGAAAAAGCACATCAGGCACATGTCAGTTACTAGGAAATAGATTTGTGTCATGGTTTAGCAAAAAGCAAAACTCAATCTCAACTTCTACAGCTGAAGCTGAATACATAGTAGCTGGAAGTTGTTGTGTTCAAGTTTTATGGATTAGACGAGAGATTTTATGGTACAACGGTTGTAGGAAGGTTATACCAAGTGGCATACAATAGAGCCTCTCATTTTTACTCTCTTTCACATAATACACTTTTATCGTGTGTGAGAGGTTAGAAATGAGTGGCTCTAATGTATACCACTGCCAATAAACCTCTCTTACAACGAGTTGTATTTAAATTTCACGGATTAGAGCGACAATTAAGAGATTATGGGATAGAAGAAGGAATGATTCCCATAATGTGTGATAACACAAGTGCAATTGCAATCACCGATAATCGAGTTTTACACTCAAGGACAAAGCACATTGATGTGCGTCACCCTTCATAAAGAGATCATGCGAGAGAAAAAGGACATCACGAGTTCTTTATACCTCACGAAGATCGGTTGGCGAGATATCTTTACAAAGCCATTGGACAAAAGCAGATTTGCCAAACTAAGAATGAATTGGGGATAATAAAAGTCAGTTAAAATCAGTTAAGCCAGAAATTCGTCAAGGGGATTAATATTTGTTATGTTGGGTGCCCTCACTTATGAATTAGTCATTGACATGAACAATTTCAAAGTGATCAACTAAAGCTGGCCCGACAAACTTTCTTGGCCGACTAATCTTGTGGCGAAATTTACAACTACAAAGCGACTTGGTCTCGGTTTCTATCCTAGTCAACTTAAGTCAAAGGTTGACAAGATAAAAGCGGCAATGGTTATATCGCATTTAATTACTGCGGTTTCCTTTTGTCGAGAATATTGCGTGTACACCCCATTTATCGAACAATGCACACATCAGTTACCCAAACCATCATGGAATTTGAAAAGTTGTACTACTCAATGCCAATATATCCTACCTATTCAACCCTCGTTCACACTATTTCCAAACAAATTTCAAATTCTTCATCTCTCTTAAAAGCAGAATCGGACTCTTCAAAATCCTTTCCTTTCAAAAATCAATTTTGTGTTCACACTGAGATATGGCCACTTGAGAGAAACCAAAACAAGAAAGATTGATCACGAGTTAGATGAATTTTCATTTGACATCTATGAATCAATGTGCAACCATACTCTGTTAGCAAGTTGGATTTGAAATAAAATCCGAAACAACCAGGCCTAAGAAATCTTCTAGAAGTTAAATTCAGCGAACCACGTGATGTGGAAGGAAGTGCAATTTTGGGAGAATATGTGATTGAGTACGAAACTCTCGATCACTTCTGAGGTCCATGGAGATCGTTATCGCTATCAATGAAAGTGTTATGAAGTCATTATTCGAGTTTCACAGTTCATCTGTGACATCAATAGATTTGGCTACTCTGCCATTACAAAAGAAGCTTTTACGAACCAACTTACCTTCTCAGGAACGGTAAAAATTGATAGTCATGTTGACAAAATCAAGCGAGAATTTGCATAGCTCGGCCGGATGGCTCGACAAACATGTCATTGGAAAATCCAAAAAGTCGATTACACAATCCGAAGAGAACATTTATCGATGAACATAATTTGGGATGAAATAGAATTCAATTGGAATGAGTTATGTAGTCAATCGAGATAAAAAAGCGACATTGCTTGAATTAGACAATGCACAAAAGCTCAGTGAAGGTCAGGCAGCTGTTGGTAGATTCATTGAAGAAAACACTCGGTGGAATCGTTCAATTCTATCAAGAAAGACTCAAGGAAGGGAAGCAAGCAAGGCAAATTTGAAACTACAAAGGAAATCGTAGCAAAAACAGGAACAACTTCCCAACACGAAGCCGGTCGAAAAGCGTGTCTCGGCGGAAAGTGAACATAGAGGAATCAACGAAAGGCAGACTCAGCACAAGAAAGATCAGTTGTAAGATGTTTATACCCAACAACCTCAAGTATGGCAGGCGCCAGCGAGGGAACAACAACAACAATTGAAAATTGAAGATACACGAGAAAAACACTCTTCTGGCGATAATACTTCTCAATCTTCACATCAATCAATTGACAATCATTGACCTTTGAAGTTGATAAAATTGTCGGACTAATGAAGATGAAGCTTAAACCAGGAGGATTTCGTGATATTAGTCTGATTGAAGAAAAATTACTCTTGGAGAAATTGGAAATCGGAGATTTATATACTCTATTTCTAATCGAGTTTTGAAAAGCTGTTTCAAAGGTTTCTTGAACTAGCTCAAAGAGAATCGACCCTTCATATGTCTCAAAGGAAGTTCAAAAGAAAAGGATGATGATGAAGATGATCATACGAGAGAAAAGAAGGCGATGTGACTCTGGTTTTGCATTCATAAATTCAACCTCAACCTCTAACTACACAAAGCGTAAGTCGACTGAAGAATTGCGGTTGGAAATTGAACAAATGACACTCAACAAGCGGTGAAGGGCGATGTCGACAGCGATGATTATTGAAGATATCACCTCGGCAGGATCAACACTGAAGCGACATATAATCCTTACGACATCTAACAAAAGATGAGTTGGCCAAAGTTCATGAAAACTTGAAGATTGTGCTCGATCACTAGGATGCACAAAATGGCCTTCTATCTAATATTTACGGATATCTCGATTCACGAGCGAGAGCAGATGTCTCGATTCATGCAAGACTAGAGATGATCGACAAATCGATTCAAGTTGCGAGAAATCTTGTTGCTTAAGCGAAACTAGAAGACTCAACGCGCGTAGATCGGAAACTCATACTCGAGGCTTATTGGAACATGAATCAACATATATACGGGTTAGAAACTCGGCAAGAAGTAATTGCTCTCGACTAGCGTATATCGGCCGACCAACAGGCAACCCGTGCTTTGGTAGATCAGGTATATGATGCCAAAAGGAGAGAAAATTTGAAGAAGAAAAGGTGAAGTTACTTAAAGAGATGAAGCGACTTGAAGAAGAATTAGAAAGATGCAAATCGGATCCTAAGTTCTTAAGAAGAAAAGCAAAGCGAAGAAGCGACTCATTTGAAATCTGATCAACTGGAAAAGAGAGCTACTCTTACAAAGGATGCTGTGGATGAAGTTTATCAACGATCACAATCCTTTTAAAGCCAAGTACAAGGGCGGGACATTTGAAGAATCCTTGAACTACTTTTTATCGATGTATTCTCAAGCGAGAAAAATGGCACAATATAAGAAGAATCGAAGGATTGATGATAATGAAGATTAAAGACAAAAATTTGAACAAATGAAAGGCGATGTAGTAGAATTTGAAAAATACTACTTGAAAGAATCGAGACTTACGAAGCTATTTCTATGGAGAAGATGGAAAGAAGGAAGTTAAGTTGGCTACAACAAGACATTTTCAAAGGAAGACACCAAGCTAGAAAATGAATATAAATCGGTATGACAAGGAGAAAGCGTTTATTTGATTAAGAAAAGCTTAGTCTTTAATCCACAGTTGTTTGGACTAAATGTAACTATTCGAGTTTTTGCTCATTCTAATGAAATCAGTTTTCGATTTTACATCGTTTTACATTGTTTTGATCTTTAAGCTTTTCTTTTAGGAGAGTTTTGGCATCATCAAAAGGAAATTATGGAAACAAAATTTATGTTTTAATGATAATTCATCATAATTATTCAAAGTATTACCTTAACACTTATTGATGAAGTCTTTGAAGCGAGCTGTTATAGTGAAAAGCTAAAAGATGTATAGAAATGAATGTTTAGGTTTTACTAGAGTGTGATATTTGTATAGGTTACATCGGACAAAGCGTAATAATTCTTTGTGTCGTAAGCGCTGGCGGAAATCATTTAGAAAACTAGAAATCATCGAGATAAACAAAGCGACTCAGACTACACTATATGGCCGAAGAAGATAAGTTCGTTGAGGACCACGAGACTCAGTTGGCTTATCTAGAAGATTGAAGGGCGAGAGTCGCAGACTCGATTATAGAAGATTGAAAAGCGAGGTTCAAACTCGAGTTATGAAGACCTCGTCGAGGCGTAAAGTTAGACTTGAGGCAAGATTGTGGTGACTGAAGGCGACTTGATGGATCTTGTATGAAGACCTAAGAATCATAAGGACAATGAATTCTTAGAACATATTGAGTCATGGTATCATCGATTAAGTCAATTATAATCGGATGAAAAAGCGAAAATATTGATATCTAAGAAGAGTAAAATCTCAATGAATGCTCCAAGTCGGTCAAAAGCGACAAGTGATAATCCTGATTATAAAGCGATAAAGAAACTTCGATTTTATATATCGATCATCAACAAACTAATAATACGATCGAAGGTTATAAAGGAAGCAATTTTATTGGATGAAATCTTGACACAATGACGGTCGAGAAAATATATCCGTTACAAAATGAGCGTTGATACAATTGAATTCAAGCCAAATGAATGTTGGACCTCATACTATAAATAGAGGACTTTGCACCAAGGATTATATCTGAGAGATTTAACTAGAATTGCGTGTGCATTAGTCATTGGTGCTATCATCTACTGCTGCTATAACAAGATCATATCAAGAATTTCTTCAAGTGTTCAAGCTACAAAAGAATTTATCAAGAATCGAGACACTTTGAAGAACCACAAACAAGAATCAATTCATTGATTCTCAACTCAACTTTGATTCTATATCAAAGGTTTAGGTATGAAACAAACCGGGAAGGTTTTGTCAAGGCAGATTGTTACATGCGTCAGGCGGTTTGTGTTTGTGATAGTAGGTGGTGAAGAGGCAATTCAACCTACAGGACGGTGTTCAAGCAATTGAAGAAACGACAATTCTACTGTTCTACAAGTTTGTTTAGATAGTGAAGCTAGGGATTAGCCAAGGACTATTGTTTAGGACTTTTTGTAAGCAGTTCACCTCAAAGAAGTTCTAGTGGAATTTTCCTCCACCACGAGGGGAAGAGAAGGGCGTGCATGATTACACCACGGAACCTCATAATATTCACCCTATTTACTTTACGCATTTATTTATTTACTCGGCATTTACTTACAACATCTTGATAATTGATTGTTATACACTTCATAGTTCACAAAGCTTGTCATTCATCGAGAATTGAGTTTACCACGCTCGATTTTCATAGAAGAATAACAAGATCAAGAAAAAGGCTAGAATTATATCATTTGCCGGTTGAGTCGAGTTTGATTAAATCGGTTTGATTTAAACTCATTTCGATCGACTTAACTCCACACAAGTTTTAAGCTGAACCATAATTTGTTTAAAATCCATCTTAGGGAAAGTTTTGGTGACAAGTTTATTCACCCCACTCTAAACTTGTGTTAGCCTTTCCAAGGACCAGCAGTTTGGATTCTCATCTCTATAGTCTATTCAAGATTTACCGACAGAGAAGGAGTATCAAGAGAAGAATCTAGAATCATTCCTACATATCTGAGAAGTTGCTCATACCTTCTTGATAAACTTAAGAAATGGGAAGCATATGGCATTATAGATAAAGAATCACGAGAAAATTGAAAAATTTGAACTGAATTTGTTCAAA
>CM047815.1:40959227-41288185 GCA_026214975.1 Gentiana macrophylla
TGGTCTCCATCTTCCGCTTCCATTCTTGTTACATTTAATTCTATCTAATAAAATAAATACACCCGCCGCACACGGGGAGCTAACGGAATGGGATGAATGCAGAAAATAAACTAGGTCACGTTCTTCATAACGGCCTAGGACAATTTTTAAACCAACGTAAAATTTAAATCATTCACATTTATCCTATCGGTCGAGTCCACGATCAATCGGCAGTCCATATAATCATATTATATCTACTATATCTAATCCATACAATAAAATCTTATGAAAAAGATAAAATTAAAATTTAACTACTTGCGTCTTAATTAATCAATTAACATTTAATCTATTAAATAATTTTATCCAATCAATTAACTAATTAACATTTAATTAATTAAATGATTTTAATCGAAATAAAATTAACGATTAATTTTAAACCGATTTTAATTTTAACTTTAATTAATTAGAACTATTCCAAAATAAATGAAAATTAAAATTATTTCTCTTTTGTTTCTTTCCTTTTGATTCGTAATCAAAAGGGATGCCTTTGGTTTCCTAAACCAAATTTGGCTTAGGCCTGGCCACTTTCCAAAATCAAAATTTTGGAAGTGGCGCAAGCTAAGCCTTTACAAATCAAATATTTGAAAAGGGCCAGCCTATTCCAAATCAAATATTTGAAAGGCCAAATAATTTTAGTTTAGTTTTCGCCACTTTCCAAAATCAAAATTTTGGAAGGCGCGCAGTTGCAGGCTTTTCCCAAATCAAATATTTGGAAAGTGCTTAGCCTATTCCAAACAAAGTTTGGAAAGCCATTATTATTTTAATGCCATGTGGCATCCCAATGGCCAAACTATTTGAACCATTGGTTAGCCTACACGACACAACTAAACAAATGAGATATTAATCACAACTATGAACCATATTGAATCAAAAATACACAAAACAAAAATTTGGAGATCCGCCAAGATTGACGGCCGATCGCCGGCGTTAGTCGCCTTCGCCGCCGCCGCCGCCCGCTTATTGAGGGGTGGTGCCGCCAATCGGCCGAGCACCACCAGATCTCGTTTTTTGTTTTTTTTTCTTTTCGTGTATCAATTTTTGCAAATCAAAAATCTTTCATCTTTTAATTACGTGATTTAAACGATAAAATTAACTACGCAAAATAACATGCTTATTGCTTAAGCTCGAAGCTCGCTCCGATACGACTGTTAGGAAATCAACGCGGGAACGCAGCGGAATTCAAAAATTTGATTTCCTTTTTCCTAAGATCGACTTCGTTTAAGCAATAAACGAATAAACTAAAGACGGCGGTTACCTTGGTTGATCTAAAAGATCGACGCTTTGACCGTCTAAGGAGAGTAGTTCAGCATGGAGCCGCCCAAGTGTTCGGCCTCTACCGCTAGTCCACACGAACAGCCCGCCGGAATCCCACCATGGATTGCTATCGGAAAACCCCGGTTGCTAGACCGGACTTTTCCTCCTCACAAACTCACTATAGGAAGCCCTCTTTCTTACACAAGAACTATGAGTTCTTGCAATTTTTCACAAGAGCAATTGCTCTTGGAATTATGGTGTACAAAAGAGCTTGGAAAGCCCTCTTATTTATAGTGTAAGAGGCGCCCCCTATTGCTTGGAATTGAGGAGAAGAAAACCTTTTTCCAATAAAAATAAGGAAAATCAATTAATGTGATTTATCTCTCTTTCCATAATTTAATTTTCCAATATCTTATATTGATTATAAATTATGTTATTACCATAAATCTATTTTTTCTCAAAATCAATTAATATCCAAATAATCAAGCATGTCAATTTGATCAATTGCAATTCACGTGTGTGTCAATTACACACACAAATGTAGCCGCAATATATATTGGATATATATATATATATATATATATATATATATATATATATATATTAATATCTTATATTAATATATGGTAATACCATTAATTAAATTGCAAAATCCATGTGTATCAATATACACATTAAATTTCGACATACATCATATATGTATTTTAATTAATCAACATAATTAATATCTTGTATTCATAATAAATAAATACTACCATATTAATTTACCACTATAACCTTTATAGTATCGAGATAAACTTTCCTTATTTGGTTATCATCTATAACCACATTTTAATCCGGCACGATGTTCATATGTGTGTGACCCGATAGGCTTCCGAATATGTTGGCCGTAGACACAAAGTGCAAATTACTTAAAATGCCCCCATGCCTAACGATCACGGGATAGCGTCAGCAACACACCGTGACCCCAATCATCGGAAGAGTCAAATGCAATGACTACTACCTTTCATGTGAAACAGTTACCGTGTAACTTACAATCCTATCGCTGTAATAATATCCATACGGTCGTACATCGAGTGTCAAACATTAACGACCGTATCTTATAATCTGGATATCATGCTCTCTCGAAGTAACTCGTTTACTCCCACTTTGCAAATATTCACGAGAGTAAGACATTCCTTATAAGAAGGCCATTTCGGATATCCGATCCCAATCATAGGATACGCGATTCCCGGACGACCAATCATGTATACTCCGTGATGCTTGAGATCATACCCAATCACTACCGCATGATCGCCCCGTGGCTAGGGGAAACCTCAATAGTGTCAAAGCATGACAATCCACACCGTGATGCCATGAAGACTCCGGTCCAAAGGATAATTACACAACCGCCACATAGTGTGACACTTATCTGTGTAAGTGGGTCGATCCTAACGTCGCGCATTCTCTAATACACGTCCACGTACAGCCAAGTGTCTCTACACTTCGATAGACGAGATCTATCCCCGCCCTTAAAGACAGAAGACATCTAATACGTGCTAGTCTGTTTTATACTATCAATGTCCTGTTTAATAGTACATCACCTAGAGACATTTAAGTATCAAACTTATTAAAGTGATCAGAGATCTCATCAACCATAATCGCCTATCATGGTTTCTCTATCACAGTTTAATACTAAGGACGTTATCATATAACAATTCATAATTGGTTCTTTAAAAGAACAAATATATGACAACAGAAAAGCCATTTAATATATGTACAAACATAAAGAAATAGTAGAAATGATCCGACCCGGTCGGATCCGGTCCAACCCGATTGGGTTTAGGACACTATTTCAACAACGACGACATAGAGGCTTGCGTATAATGTTAGATTTATTTAATGCTATACGCGCCGAACGTTTCTCTTCTGGATAAGGGCTCGTTATCCGGGAGCGGGGCGTTACAGTTGGTATCAGAGAGAAGCGTCCTTTCTTTCCTAGGCTTCTTCCCTCTAAGATAAGACTTCTTTAGATCTTTTTGAACCCTTCTGATCTCTCTTGATCTTGGTGGTAAATTCTCGTAGGATTAGGAATCCTTAGAATGTGGTTAAGTTGCACTAGGACCAAGTGAAAAGTCTCCTTAGGCGTAGGTTGAGTTTTAAGCTCACGTCTCTTATATGATCCTCTCAAGTTTTTTTATTCTTTCTTTTTGAGGTTTTAATGCTTTCGTAATGCTAAATTGGTTCGAATCACTTCCTTGTAACTTGGTGTTATGCAAAACGAGTAAACGATTTTGTTCACGTTTCTACATGTCATGTTATATCATTTTTTTTGTTCCAAGAATTCTGTAAATTTTCAGCCACTTAGAAAGTTGTCTTATCCACAATTTCTCTCTTTACATCAATTTAGTTTTCTATATGGATTGTTCACAATTTATTTAACAAGGAGGGGTACTCTGCTCAGAAAATTCTGCAGCGGTACTCTTACTTATCATTCTGCTTTGAATAAGCTAAACACCTCCAAATGACTTGGATTTTTGATATGTTGTATAAAACATCCTGCACTATAATTTTTGTTGTGGATCCAAGTGCAAATTCTTTCTGGTTTGAGTACAATCAGCAACACAACATAGATTTTAAATTTCTGAAATTTTTGACAGCTTGCAGCAGTCGACGAAAATAATTATTTTAACCAACCTACGATTTTCCAAAAATGTTGGTTTTTGGGTAGCATATGTAAAACTTGTATACCTACAACTTTTCATTTTACATCATGTTCAAAATCAGTTCGGTTTGTATTGTACAAATCAATTATTTCATGGCTTGCGCATGCACCGAATTTTTCAAAACCATTTAAGTCCTTTGATCAAGAAAGAATAGATTCCTTTCTTTCACCGTAGACGTTTGGTAGGTAGAGACTAGGTGTTGTTGTTCTAGGGCTCAATAATAAGTGAGTGGTTTGGTTCAAGACATGGGTCAGACAGTTGTGAGTCAGTTGGAACGAGTTGACCGGTTTTAGAATCAGGTACCCCACCTCGGTTTAGTAAGAGTAATCTCAAGGTTCTCATGGTTGTTACAACGACTTTGGATAGAGTAATCAAGGTTTCTAAGGATTTACTACAAGTTGCTCGTTGTGTTGGAATCTACCGTGGCAAGAGTAAAGTTACAGTTTTGAATTCTACGGACCATAAAGTGATTCTTGGTGTAGGTCGGCTATCCAAGAATTTTGTCTACTTGGATGATAGATATAAGAAAGTGTCTTCCGGTGATGGTTGCACAGAGTAGAAGAGTGGTTAGTGCAGTTTCAGTGACTTAAGTTATGGTTGGTCAGCTTTGGGTTGAGTGTACGAGGTTTGCACGGTTTGGGAAATCGGTTAGAGGTTGTCTGTGGGGAAACAAGTGAAGCTTCGGTTTGGTTTGTGTTGAAGAGAGAGTGCTAAGGAAGGGCAACAGTTTGAGCACGCTAGAGTTTCAAGGACGAAACTCCTTTTAAGGGGGAAGTAATGTAATATCCCGACTTTTCGATAAAGGGCAGACGTGTCTTTTTACAAAAAAAATGGAATATTATGGTTTTCGGATTCAAGTATTCTAAGTGTATTTATATATATATGGCCGATATATATAAATAAATTTGGAGTTAAATCAGGTTTTAAGTAAAAATGGTATTTAAGGAAAATAAGAGATTAGGATAACTATTGGGATTTTCCTATTTAAGGAAGATAAACCCCATTAGTTTCCCCCAACCTTTTAAATCAGAAATTTTCCTCCTTGTTCTTGAGAAAAACGTGGCTGAGAGCGAAAGAAGAGCCAACGAGAGTTTCTGCGATATCTCACGGAGTTTTCAACCGTTTTCGGATCCGCGAGAAGCATTGGATTGAAAGGAGCGTCGTTTCAACACTCAAAGATCAGAGTTTTGTTAAGGTTTGTAATTCGAACTATCTGCTGTTATTGGTTGAGTTTTGAAGATCAAAACTCATATCTTTCGTGGTCTTGTGTTAATCAAAGCGTGTGATCGAATCTAACCATTTTTGGAATTGATCACATAGGCTACCTGCGAGAAAAGATCAGGTTTTGCTGGTTTTTCTGAGGATTTGGAATTGGTTTAGCTTGCTAAAAGGTAAGAGGCTCTTCCTACAAATTAATTATGGTTTAGAGAGGTTAGATCGTGTTTTTGATTTGTTTTGTAAGAGATTTGGTGTTGAGGATTTCAAGCTTTTTACAATCCTTTGATTTCGTTTTTACTCAAAAAAGATAAAAGGTGATGGGGTATTTTTAAACGATTTTTGATTGTTCAACCGTATTTAACAATTTTATGCGATAATTCTGTTTCCCTTTGATTTTTGATTGTTTATATATTTCGTTTGCTTGTGGGTAATGTCACGGTACTCTGTTAGTAGTTCTCACTGTCTCGCCGTCGAAGGAAAGGAGGAGACATTATATAATTTATCTTTTAATTCCTTTTCAAATGCTGTAGAGATGTTGTAATAATATAATAATAGGAATAGTAATAATAAGCCTAATCTATGCAGCATATTCCCGAAAGTCTCCAGGAAAGAAAGAAAAAAAAAAAATATATAGGTATACTACTTTCAGGAAGAAAAAAAGAAAGATAATAAATAAATAAGAATGATAACACTAATAATATGAGTAGTGATATAAAAAGAAGATGTGGTATTAGTGTTCCTAAATACTGTACTTTATGATAATATTTACGGTTTAGCTTGAGCTGTAGTTTTGTTAATGATATAATAACATTAATTAACCATAAACAAGCTTCGATTGAACTTCCGATTCGTTCAGTTAAAACACCGAATATACTCTTAAAGGGAGTTGAAGTTCGGATCCATCGGAAGGGCATGAAAGGGCATGTGCTTTGATGGAGTAGAGTTCATCAATGTCTGTGTAATTTCTAGGCCTTGTCCGTGTCTAGAGGTCTAGGAAAGAGAGTTGAGTTTGCGAGGGAGCTTACTTGAAAACACTTAGATGGCTAGTTAATAACCATTAATAATTACATACTTGCATAGTAATAAGATTAAACATCATGTCATCCTTGGTAAGGCACAAGACTATATCGCAATGTGTAGGCCTTCGGATAGAACGAGTAAACTTGCTGGCCTTTCTAAAGACACCAGGAGTAGGGGTACTCGTTGTGGATAACTTTGTTGGGCATTAGAGGGCACCAGGAGTAAAGGGACTTCACAAGTAGATAACTCTGCTGGCCCAAGGGCACCAGGAGTAGAGGGACTTTACAATGGAATAACTCCGTAGGTTCATAAGACCCCAAGTACGGAGGGACTTCGCCGAACGCGTATACTATCGGGACTAGCCCGCGGCTATTGGTGAGATCCACCAATAGGTTGCACCCAGATGTCTCGTGGTGGGCAGCACCATGCGTAGTGTCCTTGAATGCTGATGTAACAAAGATAAGCTAAGTTAGAAGCAGTTAGTCATGACATGTTGATGGACATAGAATAAACCCTAGATTGAGTCGGTCTCATAATGAAAAAAATTAAAATAATAAACTTGTTAAAGAGCCTTAATTAAATGTTGGTTAAAATCGTAGGTTGGTTAACTGCTTATTATTTTAACCAACCTACGATTTTCCAAAAATGTTGGTTTTTGGGTAGCATATGTAAAACTTGTATACCTACAACTTTTCATTTTACATCATGTTCAAAATCAGTTCGGTTTGTATTGTACAAATCAATTATTTCATGGCTTGCGCATGCACCGAATTTTTCAAAACCATTTAAGTCCTTTGATCAAGAAAGAATAGATTCCTTTCTTTCACCGTAGACGTTTGGTAGGTAGAGACTAGGTGTTGTTGTTCTAGGGCTCAATAAGAAGTGAGTGGGTTGGTTCAAGACATGGGTCAGACAGTTGTGAGTCAGTTGGAACGAGTTGATCGGTTTTAGAATCAGGTACCCCACCTCGGTTTAGTAAGAGTAATCTCAAGGATCTCATGGTTGTTACAACGACTTTGGATAGAGTAATCAAGGTTTCTAAGGTGTTACTACAAGTTGCTCGTAGTGTTGGAATCTACCGTGGCAAGAGTAAAGTTACAGTTTTGAATTCTACGGACCATAAAGTGATTCTTGGTGTAGGTCGGCTATCCAAGAATTTTGTCTACTTGGATGATAGACATAAGAAAGTGTCTTCCGGTGATGGTTGCACAGAGTAGAAGAGTGGTTAGTGCAGTTTCAATGACTTAAGTTATGGATGGTCAGCTTTGGGTTGAGTGTACGAGGTTTGAACGGTTTGGGAAATCAGTTAGAGGTTGTCTGTGGGGAAACAAGTGAAGCTTCGGTTTGGTTTGTGTTGAAGAGAGAGTGCTAAGGAAGGGCAACAGTTTGAGCACGCTAGAGTTTCGAGGACGAAACTCCTTTTAAGGGGGAAGTAATGTAATATCCCGACTTTTCCGAAAAGTAGTGACGTGTGTCTTTTATGAAAAATGGAATAATATGGTTTTCTGATTCAAGTATTCTAAGTGTATTTATATATATATGGCCGATATATATAAATAAATTTGGAGTTAAATCGGGTTTTAAGTAAAAATGGAATTTAAGGAAAATAAGAGATTAGGATAACTATTGGGATTTTCCTATTTAAGGAAGATAAACCTCATTAGTTTCCCCCAACCTTTTAAATCAGAAATTTTCCTCCTTGTTCTTGAGAAAAACGCGGTTGAGAGCGAAAGAAGAGCCAACGAGATTTTCTGTGATATCTCACGGATTGAGTCAACGACATTACAAAAAGGCATTTTTGGGAGGCAACCCATATTTTTCTTAGTTTTTTTAGGACTTTCTGGAAGTGTGATGTAAAAAATTGAGCACACCTTTTTACTACCGTTTCATGTTTTGTGACAATCCATATTTTATTTTTTATATACATCTTCATGCTTGTGTTTACCTACGCTTGAGTTTCAGCCTTTTGTCCTAGTGGTTTCTTGGTTTATTTGTTATGATTACGCATGCACCTTGGGAGATATAAGTGCGGTCGTCACTTCTTATGGTTGCGCCTTTCTTCTTTGCCGGGTCACTAAGTCTTTCTTTTACTTTATCACTCACACAGCGAGGATGATGTTCCGTTTTAAGGGGGTGGTAGACTTAGCTTCACTTTACTACCATGTGCTCTAATTTACTATCGAATGAATCATATGCTTAGTGTTTTGCTCTATATCGAGTAAAATTTATCTATTTTTAAAAAAAAATTATGACTTTGATATTGAGTATTATATGTTGAGTCATTATATTTGTTGGTTAATTAAATATTCGTCAAGAGTTAAATGCATAAAATTCAAACCAATATCTTGTTGTGAAAATTGAATTTTAGTGCACTTAAAATCTTCTATTTCATGATTCATGGTTAGTTAGTGAATGGTTATAGTTGACATAGACATTAATATGTTACCTAGAACTTATACCATTGACTTTGATGAAAAATAAAGGTCAATCTTGGTTGATTAAGGGATGATGGTCCTAACGTTTCTTTGACCCGACCAGATCCAAATAACCAACCATGTACATAATTTCCATAGTAACCCCTAGACCCCCACCAGAACTTAGCCATCCATGATTGGCATATAATTACCTAACTTTAGCCTATATTTTTTTGTCTACATTCCCTTTGCACCCTATGAGTTGAGCTTAATCTTATTTCGACACACTTGTTGGAACAAGTGTAGGGTGGTTTGAAGGTGTATCTTGTAAGTTGGAGTTTATGGACATCTTATATATCATGAAGGATGAGGTAATTCTTTAAGGTTGGCTTTTGCCTATTATGTAAAAAAATGTGAATAGAGATGAGTCAAAGAATCCGGATGAAGGTATTTGAGTGAAAACTTCCAATGTAATGCATGGCGATGAGAGAAATTAAATTGGAATGGATGTTCTTGAGTTTCTGGTGTGCTTATTCTTGGTGACGACTATTTTTGCAAGCTATCTTGGGAATTCATCTTGTTGGCGACCATTTTCACATCTGAACTCCTGTTTATGATACGGTGTTAAAAGGATAAGCTTGGTTTTAGATGTTACATCATATGATTAAGCTCGCTTGTCTTTTTCTCTTTGATATATCCTTCTATCGCCCCGTTCTCTTGCCTAACGCTACAACTTTTCAAGTCCCGCTCGACATTAGTTAGCCTTCATTTGACCTCGATTAGCGGATATGCTTATGAAATATAATCCTATGGTGTAACAACATTAGTCATGCATCTATAATCTACGTTGGTTGGATCGTGATACATGATTGCGAAGATTTGCACACACACATTCTATTTTTATGATGAGATCTATTTTGACCAAGTATGCCTTTACTCGTTGACTAGTTCTTACCCTTTGAATACGTTGGTTTCCCATATGATCGCAACGTCGACTTCATGTTCTATTTTTAGATCGCTTTATTTGCTCGAGGGGGAGCAAACGCTAAGTGGGATAGTTTATGACCGTGAACTTAGCTATCATTTTATGCATGATTTTGCCCCTATTTATGACTCATTCGATACTCTTTTGGGGTAGTTTGAGTGATTTATGTTGCATTTTAAACATTACATTCATTTTGAGGTCAAAGACAATTAGTCCGGAAATCTCATCATTTTTTATGAATTATTGCATATTTCATACCTAATTTATCTTGCGGGAGTTATGCGCAGTATTTTTGTTGATATTTGCAGGAAATATGTTTATTGTGATCGCGGGATTAGAGGAATCAATGAAGGAAAGATGATTTTGAGAGGTCGAATCATATACCCGAAGCTTAAGAGTTGAAACGGATCAAGAATCGTTGATGTTTTCATACTGCTGCCACTTAATATGCATTTCGAGCCCCCTTAGAGGCATTTTATGGAAAATTCGAATCATTCATGAAATTTGTAGGGAATTGAATAACCTTTCTAACGCAACTTGAATCGTTCATATCGGAGATTTACACCCAAATATATCGCCGATTTACTAAATTTGTGGCGGAGTTGTGAATTAAAAAGAAGGAAAAAAACAGAAGGGGCGCGCATGCCCTAGTGCACGGAAAAAAGAGAATTTGACCTATTTTAGGTCGTTTTTGAAATATATAAAAGCCACTTAGGTCGGATTTTACATCACAAACTTCATACTTTATTTTTCTTCTAGCAGCAAACTTATTTATTATTTTTATTTCCCTAAGAAAATAGATCTAGATTATTTTTCTCTGTAAATTTTCATAGAACAACAACGTTTTATTTCTTTTATTTTGCGAATAGAACACAATGAAGTGATGATTCGAGTGGTGAATTGCTTCAATCTATTTATTGGTAATCTTATTTAGCTTTTTATCATGTCTATTATTAATTTCTTCATGAATTCTTGTGTTCTTGCTTTAATTATGAGTAGCTAAATTTATAATAGCTAAATTATGTGAAAGAATTGCGAAATTCATATTTGAATGATGATCTAGGGATGAGTAGAGCTTAAACAGTATACCTATTGAATGTTTGTGTTCTAAAACTTAAATCTAATGCTTTTAGTGGAGTCGCAAACTATTAATTGATCAAACACATAAATTTATTTTGCAAGGGAGTGTGCGAACTATGGTTTTAGGATTACCATGCACGAACTAGTCAAGTGCTTGAGCATATTCCTTGGTAAAGTTATTCTAGTTAAGCCGTGAATTCAGTGGTTACGGAGCATCTCATTGTTCTTAATCATATTAGGTCAATTAAATCCTAAATAGGGAACTGTTGAACCAAATATATGGTAACTAAGTTGTGGTAGTGGCGCCTAATAACCATTTTAGGAGATTGCACCCACAAAAAATTTCATTAGTTAACAATTGGATGGTTGGAAGGTTTAAGCTCGTCCCAAGTGATTCATAAAGTGTTAAGTGTAGTATTCTTGAACATAGTTTAGCTATTTATTTTATAATATCGTTTAATCCATTATTTTTATTCCCTTAGCTCTAATAAACATCACCCCTATTTGTTGGTCTGAACTAAAGAAAAAAGTGATTGTGGTACTTAGTCAATTCCTCGTGGGATCGACCTTGCTTGTCACTATAATGCTTTTGACCCGGTACTCTGCCGGTGAAGGAAGGTTGGTTCACTATTTTTCCATCAATACCGCAGCCCCCAAGTTTAAGGAGTCTCATATCATGAACAAAAATGTGTCATTGCATCAACCCATAAAGCCTGGGACAAACTGAATCACTGATCTTTCTATTTCCATCTGCCATTGTGATGATCAGATAGGAAATTGCTTCAGTCATACACCCCATATCCTTAGCCAACTGTTGATCCAAGAATGTATGGTAACTGCCACTATCAATTAAGATATTAATGGGTAGTTTCTTCAACATTCCTTAGATCTGGATGGTATTAGAACTTATCTGGAAAGAGATTGCATTCAGAGATAGTTGAGGGCAGTCTTCTTGATCATATGCAGACTCTGCCTCCTCATAAGACTCATCTTGATCAAAAAAACTGAAGTGTGAATGCTTATTCTAGTGTTGATGTCATGGTGTGAACTTCTCATTACATCTAAAACACAACCCTCTTGCCCTTTTTCTTGTAGCTCAGTAGGAGAAATAGTTTTGAAATGGGCCTTACTCTTCTCAATGTACTTAGGATGTTGTACATCAATCCTCAAGACAATCTTATTCCTTCCTTGTGCATTCACCATCTGCTCATGTGTTTTTGCAATGCGACCGGCCTTATTCATGGTTTTTTGTTCTGGCATTTTAAGCATTCCCCTAATATCCTCATTTAGTCCCCTTATGTACCTTTCAATGAAATATTGCTCATCTAATTAGGGATTCTTCCTACCTAGTCACATATGACTTCAACTCTTCAAAGTTTCTTGATGAACCATCATGCTACCCGTTTGTTGTAGTCTCCCAAAAAATCTATGTTTGCCTTTTTTCAAACCCTCGTACCATAAACTTGCTTTGCCTCTCATATGGATTTCATCCATGGAAATTTGATGTGTCTCAGTCAAATTATGCATCATAAAGTATTGTTCACTAATCCTAATCCAGTCCTTCGGATTCTCACCCACAAAATAAGGAAATCAACTTTAGGAAAATGCGATACCTCATTTATAGGGTCTTCTTGGAATTACCTTGACCCTCATCAGATACTTCGGTGGTGGTGGTGGTGTGTGTCGCTTTGTTGCACCAGTAGACCGAGCAACTGCTTAATTTAATCAAATCTCTGCTCTGAAATTACTCTATAATCAGCTTCATGGAGTTTGTAATCTTTGAATCTAGCTTTGGAAGCCTCGAATCCATTTACTAACTCAGTTAATTCGGCATTTGTTCCCTCCAAACTAGCTGTTAGTCTCATGATATTCTCTTCAACAGACTTCAAATGCGTTCCATTCACCATTTTTGGTTGAAATACTAGTCAGAGAAACACTATCTCTGATTCCAATTTGTAATGAACTAGAAAACAAAGCAAAAAAAAAAGGAAAACAAAAGGTATAATACTCAATTGAGCTGAGAAAATGGTATGTTATTGGATATGTTATTTACTATTCAATGGCCATATATAGGCTCTTGCCTCACAATAAAGCTTAATTTTAGTTTAAAAGAAATATAAATATATCATTTATATCTTTAGTCGAATCGCACCTTTGCTCTGATATCTAATTTGAAATAAATATGTGATATCCCAAATTGGAATTGTGAGAGAATCTTTACCTCCTTATAAGTGTGAGACATAAACATCTTATCAATTCGGGTTAGCCATTTTCACACCAAACGATGTCCACGGTCAAAGTAGTTGACTTGATCCTATATGGCTCACGGAATTCACAATGGTATATTTACTGCGGAATTAAAGAGTGGTATTTTTCGCAGAATTAAAAATAGTATATTTAATGCAAACACAATTCACAATTTAAAGTCTGATTATCTATTCACGTATAATTCTTGGTACATATAGTATTTACAAGAAACCAATCAACGTAAATCACGTCTAACCATGCCTAAAATATCTATCAATCAAATATTACATTAGACAAGAAATATTCTATCAATTAATACTAAATATTTTGACGATACCTAATAAAGTGATGGAGTGTTTTAATACGAATCATTGTCTGAAACATAACATAAGTGTTTGTAATGAAACCGTTTAATCTTTTGTTTTTCCAACCAGAGTATCACGAGTTAGACAAAAAGAAGCGCTGACCATCGGCCAGTAAATGATCCAAGCTTTCTATAACCATTTCATCATCTTATCCACGGTCCAATAAGATTGCGTAGTCTACCTCAACTATGCTCAGTATTGTTGTTTAATTTCAATTACTTATTCCTATCAGTTTATTTTTTTATTTTTTTTAGTAGTGCTAGAAACTTTGCCCTAGAAACTTTGCTTGGCTAGTTGTTTGCAGTATGCAACTAAATTAATGGAACAATTACTCGAATAGTTTGCCCATAGAATACCTGAGTGGCTTCATATCCAGGGATGCACGGGTACGATGGACAACAATCTGAAAATCATGAATTTGAGGATGCCTTACTAGACATATATTGACCATGTCCGCAGACTCCCAATTCATCTAAACCGTCTCTTCGAGAGTCTTGTGTAAAAAATAACATTGATTCAAGGACCATCTTAGGTTGCTGACTCAATGTGTAAGTTGTGCATCACACTGAATCTGCTTCTCGAAATGCTTATTCAACTCTCATGGTGGGAACACAAGGCAATGTTTACTGCTCCAATCACATTAAAATCCAAATCACTAACATATCCTCAGACATAAGATTACGTTACAAAACAAAAATCCGGAATTATTAATTGATATAGATCATCACTAAGATAACCTTGGATACTACACAAAACTTACGCATATTTGGTAACTTTAATGTGGGAATTTTCTTATAGGCCCTTGCCTCTTGGGGTACGTAGTAGCTTGACTAAGTCTTCCTTTCTGGCTAGAGCAACTTAGCCTCAAAGATGCCAGTGGAAGGGATATTTTTGTTTAGCCTAGGGCTGTAAGCGAGCTAAACTATTTGTGAGTAGCTCGAGATCGACTCAATCCAAAACTCGACTCAACTCGGCTTAAATTAACTCGAACTCGAAATAAAAAAAAAAACTAGTTGTCCTGGAAAAATATAACTCAGAAGAAAGGAAGATAAACATACTAATATTTTTAATATTAGATTTCGGTTTACCGAAAAAGAAGGAAAAGTACAATTAATCAATGTGTATTTTTAGGGACGATTAATCAATGTTATTGCATCAAAAAAAAAAAAAAAAAAAAATCAATGTTATTAATTAATTGCAGGCAATTGTCAAAGATAGAACATTATTTAAAAAATAATAATTGGTACAAAAAATCACTTTTGAGAAGTACGTGTGGTTACAAGCCCTGATTTTGTTCTTACCCGATAAGCAAGGTTGCAAAGAGTGTCGGATCCACGAAAGTATAATTCTCAAATTGGTACATCATATTTGAGAATTGATGGGAAAAGGAAATTAAAATTACAGTCAATTGAAGAAAAATAAAATAAAAGCTACAATTGCCTTCAGCCATCAAGGTCAGCGGACGGAATCCAACACAAGAGGACTGTGGCAATTTCCTTAGAGAAAAAAATTAGGATACATTATGGGTGCCAGCATATATATATACTACCTCCGTCCCACAAAAAGTGTCCATAACGGAAAAATGAATTGTTCCATAAAAAGTGTTCATTTAAACTTCCAATACATCATTAAATACATTTTTTCCAATCATACACCTATTTTAACATTTAATTTTCCATAATCCTTTCATATTCCAAAACAAACATTTATGATTAGTTAAGGGTATATTTGTCTATTCATTCTTAAAATACAACACATTAATTATTTCCTTAATCTCCGTATCCAACAAAAAGTGGACACTTTTTATGGGACGAAGGTAGTATATATATATATATACACCAGAAATACGCGCATACATTTACAACGCAGTTAAAATTTCTTTCAAAGGAAGAGAAGTCCATGTGAAAAGAAAAAATTAAAAAATAAATAAAAGGTATTTCGCATGCATCGTCGGTTGGATGCACGACATGTGTACAAGAAGACAAATACACATATCGCGCACGCATTCAACGGATCGGTACACGCGAAAAGAGTGCGGATAAGAATTTACTCGGTTAACCCATTTCAGGATTGTACAAGCAACAACAAGTCTTGATAGGGCATTTGTAAATATAAAAAAAAAATTATGTGACATGATATATATGTCCCTAAAATTAAGTTTATTTTCTATTATTTCCTATGCAAAACGGTGGAATAATTAATATACCGATAAAAAGCCATTAATTTTTTGTATTATTTATTTAAAAAGAACTGATTTTAAGACTTAATTAAGACCTTAAAAAAATCACTGTTTACCCCTTTCTAAAATTGCTGTGTGACGATGCTAACTAATGCACCACCGGAATAACAGGCCACGTGTAATCTAAGGGTGAGCCGTAAGGGATCGAATGGTCGCTACGAAAGGTAATGTTGTTAGGTGTTTTGGGGTGAGTCCAAGAGTGAATCTTGGATTGCCTACGTATCTGTATTAAGTCCAGAATCAAGCCTTACGTAGTTCCTGGAGGATGTATTTATAGGTTTAGTCTACCTACGCCTAAAAAGTAGGGCGGCGCGTGTCTATTGACATAACTACCCTTAAATGGGCCTTACCTCCCTGCCCAAATAACCTGTTGGATATGGGCCTGGGGATCCGAGCCGTGAGCGTTGGTGTCGACTCGAACTCTAGCGACCTGGGTAATCGAGGTTGGATACTTGTGGAATCTGCCAGTAACTGCAATCTCTTCTGGCACATATCGTATCGATCTGATGCCCCTGTATCTATTATTGACTTTCCCACACGCCAGCTGGACCACTCAAATTATTCCACGTGGAGGAGTGAAACCCCGTATCATCATAAGCCCCCCAGATCGGAGGGAAGCTCGTCTCGAGTTGCTGATGTCGGATCTGAAATTTTGAAAAAAAACCTCTTTGACACGTGGTCTTCTTTAGGCGGGAATACAGCTGTCATACTAGCCGATGTAGGCTATCGTCAGGCTGACGTCACGATGTACCATCATTAATGAGTGTGAGAAACAAGGCGTTTTGTCAGCCCACTATCCTTGAAAACTGTGTTTCAAAACCTATAACTGCCCCCAATCTCGCCCTTTCAAATCATTTGGAAGATAGACAAGCATATAAGAGTCCAAGACCTTGGGGTTTCTCATTCGCCATTATAAACTTCTCGCAAATCTCGGTTTTAGGCGAAAACTCAAGTAAGCCCTAATCTTACTCAAATTTTTCTTCTTGTTTTTGCCTCTTGTATCTTCTTCCCAAGTCCATGTCTACTAAGCGGCGGTGATTCCCGAACAGAGAGGAAATTGTTGACATCGAAGCAGAATCGACGGAGGAAACAGTCTCTGAGAATCCAATCGCTTCCGGTGAGAGAATAGCCGGAGAAGAAGAAGAGGAGGAAGAGCAGGAGACATCTCCTCGACCCATCGGATCTTCTCGACCTGTCGTCAAACGCAAAACCAGAATGCAGGGCCAGGGACCGTATGGATGTGTGTCAAATCTAACTCAAGAGAAAGCCAAGGCGATTTGTTCGAGATATGGAATCCCATACTCATCTGACAACATTAAAGTGTCAGATGGTCGATATCAATTCGCATGTGATCCTCCCCCTGGGTTCTGCGCCATATACGAGGCGCAATTGAAAGAGGGGTTAAGATTCCCCTTCGACCCGTGTTTCATAGAGGTCCTTCGACACTACAAGATCAGTGTCCCACAACTTGCTCCAAACGGGATTAGGAGAGTCATGGGATTCGTGCTGGCGTGTCGAATCGCCAAGGTCGAGTTTTCGGTGCGATTGTTCCGGCAGTACTATTCCCTGACGAGTTTGCAGGATGCGGGGTGGTATACCTTTCAGAAGCGTGCTCTGGCATCGGAATTCGTGAGAAAAGGGATCTCGTCTCATGGCGAGTGGAAACCTCAATTTTTCTTCATCCGACACGGATTAATAGATATCGACGTCCACACTTGGTTTAACAGGCCGCAGAAATGGCATGACCGACTCGACTCTAACGCTCCTGAAGAATGTGGGACCCTCGAGATTGCTCATCCCGACGTCGCGACCCGGAACCTGCGTCCTTTATATCCTTTTGCTGATGTCGAGACTGCAGGACCGGGCGCCTATCTGGAACTCGATGAAGATATTTGAGTGTTGTGTAGGATTTTTATTGGTCCAGTCGAGCTGTTATACTTGCTTTCTGATGATACGGGGTTTCACTCCTCCACGTGGAATAATTTGAGTGGTCCAGCTGGCATGTGGGAAAGTCAATAATAGATACAGGGGCATCAGATCGATACGATATGTGCCAGAAGAGATTGCAGTTACTGGCAGATTCCACAAGTATCCAACCTCGATTACCCAGGTCGCTAGAGTTCGAGTCGACACCAACGCTCACGGCTCGGATCCCCAGGCCCATATCCAACAGGTTATTTGGGAAGGGAGGTAAGGCCCATTTAAGGGTAGTTATGTCAATAGACAGCGCCGCCCTACTTTTTAGGGCAGAAGGTAGACCTAAACCTATAAATACATCCCTCCAGGAACTACGTAAGGCTTGATTCCTGGACTTAATACAGGATACGTAGGCAATCCAAGATTCACTCTTGGACTCGACCCAAAACACCTAACAACATTTACTTCTTCGAAGCGACCATTCGATCCCTTACGGCTCACCCTTAGATTACACGTGGCCTGTTATTCCGGTGGTGCATTAGTTAGCATCGTCATTTGGCGCTAGAAGGAGGGCCTTCTACCGGTGAGTTGGTAAAGAAATCGCGATGGCTCCACCCAAGAAGGAAGAAACCGACAACCAGCAAGAACATGCGGTCGAAGAACACGCGAAGTAGATCGGCGCAGGGTTCCATCTCAGATTCAAGAGGTAC
The DNA here is from genome assembly GCA_026214975.1 of Gentiana macrophylla. NCBI lineage: Eukaryota > Viridiplantae > Streptophyta > Magnoliopsida > Gentianales > Gentianaceae > Gentiana > Gentiana macrophylla. The sequence goes on from CM047815.1 coordinate 40,977,421, forward strand.
CCACTGGATCTAGGGCCGTGGTTGCAGATCCACCCAGACCTCAGCTTCCCCCTCAGCTACAGGATATGGCCGATCACTTGGCGTCTTTAGATGAAGATGCCCTGAAAAGAGTGGTGGCGTCGGCATTTGTCGGTAAGGGAATTTGCAATCCTCCTGAAGAACACTTGTTAGACCCACCGGGTCGTAAGGAGGTCGAAAACATCAGAGGAAAGAGGACTGTCGACCCTCAAGGAGAATGTGAGGAAGGCGCAATTGAAATTAGCGTGACTAACGCCCGCAGATATCCTGAACAAGAAAGGCAACAGCGTCAGGTTGAAGAAAGCATACGAAACGAGTTCAACCGCATCGTGGGGAAAGATCAGCCAACTGAATGGCTTGAGTCGCCATTTACCCCTGAGATCGAGATATATACGATGCCCGAATCATTTAAGCCACCTAAGATGGAACCTTATGACGGTACTACGGACCCAGAAGACCATCTATATCAATACATATCTCTGATGAGGTTGAGAAACGCCAATGACGCCATGAAGTGTCGAGCTTTTGATACGTTGCTCACAGGTCGAGCTCGGGAGTGGTTTCATAAGCTACGTCCTGGGTCGATCTCAAGCTTTTTACAGCTGGGACAGAAGTTCAGAGATGCCTTTATCGGGAACAAGAAGTTCCATCTTAGTGCGACTCACCTTATGAACATCAAGCAAGAGAAAGGGGAATCGACCATTGATTTCATAAGACGCTTTAACCTTGAAGCCATGAAAGTGCATAACGCTAGTGACGCACTGCAGGTTAACGCTTTTGTTGGAGGTCTGAGAAATATGAAGTTGTATGACAAATTGTCTAAGAAGATGCCAAATGATATGGACGAATGTGTGAACATAGTCCATAAGTTTTGCCAAGGTGAGGAGGCAGTGCGTCTGCACACCATTTCGCTTGGCCTCAATTCGAGAACGACTCGAAGCCGGACCAAAGGGTCAGCCTAGGGGTCGGAGCGAGGAAAGCAAATCCAATGTTTTTGACCGGTTGACAGCTCCGATCTCAGATCGACTTGGAAAGAAAGGGAATCTAAAAGAACGAGATTTTATACCCCTCAACCGGTCTCGGGAGAGGTATTGGCTATTATGATCAAAAAGAACATTGCTCGAGCGCTAAGCCAATGTCCAAAGACCCGAGAAAAAGGAAAAACACTCACAAATATTGTGATTATCATAGAGGCGTCGGGCATGACACGGAGGAATGCTTCGATCGAAAGAGATATCGGCCTTTGTATCAGGAGGGTCGATTGGACGAGGTGATTGCAAAGTCGAAAAAGGGCGAGCCTAAGGGCCGTCGAGAGTTTAAGAGAAAATCTTATAATGGAAAGAAAGATCGATCCCCACGTCGTGACAATCGAAGCCGTCGAGACAGGTCATCCGAGCCACCCCATCGAGATAGTCGTCGGGATGACCATCGAGAAGATCAGAACCGAGATCCTCATCGGGATAATCGCGTTGGATACGACGTTAACACAATTGTTGCGAGCATGAATCGAGATAGACCTCGATCGGCCGGTCTTCTTGAGATAACTCTAGAGACCCAAAAAGCCGAGATTCACAACGGAAGTGGGGTATGGGCCCAAAGATGACATTCCGAGATCCCACAGTCATAGCGAAGGGTTGGTGATCGAAGCAGTGATAAGTCGGGGTCGGATCAAAAGAGTTTGTGTTGGCGAGTTAAGCGCCGTAAATATCCTTTACTATTCGGCTTTCAAGGCTATGAAGTTGAAAGATGAAGACATTATACCGTTATCGACTCCTCTGTTTGGATTCACAGGGCAGGCCATCCATCCTGTCGGTTCGATTAATTTGCTGACTACTGTAGGAAACGGAGAGAAGGGCCGAACGATGGAGATGACATATGTTGTAGTCAAGGCACCATCGGGCTATAATGCCATATTAGGCCGACCTGCTCTCTATGATCTCAGAGCTATCATCTCGACATTTCACAACAAAGATGAAGTTTCCCACTTGGTATGGGGCCCACGAGGTGAAAGGGGATGTCGAGGTAGCAAGGAACCGCGATTTGGTCACGGTTAAAAGGAAAGGAGTCGGACAAGTTACGGTTGAAGAATTGATCCCGAAGAAGAAGAAGATAGATAGAAAATTTGGATCTCTGTCGATCCAACAGAGGAGGTTCAAGTATGGGAGGAGGAAGAAGGACAAGGAGTCCAAATCGGAAGTGGATTCCACACCCCGACAGGAAAACCTTGGTCGAGCTCCTAGAGGAATATCGAGATGTTTTTGCATGGAAGGCAAATGATATGCCTGGCCTATCGGCAGACGTAGCGATACATCGACTCAACGTCGACCCAAAAAAGAAACCGATACGACAAAAGAAAAGAAACCTTGCTCCGAGAGAAAGAAGCGGTAAGACAAGAAGTCGACAAGTTGTTAATGGTGGTATCGTGAAAGAGGTTTTCTATCCGGATTGGTTGGCCAATCTGTGTTGGTTAGGAAGCGATCGAGAGTGGCGGATGTGCGTCGATTTTCTGAGATCTCAACAAAGCATGCCCCAAGGATTCATATCCGCTTCGAAAATTGATCGGTTAGTCGATTCGACATTAAACTTGAAGTATTCGGTTTTCGCGCGTCTGAGGGTACTATCAAATCTTCATGGACCTCGGGACTCGAAAAACAAGCAGCGTTTATCACGGAATTTGGTACATTTTGCTTTGTAACCATGCCGTTTGGTGCGAAGAATGCGGGGGCCACCTATCGAGAGCCGTCAATAAAATCTTTGGAAGACAGAGATAGGTGAAACATGGAGGTTTATGTTGATGATTTGTTAATCAAGAGCAAGTCAATGGGGACGATTTAAGTCGATGTCGAGAGGTCTTGAAGTGTTGCGAGCGCGAAAATGAAGCTCAATCCAAAGAAATGCACGTTTGGAGTCCGATCGGGAAAGTTTCGGGGTACATGATATCGAAAGATGGGATCGAGCTAACCGGATAAAATCGAAGCCCTTAAAAGCATGCCCGCACTCGGAATGTCAAAGAGGTGCAAAGGTTGACAGTCGGATGGCGGCCCTCAACCGTTTCTTATCGATATCAAAGACGAAGAGCCTTACCTTTCTTCAAGATTCGAAAAAGGCTAGTCCGTTCGATGGGATGGGGAATGTCGGAAGGCGTTTGACGATTTGAAAGAATATTTATCTAATTTGCCGTATTTGTCCTCACCTCGGGATGGAGAAAAGCTCTTAGTTTATCTAGCGATGCTGTGAGGAAGCGGTAAGCCGTCTTAGTTCGAGAAGGGATCGAGGACAAATCCCAATCTATTTTGTCAACCAAAGCCCTACATGGTGCGAGGAGGTCGAGATATACTCCTGCGGAGAAGTTAGCGTTGAGTTTGGTTCATGCGTCGAGGAAGTTGAAGCCATACTTCCAAGAACATCCCATCATTGTGGTTCTTGACCAACCGTTGAAACAAATCTTGACAAAGCCCGAGACATCGGGTCGATTGGCCAAATGGGTTGTCGAACTAGCGAGTACGACATCAATTCACGCTCGGACAGCCGTGAAAGGTCAAGCTCGGCGGATTTCATAGCCGAAGGATTGTCAATTCAAGTGGAGCAAGATAAGCGATCATCGGAAGAACAAAGTGGACCATTCACGTTGATGGTGCCTCGAGTAAAGAAGGGGCTGGATTTGGATTGTTGTTAATTAGTCCAAAAGGGAAGAGTTCCTTATGCGCCGTTTCAATTCAAGGCCACCAACAATGAAGCGAGTGCGAGGTAATGATTACGAGGTTTAAAGCTAGCATCGAAGTTGGGGTTGAAAACTGCTAGTGTCTGATGACTCCCAACTCGTAGTGAATCATGCGCGCGCGAGTATGAGGCTAAAGAAGAATCGATGAAAAGTTATCTCAAAGTCGTCCGAGTCCGATATCAAAATTCAAGGCAGTTCGTATCGAGCAAGTCCTCGAAGTGAAAACAAATGAAAGCGGATGCATTGTCTAAATTGGCATCGAATTTCAAGTCAAAGAAGAAAGTTAGGTGGAGATCTTTGGCGTGAACGAAGCTATAACGAGGTCGATGTGCAACCCGTCTTTGCAAGAATCGACTGGATGGATCCAATAGCCTTATTCTTGAAGGATGGAATTCTCCTTCCGATAAGTCTCGAGGCAAGGAAAGTCGGTGCAAGCCTCTAGAGTACGCCTATTCGACTATGTACTTTACCGAAAATCTTTTGTAACACCCTGGATGCGTCGCATCGGAGAGAGGAGGGCTTACCTTCTCGAGGAAATACATCGAGGAATTTGTGGTAATCATTATGAGCTCGAATGTTGGCGAGAAAAATCTGACTGGTGGATATATTTTGGCCGTCTATGCGAAGGATGCCACACGATTAGTGATGAGGTGCAAGGCTTGTCAAGTACATGACGTGGTGACACACCAACAGGCTCAAGACATGCATGCCATCGAATCGGTATGGCCCTTCGATGAATGGGGGGTCGATATTGTCGGACCTTTACCTCGAGCTCCAGGAAATTTCAAGTATGTCGTGGTTGCAGTGGATTATTTTACGAAGTGGGTCGAAGCTAAAGCTATTCCTGATATCAGAGCCCAGACCATCAAGAAATTTCTTTGGGAGAATATTCTGTGCAGGTTTGGCATTCCCAAGTATCTGATATCGGATAACGGAACCCAATTTCTAGATGATCGAGTGCAAGAGTGGCTGAAAGAGTTCAAGATAGAACACAGAACGACATCAGTGGCCCGACCTCAGTCTAATGGGCAGGTCGAGCAAACAAACAGACAAATCAAGTTTGGGTTGAAGAAGCGGTTGGAAGACGAAGGTCGGGATTGGGTAGCTCAATTACCCAGCATACTGTGGTCGTATCGGACGGCACCCAATTCGTCCACCCAAGAGACCCCCTTTCGCTATGGCATATGGGTGCGGCGGTGATACCCGCGGAGATCGGGTGGCCTCACCTCGAGTTCTAGCATATAACGTTGAAACAAACGCCACCGATCTGCGTCAAGAGAAAGATAACGTTGAAGAAAAGAGAGAGGTCGCGGCACTGCGGATGGCCAGTTACAAGAGGAAGATATCGCAGTATTATAATGCAAGAGTGAAGCACAAATACTTCCAAGAAGGAGACCTCGTGTTGAGAAAGAATGAAGCTAGCAGGCAGGACCCAATAGGCAAGCTCGAGCCGAATTGGGAAGGTCCATATAAAATCCTAAAGGTACATCCTAAAGGGTCATATCAGCTGGGCAGGTCGGATGGCAGCACAATACCTCGAACTTGGCATGCCAACAACCTGAGGAGATACTACGTTTAGATTGCATTCACTTTTTGACATTTACAACTTTGTTTTCTTGATCTATTTGTAATGAGTCGATATGACCTTTGATTTCAATACTCATTATCCAAGCAATTTTCTTTTTAAATTATGCTGTACTTACAAGCTCATGCAAAAAGAAAAGGGGAGCAGAAGCTAACGTGAAATTCGACACGAGGGAGTTAAAACTAACAGTGAATAAAGCCAAGTCACTGACAATGCTTATATCACTTCCGAGCTATGGTCCATCGATCGACACGAGGGAGTTAAAACTAACAGTGAATAAAGCCAAGTCACTGACAATGCTTATATCACTTCCGAGCTATGGTCCATCGATACGATGGATTTAAAATAAAGATAGTAGTAAAGCCAAGTCACCGACAATGCTTACATCATTTCCGACATGCCAGTAAGCCACGATGCTAAGCAGTCGACGGATCCCACGATGGATCCTTAACTCGGCTCGATCGTAAGCACCACGATGTGCTCAATCGAAAGCAGGATAACCAAATCGAGCTCCGACCAAAAAGCCAAGTCAAGCCAATAAGGCAGAGCAATGCTAGGTCGACTCTTACCCAAGTGTATTACGAGTCATGGACTCATACTGCACTTTGAGGGGCCACAGGGGAATTAAGTCCAAAGGACTACACCCCACAAGGCATCGTTTGCAGGGGAATTAAGTCCAAAGGACTACACCCTAGACGAATGATCGATAAAAAACAAAGACATTCAATGGAAAAACAGAGATTTAAATTGAAAAATCTAAAAGCGCAAATTAGAGCAATGTCGAAAGTTTACAAGATCGAGTCTATGAAAAGCAAGTTCAGACAAGTAAAAGGAAATTGTCAAAAATTGTTACAACCACATCGAATCAAGTTTTTAAAGAGATAAAGATAAAATAGCATCAGACTTCAGGCGGCAGGCTGATTTGAGGTGGAGGTATTGGTCTCGACCCGTTCTCCAGACTCGATGTTTTCCGCTGCATTTTCCTCCAGATTGGGAGCCACGTACTTATCATACAAGGAGACACCAGACTTGAACTCGTTGAAGTATTGTCCATATCGGGGAATGGCCTCAGGATCATACAAATAGGCCTTCTCGATGGTGGATACCTCAAAGCTCGGGTCGACAGCCTTGACTTGGTCAAGGGCCATGGTGAACCCACCTTTCATACCCTGAGTCATCAGCACTGATAAGTTGTTCTCCAACTCCATCGAGGCCAAGAAGTCCATCTTAGCTGTTTCCATACGAGTCATCAGGTCGTCGAGGAGAGATTGGAGGTGTGTGCGGGCTTTGATCGCCGTTTCCAGTTCGGCTTTCGATCCAACAAGCTCCGACTTCACCCCTTCTAATTCCGACTTCACTCCAGCTAATTCTGACCTCATCACCCCCATCTCAGCATCCCTGTCAAGTACGTCTTTCAGAGCTTTAGATAAATCGTTTTTGGCTTTTGACAGATCCGACTCGAGTTTCACGCGTCGATCGTCGATTTGTTTATCTTGGCCTTACGCTTCTCGATGTCCGAGTTCGGTTTGGCGATGGTTTCCTTATGTTCCTCCAAGGTAGCGAAGTAAGGAGGCAATCCGGTTCAGAGGCTACCTTGGCTGCGAAGTCGAGTCTCAGTAAATTGGCGCACCAATGATGTCGAAAAGCAGACAAAAGTCCTGTGGTTATAAGAAAAATATTAGAAGACTCACGGCTCGTTGACTTTTCATGAGGAAGTCATGCAACTCTTCTCGAGTCATGCCTTCCATCTCTGCCATGCTTGTTGCGGGAAGCATCTCGGTGGTGGCAGGAGGGGCGAGGTTACGGGTCTCCTTCCCGACCCCATGCCTCACCTCGGTCGTTTTTTGACGTTTTCTCGGGACCAAGTTCTCTTCAATCTCCTCGACCACATTAGCCTCGTCAGGCTGGTCCCTAAGAATGTTGGACGTCGATACTGGAGTAGTGGATCGGACTGAAGCCCTCTGACTTCCAGAGGTTATAGCACCAGAGGCTGGGGCCTTCGACCTGATGCCGACAATTTCCTGGATTTTCTTTGGGTCGGTCTTCTTGAGGTCAGGCACCTTACCTATTGCCTCCAACTTTGAAAAATGCTCCACTGCAAACAGAGACAACTCGACATTAATACATCATGAAAACCTTTATCGTTCACAGAAAAGGAAAGCAAGTATAACAGCTCGACTGGACCAATAAAAATCCTACACAACACTCGAATATCTTCATCGAGTTCCAGATAGGCGCCCGGTCCTGCAGTCTCGACATCAGCAAAAGGATATAAAGGACGCATGTTCCGGGTCGCGACGTCGGGATGAGCAATCTCGAGGGTCCCACATTCTTCAGGAGCGTTAGAGTCGAGTCGGTCATGCCATTTCTGCGGCCTGTTAAACCAAGTGTGGACGTCGATATCTATTAATCCGTGTCGGATGATAAAAATTGAGGTTTCCACTCGCCATGAGACGAGATCCCTTTTCTCACGAATTCCGATGCCAGAGCACGCTTCTGAAAGGTATACCACCCCGCATCCTGCAAACTCGTCAGGGAATAGTACTGCCGGAACAATCGCACCGAAAACTCGACCTTGGCGATTCGACACGCCAGCACGAATCCCATGACGCTCCTAATCCCGTTTGGAGCAAGTTGTGGGACACTGATCTTGTAGTGTCGAAGGACCTCTATGAAACACGGGTCGAAGGGGAATCTTAACCCCTCTTTCAATTGCGCCTCGTATATGGCGCAGAACCCAGGAGGAGGATCACATGCGAATTGATATCGACCATCTGACACTTTAATGTTGTCAGATGAGTATGGGATTCCATATCTCGAACAAATCGCCTTGGCTTTCTCTTGAGTTAGATTTGACACACATCCATACGGTCCCTGGCCCTGCATTCTGGTTTTGCGTTTGGCGACAGGTCGAGAAGATCCGATGGGTCGAGGAGATGTCTCCTGCTCTTCCTCCTCTTCTTCTTCTCCGGCTATTCTCTCACCGGAAGCGATTGGATTCTCAGAGACTGTTTCCTCCGTCGATTCTGCTTCGATGTCAACAATTTCCTCTCTGTTCTGGGAATCACTGCCGCTACTAGACATGGACTTGGGAAGAAGATACAAGAGGCAAAAACAAGAAGAAAAAATTTGAGTAAGATTAGGGCTTACTTGAGTTTTCGGCTAAGAAACTGAGATTTGCAGAAGTTTATAATGGCGAATGAGAAACCCCAAGGTCTTGGACTCCTTATATGCTTGTCTATCTTCCAAATGATTTGAAAGGGCGAGATTGGGGGCAGTTATAGGTTTTGAAACACGGTTTTCAAGGATAGTGGGCTGACAAAACGCCTTGTTTCTCACACTCATTAATGATGGTACAGCGTGACGTCAGCCTGACGATAGCCTACATCGGCTAGTATGACAGCTGTATTCCGCCTAAAGAAGACCACGTGTCAAAGAGGTTTTTTCAAAATTTCAGATCCGACATCAGCAACTCGAGACGAGCTTCCCTCCGATCTGGGGGGCTTATGATGATACGGGGTTTCACTCCTCCACGTGGAATAATTTGAGTGGTCCAGCTGGCGTGTGGGAAAGTCAATAATAGATACAGGGGCATCAGATCGATACGATATGTGCCAGAAGAGATTGCAGTTACTGGCAGATTCCACAAGTATCCAACCTCGATTACCTGTGTCGCTAGAGTTCGAGTCGACACCAACGCCACGGCTCGGATCCCTGTGCCCATATCCAACAAAAGTTATTTGGGCGGGGAGGTAAGGCCCATTTAAGGGTAGTTATGTCAATAGACACAACGCCGCCTACTTTTTAGGCGGAAGGTAGACTCTAAACCTATAAATACATCCTCCGGGAACTACGTAAGGCTTGATTCTGGACTTAATACAGGATACGTAGGCAATCCAAGATTCACTCTTGGACTCAGCCCCAAAACACCTAACAACATTACCTTTCAGAACAGCCATTCGATCCCTTACGGCTCACCCTTAGATTACACGTGGCCTGTTATTCCGGTGGTGCATTAGTTAGCATCGTCACTTTCCTTTTCTGTGAACGATAAAGGTTTTCATGATGTATTAATGTCGAGTTGTCTCTGTTTGCAGTGGAGCATTTTTCAAAGTTGGAGGCAATAGGTAAGGTGCCTGACCTCAAGAAGACCGACCCAAAGAAAATCCAGGAAATTGTCGGCATCAGGTCGAAGGCCCGGCCCACGGTGCTATAACCTCTCGGAAGTCGAGGGCTTGATCCGATCCACTACTCCAGTATCGACGTCCAACATTCTTAGGGACCAGCCTGACGAGGCTAATGTGGTCGAGGAGATTGAAGAGAACTTGGTCCCGAGAAAACGTCAAAAAACGACCGAGGTGAGGCATGGGGTCGGGAAGGAGACCCGTAACCTCGCCCCTCCTGCCACCACCGAGATGCTTCCCGCAACAAGCATGGCAGAGATGGAAGGCATGACTCCAGAAGAGTTGCATGACTTCCTCATGAAAAGTCAACGAGCTGTGAGTCTTCTAATATTTTTCTTATAACCCTGGGACTTTTGTCTGTTTCTGACATCATTGGTGCGCCAATTTACAGACTCGACTCGCAGCCAAGGTAGCCCTGAACCGGATTGCCTCCCCTTCTGCTACCTTGGAGGAACATAAGGAAACCATCGCCAAACTGAACTCAGACATCGAGAAGCAGAAGGCCAAGATAAACAAACTGGACGATCGACGCGTGAAACTCGAGTCGGATCTCATCAAAAGCCAAAACGATTTATCTAAAGCTCGAAAAGACGACTTGACAGGATGCTTTGAGATGGGGGTGATGAGGTCGTAATTATTTGGAGTGAAGTCGGAATTAGAAGGGGTGAAGTCGGAGCTTGTTGGATCGAAAGCCGAACTGGAAACGGCGATCAAAGCCCGCACACACCTCCAATCTCTCCTCGACGACCTGATGACTCGTATGGAAACAGCTAAGATGGACTTCTTGGCCTCGATGGAGTTGGAGAACAACTTATCAGTGCTGATGACTCAGGGTATGAAAGGTGGGTTCACCATGGCCCTTGACCAAGTCAAGGCTGTCGACCCGAGCTTTGAGGTATCCACCATCGAGAAGGCCTATTTGTATGATCCTGAGGCCATTCCCCGATATGGACAATACTTCAACGAGTTCAAGTCTGGTGTCTCCTTGTATGATAAGTACGTGGCTCCCAATCTGGAGGAAAATGCAGCGGAAAACATCGAGTCTGGAGAACGGGTCGAGACCAATACCTCCACCTCAAATCAGCCGCCACCAAGTCCGATGCTATTTTATCTTTATCTCTTTAAAACTTGATTCGATGTGGTTGTAACAATTTTTGACAATTTCCTTTTACTTGTCTGAACTTGCTTTTCATAGACTCGATCTTGTAAACTTTCGACATTGCTCTAATTTGCGCTTTTAGATTTTTCAATTTAAATCTCTGTTTTTCCATTGAATGTCTTTGTTTTTTATCGATCATTCGTCTAGGGTGTAGTCCTTTGGACTTAATTCCCCTGCAAACGATGCCTTGTGGGGTGTAGTCCTTTGGACTTAATTCCCCTGTGGCCCCTCAAAGTGCAGTATGAGTCCATGACTCGTAATACACTTGGGTAAGAGTCGACCTAGCATTGCTCTGCCTTATTGGCTTGACTTGGCTTTTTGGTCGGAGCTCGATTTGGTTATCCTGCTTTCGATCGAGCACATCGTGGTGCTTACGATCGAGCCGAGTTAAGGATCCATCGTGGGATCCGTCGAACGCTTAGCATCGTGGCTTACCGGGCATGTCGGAAATGATGTAAGCATTGTCGGTGACTTGGCTTTACTACTATCTTTATTTTAAATCCATCGATCGATGGACCATAGCTCGAAGTGATATAAGCATTGTCGTGACTTGGCTTTATTCATCGTTAGTTTTAACTCCTCGTGTCGATCGATGGACCATAGCTCGGAAGTGATATAAGCATTGTCAGTGACTTGGCTTTATTCACTGTTAGTTTTAACTCCCTCGTGTCGAATTTCACGTTAGCTTCTGCTCCCCTTTTCTTTTTGCATGAGCTTGTAAGTACAGCATAATTTAAAAAGAAAATTGCTTGGATAATGAGTATTGAAATCAAAGGTCATATCGACTCATTACAAATAGATCAAGAAAACAAAGTTGTAAATGTCAAAAAGTGAATGCAATCTAAACGTAGTATCTCCTCAGGTTGTTGGCATGCCAAGTTCGAGGTATTGTGCTGCCATCCGACCTGCCCAGCTGATATGACCCTTTAGGATGTACCTTCAGGATTTTATATGGACCTTCCCAATTCGGCTCGAGCTTGCCTATTGGGTCCTGCCTGCTAGCTTCATTCTTTCTCAACACGAGGTCTCCTTCTTGGAAGTATTTGTGCTTCACTCTTGCATTATAATATCGCGATATCTTCCTCTTGTAATCGCCATCCGCAGCATGCGCGACCTCTCTCTTTCTTCAACGTTATCTTTCTCTTGACGCAGATCGGTGGCGTTTGTTTCAACGTTATATGCTAGAACTCGAGGTGAGGCCAGTCCGATCTCCGCGGGTATCACTGCCTCGCACCCATATGCCATAGCGAAAGGGGTCTCTTGGGTGGACGAATTGGGTGTCGTCCGATACGACCATAGTATGCTGGGTAATTGAGCTACCCAATCCCGACCTTCGTCTTCCAACCGCTTCTTCAACCCAAACTTGATTTGTCTGTTTGTTTGCTCGACCTGCCCATTAGACTGAGGTCGGGCCACTGATGTCGTTCTGTGTTCTATCTTGAACTCTTTCAGCCACTCTTGCACTCGATCATCTAGAAATTGGGTTCCGTTATCCGATATCAGATACTTGGGAATGCCAAACCTGCACAGAATATTCTCCCAAAGAAATTTCTTGATGGTCTGGGCTCTGATATCAGGAATAGCTTTAGCTTCGACCCACTTCGTAAAATAATCCACCGCAACCACGACATACTTGAAATTTCCTGGAGCTCGAGGTAAAGGTCCGACAATATCGACCCCATTCATCGGGGCCATACCGATTCGATGGCATGCATGTCTTGAGCCTGTTGGTGTGTCACCACGCCATGTACTTGACAAGCCTTGCACTCATCACTAATCGTGTGGCATCCTTCGCATAGACGGCCAAAAATATCCAGCCACCGCATTTTTCGCCAACATTCGAGCTCGCAATGATTACCACAAATTCCTCGATGTATTTCCTCGAGAAGGTAAGCCCCCCTCCTCTTCCGATGCGCATCGCATCCGTGGTGTTACAAAAGATTTTCGGTAAAGTACATAGTCGAATAGGGCGTATGCTCAGAGGCTTGCAAACTGACTTTCCTTGCCTCGAGACTTATCGGAAGGAGAGAATTCCATCCTTCAAGAATAAGGCTATTGGATCCATCCAGTCGATTCTTGCAAAGACGGGTTGCACATCGACCTCGTTATAGCTTCGCTCGCCAAAGATCTCCACCGTAACTTTCTTCTTTGACTTGAAATTCGATGCCAATTTAGACAATGCATCCGCCGCTTGTTTTCACTTCGAGGACTTGCTCGATACGAATCGCCTTGAATTTTGATATCGGACTCGGACGACTTTCGATAACTTTTCATCGATTCTTCTTTAGCCTCATACTCGCCGCAAGCACATGATTCACTACGAGTTGGGAGTCATCAGACACCAGCAGTTTTCAACCCCAACTTCGATGCTAGCTTTAAACCCGTAATCATTGCCTCGCACTCGCTTCATTGTTGGTGGCCTTGAATTTAAACGGCGCATAAGGGAACTCTTCCTTTTGGACTAATTAACAACAATCCAGCTCCCTCTCCTTCTTTACTCGAGGCACCATCAACGTGAATGGTCCACTGTTTCTTCCGATGATCGTTTATCTTGCTCCACTTGAATTGACAATCCTTCGCTATGAAATCCGCCGAGCTTGACCTTTCACGGCTGTCCGAGGCAGAATTCGATGTCGTACTCGCTAGTTCGACAACCCATTTGGTAATCGACCCGATGTCTCGGCTTTGTCAAGATTTGTTTCAACGGTTGGTCAAGAACCACAGCGATGGGATGTGCTTGGAAGTATGGCTTCAACTTCCTCGACGCATGAACCAAACTCAACGCTAACTTCTCCACAGGAGTATATCTCGACTCTCGCACCATGTAGGGCTTTGTCGACAAAATAGATTGGGATTTGTCCTCGATCCCCTTCTCGAACTAAGACAAAGCGCTACCGCTTCCTCACTGCATCGCTAGATAAACTAAGAGCTTTTCTCCTTTCCCGAGGTGAGGACGGCGTCGGCAAATTAGATAAATATTCTTTCAAATCGTCAAACGCCTTCCGACATTCCCCATCCCATCGAACGGACTAGCCTTTTCGTAATCTTGAAGAAAGGTAAGGCTCTTCGTGCCGATATCGATAAGAAACGGTTGAGGGCCGCCATCCGACTGTCAACCTTTGCACCTCTTTGACATTCCGAGTGCGGGCATGCTTTTAAGGGCTTCGATTTTATCGGGTTAGCTCGATCCCATCTTTCGATATCATGTACCCGTAAACTTTCCCGATCGGACTCCAAACGTGCATTTCTTTGGATTGAGCTTCATTTTCATGCTCGCAACACTTCAAGACCTCTCGACATCGACGTAAATCGTCCCATTGACTTGCTCTTGATTAACAAATCATCAACATAAACCTCCATGTTTCGACCTATCTGTCTTCCAAAGATTTTATTGACGGCTCTCTGATAGGTGGCCCCTGCATTCTTCAGACCAAACGGCATGGTTACAAAGCAAAATGTACCAAATTCTGTGATAAACGCTGTTTTTTCCGAGTCCCGAGGGTCCATGAAGATTTGATAGTACCTCGTGACGCTGGCGTCGAAAACCGAATACTTCAAGTTTAATGTCGAATCGACTAATCGATCAATTTCGGGAGCGGATATGAATCCTTGGGGCATGCTTTGTTGAGATCAGTAAAATCAACGCACATCCGCCACTCACGATTCGCTTCCTAACCAACACAGATTGGCCAACCAATCCGGATAGAAAATCTCTTTCACGATACCAAACCATTAACAACTTGTCGACTTCTTGTCTTACCGCTTTCTTTTCTCGGGAGCAAGGTTTCTTTTCTTTTGTCGATCGGTTTCTTTTTTGGGTCGACGTTGAGTTGATGTATCGCTACGTGCGCCGATAGGCCAGGCATATCATTTGCCTTCCATGCAAAAACATCTCGATATTCCTCAGGAGCTCGACCAAGGTTTTCTGCCGGGTGTGGAATCCACTTCCGATTTGGACTCCTTGTCCTTCTTCCTCCTCCCATACTTGAACCTCCTCTGTTGGATCGACAGAGATCCAGCTTCTATCCTCTTCTTCTTCGGGGATCAATTCTTCAACCAGAACTTGTCCGACTCCTTTCCCTTTAACCGTGACCAAACTGCAGTTCCTTGCTACCTCGACATCCCCTTTCACCTCGTGGGCCCCATACCAAGTGGGAAACTTCATGCTGTTGTGAAATGTCGAGATGATAGCTCTGAGATCATAGAGAGCAGGTCGGCCTAATATGGCATTATAGCCCGATGGTGCCTTGACTACAACATATGTCATCTCCATCGTTCGGCCCTTCTCTCCGTTTCCTGATGAGTCAAACAAATTAATCGAACCGACAGGATGGATGGCCTGCCCTGTGAATCCAAACAGAGGAGTCGATAACGGTATAATGTCTTCATCTTTCAACTTCATAGCCTTGAAAGCCGAATAGTAAAGGATATTTACGGCGCTTCCACTGTCAACACAAACTCTTTTGATCCGACCCGACTTATCATCGCTTCGATCACCAACCTTCGCTATGATCGTGGGATCTCGGAATGTCATCTTTGGGCCCATACCACTTCCGTTGTGAATCTCAAATTTTCTTTGGGTCTCTAGAGTTATCTCAAGAAGACCGACCGGATCGAGGTCTATCTCGATTCATGCTCTACAACAATTGTGTTAACGTCGATTCAACGCGATTATCCCGATGAGGATCTCGGTTCGATCTTCTCGATGGTCATCCCGGACGACTATCTCGATGGGGTGGCTCGGATGACCTGTCTCGACGGCTTCAATTGTCACGACGTGGGGATCGATCTTTCTTTCCATTATAAGATTTTTCTTAAACTCTCAACGGCCCTTAGGCTCGCCCTTTTTCGACTGTCAATCACCTCGTCCAATCGACCCTCCTGGATACAGGCGTCGATATCTCTTTTCAGATCGAAGCATTCCTCTGTATCATGCCCGACGTCTCTATGATAATCACAATATTTGTGAGTGTTTTTCCTTTTTTCTGGGTCTTTGGACATTGGCTTAGGCGTTCGAGCAATGTTCTTTTTGATCATAATAGCCAATACCTCTCCCCGAGACCGGTTGAGGGGTATAAAATCTCGTTCTTTTAGATTCCCTTTCTTTCCAAGTCGATCCGAGATCGGAGTCATCAACCGGTCAAAAACATTGATTTGCTTTCTCGCCCGACCCCTAGGTGACCCTTGGTCCGGCTTCGAGTCGTTCTCTAAGTGAGGCCAAGCGAAATGGTGTGCGTGACGCATGCCGCCTCACCTTGGCAAAACTTATGGACTATGTTCACACATTCGTCCATATCATTTGGCATCTTCTTAGACAATTTGTCATACAACTTCATATTTCTCAGACCTCCAACAAAAGCGTTAACCTGCAGTGCGTCACTAGCGTTATGCACTTTCATGGCTTCAAGGTTAAAGCGTCTCATGAAATCAATGGTCGATTCCCCTTTCTCTTGCTTGATGTTCATAAGGTGAGTCGCACTAAGATGGAACTTCTTGTTCCCGATAAAGGCATCTCTCGAACTTCGTCCCAAATTGTAAAAGCTTGAGATCGACCAGGACGTAGCTTATGAAACCACTCCCGAGCTCGACTGCGTGAGCAACGATCGTAAAGCTCGACACTTCATGGCGTCATTGGCGTTTCTCAACCTCATCGAGAGATATGTATCGATATAGATGGTCTTCGGGTCCGTAGTACCGTCATAAGGTTCCATCTTAGGTGGCTTAAATGATTCGGGCATCGTATATATCTCGATCTCAGGGGTAAATGGCGACTCAAGCCATTCAGTTGGCTGATCTTTCCCCACGATGCGGTTGAACTCGTTTCGTATGCTTTCTTCAACCTGACGCTGTTGCCTTTCTTGTTCAGGATATCTGCGGGCGTTAGTCACGCTAATTTCAATTGCGCCTTCCTCACATTCTCCTTGAGGGTCGACAGTCCTCTTTCCTCTGATGTTTTCGACCTCCTTACGACCCGGTGGGTCTAACAAGTGTTCTTCAGGAGGATTGCAAATTCCCTTACCGACAAATGCCGACGCCACCACTCTTTTCAGGGCATCTTCATCTAAAGACGCCAAGTGATCGGCCATATCCTGTAGCTGAGGGGGAAGCTGAGGTTGTTCTCGGTGAAATTTATGGTTTTTATCGCATTATTAGAGAACAATATCTTTCGTATTTTGGTAATTTTTAGAGGAAATTATGTGTTTAAGGCTTGAATTTGAATAATGGGTTTAGAAGTGTCAAAAGTGTAATTTGGGCGCTTTTATGTGTTAAATTTATTGAATTATTATTATTTGGGGATGACTACATGTTTTCCATGTTTTATCTATTATGTAGATGCTTAATTTTGAGTGCATAAAGAGGATAAATGAGGCTCAATTCGAATTATAAGAGATAAATATGGAATTGGCTTGAAGAAGAATGGATAACTATGAAGAAATCCGATCTCAAAGATATTGGACGGGCGCCCACCGATCCGACGAAGGCCCAGGAGTGAATCTGGCGCCCATGAAGCGCCCAGAGTCATATTTTACATACGAGTCTTCAGACGTAAGTTTAACGCAGCGTCTGAATCTCCGTCCAAATAAATGAAGCAGCGCCCATGACCTTGGACGGGCGCCCAAAGGCCGACTTAACCCTAGCCGACCTAAAATCCTATAAATAGCGGCGTGTACTAAACCCAGGGGACATCCCACACGCATCATTCACTCATAACAAACCCTAGCAAACCGCATTATTCAAGGAGGAGAGTCAAAGATGTATCTCTCCATTCCAATGATTATGTCTAACAACATGATTGTTGGCTAAACGCATAGCAAAGATGGAACAACCGGAGGATATCACATCAACGTCATCACAACCATGATTCGTTAGTTTATCTTTAGTTATGAATTTGAGTACTTTGTTTTATTTATCGTTTGAATCCTGATTTAATTGCTAAGAGTTTCATTAGATAGGAATGTCAACGAACCTCTATGTTGTTTGAATTTTTATGGAAATATAATTCAACAATAGTTTTTTATTTCAATCGATACAATTGATGACGTTTTGAGGAATCTTATATCGTTAATTGGGTATTGCAATTTGGGAACGAATTGTTGATCTTGTTATGAATGTTATTTGTTTTTCTTGGAAAAGTAAACAAACCTTAGAAATTGATCTAAAGGAATTTAGTCGGTTTCGTGATTGATCATACCAATAAAACTGTATTCGAATCATAAACTCGTTGTCGATCGTTGAGTGATAGATTCTAGGTGTTCTACTGTTTCCCCTTTATAATTTGATACAAAAATCGTTTGCTTCAACGTTAGTTTTAAGTTCTAGTTTTACAAACCCTAGTTTTCTGCACTTTTCTGTTGCTGTTCATAGTCAGACGCTCGTTCACGATTCAACGCCCGTCCGTTAGATTTTGCTGCACGCCGCCCACAATAGTGAACGCCGTCTGGTCATTGTCTGTTTTCTTATTTTTTTGCTTGTTTTATTCTGTTTTAGTTTTAGTTGATAGTTTGGGTTTATAGTTAGATTAACCTTAGTTTTAGGTAATAGTTCGTGACATAACCAACTTAGGAGTTATATCTTAATCTGACATCCGTACGATTCCCTTAGGACGACTCGGCAACACCTTATACTACGTACCTTATACTTGGGGTGTTCCGATAATATAAATTTAAAACACGTTTTAATCGAACAAGTTTTTGGCGCCGTTGCCGGGATTCGTAACGGTTGTCGGATTCTACTTAGGGACGTTTTTCGTGTCAAAAGGGGTCGTTAGGGCACGCAGAGTATTTTGGCCGTAACTTTCGGCTCGAGTGTCCGTTGGAACGCAGGACCCCAATTGGAAAGCTCGTTCCGACGCCGACGACGTGGTGAACCGCCGTGAGGCCGTTCAGTCGTTTTTGAGGTCAAAATCCACTGTTTTCCTCTCCTTTTTGGCCCTAGAAGATTTCAACACGTTTTTTTTTTTTACCGTCTTAGTGTTTTTTTTTTTCTTTTAAATTTTTCGTAGGTATAGTTTCTCTAGTTAGTAACTTTCTTAGGTTTTAGATTAGTTTAGTTTTCCTTAGTTTAATTTTGTTTACTGCTTTCTGTTGCTTTTCTCGCTCGATCCTCGTTTTGACTTTTGAACGAACGCCCAATCATCTGAGACTTTCGCCCATTCTGAAAAAATTTCCTTTTATCTGCTTATGGTCAAACGAGCGCCTGGTCATCCAAACGCCCGCTTGTTTAGTAAAACGCCTCAATCGCTTTTAGTATATCAGACGAGCGTCTATTGAACCGCACGCCCGTCCGGGAACTTCCACAGATGCAGGCGCTCGTTCACGATCTCAACGCCCGTCCGTCTATCTTTCTTTTCTTTTCTTTTCATCTCTCGGCTGTATTCCAAGGTTAACTCTTTCATCAACTCGACTTTTAGTCGATGTTGACCTCTCTGTTGTCCTCCTGGTTTATGCAAACCAGGAGCAAGAAAGGACCTCCTTTTGATCGAACCGAACGGTCCATCCTAAGAAGAAGGCTTTTTCCCGATCTAGACATCATGGTGACCGGTTCAAAATCCGGATCTAGTTCCTCCTAATCCAGCCCCTCCCAAATCAAAATCCAGACCCTCAAGCTCGGTGAATCGGCTCCTTCAACAAATACGGTTTGTTACAACAACAACAGAATCGGCAAGTCGGGCTACAAAACCAATTGCAACAACTCCATCAAGCCCAGCAAGCCCCGGCTAAATCAAGACCCCTATGCCCCTTATCTTAACCAAGACTTCCCGGAGGGGCATAGACCTATTCGACCTCGAGATATGGGCCAAGTGCATTTCGATCCGAAAAATGGAGTGGTTGGACTGGTCCAAAATAGCTCTTTTCATGGCATCGCTCAAGAAGATCCTCATGACTTCTTGTCCACTTTTGTTCAAATTTGCATGGCCGCCATTATCCGGTATTGATTCTCGAGATCGTTAAGTGAAACTTTTCCCGCTTGCTTTAAAAGGTGAAGCAAACAGATGGTTCAAATCCTTACCCCATCACTCTCTCCATACTGGCCGATGTTAAAAGAGCCTTCGCTCAAATTCGTTTCACCTGGAGCGATAATGGGCCTTAAACGTGATATAGCTAATTTTGAGCAATTAGAAGGAGAAAGCGTAGGAAAGGCACGGGAAAGGTTGAATTTGTTAATGAGGAAATGCCCTAACCATGGATACACTCGACATGAGCTCCTAGAATTATTCTATCGGGTGTTACTCAACCCAATAGAGATTATCTAGACTCTACAGCTCATGGATCTTTTCTGGGCGGAGGAGATGATGCTGCCTATAGGGTAGTGAAACAATTGCCAAGAACAACATGTGGTCAACCTCTAGGAAGACCCATGTTGAGGAAGATAAGAGGAAATCATTGGTAAGCGATCTGTGACACGAAGTTGGTTGCTCAAGTAGAAATGATAAACCAACAGATGGCTAATTTACAAATGCAAAGAATGAATGGATCGGCGGATATGAGTCTTCCGGGAACGCAGCGAGCAATGAGAACGGAGATGAAGTAAATGCGATAGGCAACCGAGAATCAAACTTTTCGTAATTTCAATCAAAATTACGGTCAATCAAGCTATAATCCAAACCGTAACTTTTTCGAAATCCGCGAAAGCGTTATTATATCGCCACCTGGCGCATCCAATTCCAACCGATCCTTCAACTCCAACAATCAAAAGCCCCAAGGCAATTGGGCTCAAACGCAAAATCACACAGCCCACCTCTATCTCTCAAAAGAAATTCGATGAGCTAGTAGATATGGTGCAAGCACCAGCCACCGGTCAAAAGGCGATAGAGAGACAGATTGGCGATGGTGATCAACAAGCAAGCAGGCCCCAAGGAAGACCGCCGAGTTACACAGATAAAAATCCTAAGGCGAAGTAAGTGCTCAGAATGCCATCACACCGCAGGTGGAATTATGGACAAGAAGAGGAGTTGAATGCGATTACACTTAGAAGCGGAAAGAAAGTTGGACCCGAGAAGGCGCCGGAAGCGAGTAGCCCCTCCCGACGCCATGAGTTCGAGGAGGGATAAGCAAAGAGACAAATACCAAGAAAGCGGCGGTGAGCGAGAGCTGAATGATAACGATTCTTCGGGAGGAAGTGATGAGGATGTTGAAAGAATAGTCGGATGGCCGAACCCACGACTAAAAAAGAAAGTGAAAAGTTTGTCGATGGAAGGATAAGGAGGATGAAGCCATTAAAAATCAAATTCCAATCAATCATCCAAAACCCTTCCTTATCCAAAGAAAAATGAGAATACTTTGAACTCGATAAAACTTACGATGGAGTGAGGAAGTCGCTTGAGAAACCATGGTGACTATGCCTCTTGCCGAAGTGTTAAGTGAGATGCCTAAATGCTCCAAGTTTCTTAAGGACGCCTGTGGAAGTAAGAAGAAGCTGAAAGGAATAGCAGATGAAGTGCTAAACGAAGAATGCTCGGCAATTTCTCAGAGCATTGCAATAAAACGTGGTGACCCCGGACGACCTTCAATCTCTTGCATTATCGAAGGCGCGACGTTCCACAATGTCTTATGCGACACGGTGCCTCTGTTAATGTGATGCCTTTGAACATCCGCAAAAGTCTCGGGTTGGACAAAAGGCTAAGGGAGCGCCCGCCTCTCTTGATTGGTGGACAAATCTAGCCGTTTAGCGACCGGTTGCGTTAACAATGTCCTTACCCATGTTAAACAATTGGTGTTTCCAACCGATCGGGTTATATTGGACTACCAATCGACAAGGAAATGCCCCGATCCTAGGCCGGCCTTTCTTGGACACCGGCGCCGCCACCATTGACTTCACACATGGCCAAATTACCTTGAGAATAGGAGACACTTCCATTTCCATCGAGCAAGGTAAAAGTTCTGAAGAATCCCCAATTCAGGGAATTTCATTCATTGAGGCAATTTATGGGGATGAATCTGACCCTGATGAAGAGCTCGCAGAGACAGAAGCCCTGGATGCCATAAATCACGAAGATGAAGAAAACAACTGTTCAAGAGCCATAGTCACTGTAGAGTTGTCTCAACAACTTACGCATACTGAGCCTATAAGTGAGCAGAAAATTTGGGACATTCCAGGGATGAGCGGTGGTGATCCAAGGAGCTCAATCAGGCAGACTTTAACCTTGAAGAAGAGGAAATTTTAATGGGAAGCTGGGATGAAATCGAATTCTGGAAAGAAGCTACCCATTGGGAGTTGGATGATTGGGAGCAACTTGCAGATGAACTTGAGGAAGAAGAGCTTAAGAAGATGATTGCACATCGCAAAGAAAAACGGAAGTCGACGAGGAGATCCTTTGATGGCGTTATTCAATACCTTTCTGGGATAACACCCCAGGAAGATGAAGTGTTTTTCAGTCAACCGGTCCAAACTCAAATGGAAAAAGGTGGTCCGTTAAAATCTAGCATCGAGCAACCACCTGTTGACTTAGAGTTGAAACCGCTTCCACAACATCTAAAATACATCTTTCTTAAAGACGGTGATAAGTTGCCCCTAATCATCTCATCTAAACTCGGGCCTGAGCAAGAGGCAGAATTGATCAAAGTGCTGGAGAAACATATCCTCGCGTTCGGATGGCAGGTGGGCGATATCAGAGGAATCAGCCCAGATGTATGCATGCATAAGATCCGAACGGAGGAAGGAGCGAAAAAGGTCAGACAACCGCAAAGGAGGTGAATGAATCGCATATGCAGGAGGTTGTCAAAAAGGAGATCATCAAATGGCTTGATATGGGGATTATTTATGCCATCGCCGACAGTGAGTGGGTTAGCCCTACTCAAGTTGTGCCAAAGAAGGGGGGTATTACCGTAGAAAAAAATGAAAAAGGGGAGGAAATTGCTTTACGCCTTGTGACTGGTTATAGGGTCTGCATTGATTATCGCAGATTGAACGAAGTCACTGCAAAAGATCATTTCCCCTTACCCTTCATTGACCAACTAATTGAAAGACTGAGTGGTCACAAATATTATTGTTTTCTCGATGGAT
Source organism: Gentiana macrophylla (assembly GCA_026214975.1). Taxonomy (NCBI): domain Eukaryota; kingdom Viridiplantae; phylum Streptophyta; class Magnoliopsida; order Gentianales; family Gentianaceae; genus Gentiana; species Gentiana macrophylla. Next base: position 41,000,091 of record CM047815.1, read on the forward strand.
ATTCTGGGTACTTCCAGATAGCCATCGATCCTAATGACCAGGAAAAGACCACGTTTACGTGTCCATCTGGTACTTTTGCCTTCCGCAGAATGCCATTCGGCCTATGCAATGCACCCGCGACTTTTCAACGGTGCATGTTAGCCATTTTTGATGGACTAGTGGAACAATGCATGGAGGTCTTCATGGATGACTTCTCAGTCTATGGCGACAGTTTTGATGAGATCTTAAAGAATCTAGATATGGTACTCCAGCGATGTGTTGAGAAAAATTTGGTGCTTAACTGGGAGAAATGCCATTTTCTAGTTGACGAAGGGATTGTTTTGGGACACAAGTTGTCCAGTGAAGGTATTCAGGTGGATAGGGCTAAAGTAGAGGCCATTGAGAAAATGTCATATCCAAAAACAGTTAAGGAGGTACGAGGATTCCTGGGACATGTAGGCTTCTATCGGCGTTTTATTAAAGATTTTTCGACTATAGCAAAGCCGCTTATCCAACTCTTTGAAAGAGGAAGTAGAGTTCGTTTTGATGATGCGTGTAAGGAAGCTTTCGAATGCTTAAAGGATAAGTTAACCAGTGCCCCCATTTTGATCGCGCCCGACTGGACTAAACCTTTCGAACTCATGTGCGATGCCTCTAACTACGCTATAGGCGCAGTTCTAGGGCAGAGGATTGATAAGAAGTTCAGACCAATCTACTATGCAAGCCGAACTTTGAACCCAGCTCAGTGTAACTACACTACTACAGAGAGAAAGAATTCTAGCGATCGTTTTCGCTATGGATAAGTTTCGAAGTTACCTTCTTGGGTCTCGAGTTGTGGTTTGGACAGATCATGCAAAGCATTACGCTACCTTATGGAAAAACAGATGCTAAACCAAGGTTCTTGAGATGGATTCTGATTCTACAGGAATTCGACCTTGAAATTAAGGATAAGAAGGGTAGCGAAAATGTTGTAGCTGATCACTTATCTCGCCTAGTGCACGAGGGTGACGAAGACACTAAGGAAATAGGCATTGACTTTCCGACTGAGCAATTAATGAGACTAGAGAATGTGAGGCCGTGGTATGCTGATTACGTCAATTACTTAGCGACTGGGCATTTAGAAGAGATGACGTATCAGGAAAAGAAGAAGTTTTTCAGTGACTTGAAGTATCTCGTATGGGAGGATCCACATTTGTTTAAAGTCGCAAAGACGGGTTGCTTAGAAGGTGTGTTCGGAACATGAACAAGCTGGATATCTTGGAGCAATGTCATAGTGGTCCTATTTGGTGGACACTACGGAGCACCAAAGACCGCTGCGAAAATCCTTCAAGTGGATTTTCTTGGCCGACTCTGTTCAAAGACGCCGACACCTTTTGCAAAGGCCGTGATGGATGTCAAAGAGTAGGAGGCTCGAAGAATAGGATGGAGATGCCTTTGAGGCCTATCTTGGAATGTGAAGTCTTCGACGTGTGGGGCATCGATTTCATGGGACCTTTCCCATCATCGCGTGCGGTAATAAATATATCCTAGTCTCGTGTTGACTATGTTTCCAAGTGGGTAGAGGCTATAGCCACCCAAACCAATGATCACAAAGTTGTAAAGAAATTCTTGCAAAAGAATATCTTTACTAGATTTGGTCTGTCCCAGAGCCCTTATCGGTGATGAAGGATCGCATTTACGTAATGCACCATCGGATAAAATTCTTGAGAGATATGGTGTCAAGCATAGAATTGGAACACCATACCACCCCAAACCAAAGTGGCCAAGTCGAGGTAAGCAATGAGAAGTCTAAAGCGGATTTTGGAGAAAACGGTGAATTCTAATAGATCCAACTGGAGTCTGAAGTTGGACGACGCACTCTGGGCTTATCGTACTGCGTTCAAGACCCCTATGGGTACGTCGCCCTTTCAAATGGTTTACGGCAAGGCATGCCACCTACCAGTCGAGCTGGAGCACAAAGCTTACTGGGCTATTAAATACTTAAACTTCGATAGCGACTCTGTGGCGAGAAAAGATTACCCTGAATCGCATGAGCTCGATGAATTCAGACTCAGGGCCTACGAGAATGCCAAGCTGAGCAAGGAAAGAACGAAAGCGCTCCATGATGCTAAAATAAAGGACAGAGATTTCAAGGTAGGAGAAATGGCTTTACTTTACAACACCAGATTACATCTGTTTGCTGGCAAGCTTAAGTCCAGATGGTCCGGACCCTTTGAAATTGTCGAAGTTCATCCGGGAGGAGCGATTTCCTTGAAAGGGTACAGCGGTCAACCTTTTAAAGTGAACGGTCATAGATTGAAAAAGTATTTTGGCCAACCTTATGAAGTACCTGAGGTCATATACTTTCAAAAGTTGGTTGACGTACCTGATGTGCTGAATTGTGACGAGATTCCATCCGAATTCTTTGCTTCGAATGATGACATTCTTACCCTTAAAGAAGCTTCTACCACGATTCCTGAACCTATCATTCCGCTGGTGCCACATGTAGGAAAAGTTGAGACAAAGACGAAAGTCAGTGCTGTCTGGAGAGCCAAGTTACAAAACTTGGTAGGGCATTTCACTTGTGGAGGTTGTGGTAAAACCTCGGTCCTTCACTCTGATTCTGATGATGAGGTGGTCGCATTTAAGCCAAAGTGGCCCGACCCGGGTTGACTTTGAAGAGTATGTCAAGCTAATGACATAAAAAGAGCGCTTCTAGGAGGCAACCTAGCTTTGTTTCTTTTCTCTTTAAGTAAGCTATTTATGTTTTAGTTGTAGGCGTAGTACCTTGGTTGTTTGAGTAAGATGTTGTGTTCCTACGAGTTGGTGAATGTTTCGTTTATGTTTATTCATATACCCCTTGTACCCCGAGATTATATGGTATGTCGAGTGTTGCAGATATTTTTGAGCAGGTTCGCAAGCTTTTATGTCCAGTGTTGTCCATTCAAGTTGTAGCGGTCCATTCATGCTTCGGCCTGACCTCTGCCAACTTTCATCTGACAACCACTGTTGAAAACAGCTAAGTTTTTTTTTATTATTTTTATTTGCACATCTCGAGGACATAATGTGATTTAAGTGTGGGGGTGTTTGGGTATGTTTTTATGCTATATCCTTTGAAATATGAGTGAATGTTGAATTTTGCGAAATTTAAAATTTTTGTGAGTCTCGAGCATATAATTGGAACTAAATGCTTGCTAGTTGTAGTTCTCTAACGATGATAGTATGTGACTCAGTGAGATAATTATAGCGTGTCTTTACTTTTATGGAGATAGTATTCGTTTTTCACGTTCACGAGAGCCTTTGATTTTGAAGCATGACTTTTGAATTATATCCCTTTATTATTTTTAATGATTTATCTTAGGAAGGCCAGTATAGTGACACCTTAGTTAGACCGCGTGCTGTGAATATCATAAAGTTTGAATGTGATAGGTGAGATGTAACTTATGACTTTGAAAAGTGAATGAATAAAGTGAGTGAGCAATTATTAATAAATACGTTTGTCGAAAGCTGGTTTATGATTTGAGTGCGGTTGGGTATACCTCGTATGTCCTATTCCACTATGATGACCAGAAGCTCACGACAGTCAGTTTATAGCTACCTTATGATTTGAGTAGGTAGGGGGTTATCTCGAAATGTCCTACTCTACTATGATGGGTAAGAGCTTATTCTGATATGCGTTGAATTTGAAAATTTTGAAAAATGATGAATAAGAATAAAAAAATAGAGTGAAGTCTTTGTTATCATGGACCTTATACCCAGTAGAACCGCATGATATGCTGTAGGGATTATCCTACTGAGTGCGTGGGAAGGCTTAGTGTGAAGCTATTACTGCCTATACCTAGGATAGTCATTGAAGTTTTTGAGAGGATATTTCTTCGAAAGGCTTGTTAAATTTGAGAATGGCTTGTCACACATACACTGAATCTATCTCTGTGATGGTATTGTAGGCTATAGTTGTTGTATCTTTTGTTACGTGAGTTAGAGATCTATGTGGAGTGCATGAAAGTTGAGCTATAGTTTTGATTGTTTTGTCCGGGACGAACAAAAGTTCAAGTGTGGGGGAGTTGTTCTCGGTGAAATTTATGGTTTTTATCGCATTATTAGAGAACAATATCTTTCGTATTTTGGTAATTTTTAGAGGAAATTATGTGTTTAAGGCTTGAATTTGAATAATGGGTTTAGAAGTGTCAAAAGTGTAATTTGGGCGCTTTTATGTGTTAAATTTATTGAATTATTATTATTTGGGGATGACTACATGTTTTCCATGTTTTATCTATTATGTAGATGCTTAATTTCGAGTGCATAAAGAGGATAAATGAGGCTCAATTCGAATTATAAGAGATAAATATGGAATTGGCTTGAAGAAGAATGGATAACTATGAAGAAATCCGATCCTCAAAGATATTGGGCGGGCGCCCACCGATCCGGACGAGCGCCCAGGAGTGAATCAAGGCGCCCATGAAGCGCCCCAGAGTCATATTTTACATACGAGTCTTCAGACGTAAGTCGAACGAAGGCGTCGAATCTCCGCCCAAATAAATGAACGAGCGCCCATGACCTTGGACGGGCGCCCAAAGGCCGACTTTAACCCTAGCCGACCTAAAATCCTATAAATAGCGTGTACTAAAAACCTGGGACATCCCACACGCATCATTCACTCATAACAAACCCTAGCACCGCATTATTCAAGGAGGAGAGTCAAAGATGTATCTCTCCATTCCAATGATTATGTCTAACAACATGATTGTTGGCTAAACGCATAGCAGTGGAACAACCGGAGGATATCACATCAACGTCATCACAACCATGATTCGTTAGTTTATCTTTAGTTATGAATTTGAGTACTTTGTTTTATTTATCGTTTGAATCCTGATTTAATTGCTAAGAGTTTCATTAGATAGGAATGTCAACGAACCTCTATGTTGTTTGAATTTTTATGGAAATATAATTCAACAATAGTTTTTATTTCAATCGATACAATTGATGACGTTTTGAGGAATCTATATATCGTTAATTGGGTATTGCAATTTGGGAACGAATTGTTGATCTTGTTATGAATGTTATTTGTTTTTCTTGGAAAAGTAAACAAACCTTAGAAATTGATCTAAAGGAATTTAGTCGGTTTCGTGATTGATCATACCAATAAAACTGTATTCGAATCATAAACTGGTTGTCTGGATCGTTGAGTGATAGATTCTAGGTGTTCTATTGTTTCCCTTTATAATTTGATACAAAAATCGTTTGCTTCAACGTTAGTTTTAAGTTCTAGTTTTACAAACCCTAGTTTTCTGCACTTTTCTGTTGCTGTTCATAGTCAGACGCTCGTTCACGATTCCAACGCCCGTCCGTTAGATTTCGTTTGCACGCCGCCCACAATAGTGAACGCGTCTGGTTGTCTGTTTTCTTATTTTTTTTTGCTTGTTTTATTCCTGTTTTAGTTTTAGTTGATAGTTTCAGTTTATAGTTAGATTAACCTTAGTTTTAGGTAATAGTTCGTGACATAACCAACTTAGGAGTTATATCTTAATCGACATCTGCACGATATTCCTTAGGACGACTCGGCAACACCTTATACTACGTACCTTATACTTGGGGTGTTCCGATAATATAAATTTAAAACACGTTTTAATCGAACAGAGGTCTGGGTGGATCTGCAACCACGGCCCTAGATCCAGTGGGTACCTCTTGAATCTGAGATGGAACCCCTGCTGGATCTACTTCCGCGTGTTCTTCGACCTGCATGTTCTTGCTGGTTGTCGGTTTCTTCCTTGCTGGTGGAGCCATCGCGATTTCTTTACCAACTCACCGGTAGAAGGCCCTCCTTCTAGCGCCAAATGACGATGCTAACTAATGCACCACCGGAATAACAGGCCACGTGTAATCTAAGGGTGAGCCGTAAGGGATCGAATGGCTGTTCTGAAAGGTAATGTTGTTAGGTGTTTTGGGGCTGAGTCCAAGAGTGAATCTTGGATTGCCTACGTATCCTGTATTAAGTCCAGGAATCAAGCCTTACGTAGTTCCTGGAGGGATGTATTTATAGGTTTAGGTCTACCTTCTGCCCTAAAAAGTAGGGCGGCGCTGTCTATTGACATAACTACCCTTAAATGGGCCTTACCTCCCTGCCCAAATAACCTGTTGGATATGGGCCTGGGGATCCGAGCCGTGAGCGTTGGTGTCGACTCGAACTCTAGCGACCTGGGTAATCGAGGTTGGATACTTGTGGAATCTGCCAGTAACTGCAATCTCTTCTGGCACATATCGTATCGATCTGATGCCCCTGTATCTATTATTGACTTTCCCACACGCCAGCTGGACCACTCAAATTATTCCACGTGGAGGAGTGAAACCCCGTATCATCACTGTGCGTAATTCCATTAAAAAAAATCTTTTGTACTATCCCCACTCTGAGCACTCTGTCTCTCAGCACAGTTGTTTAGGTGCACACTGTGTTGAGGGTGATTGGTCTCGTGCTCCTGAATGGCAAAGGTAGAGAAGTCTTTTTATTGTACAATTGATTCATAACTACAGTCTACAGTGTTCACATACATTTCTTTGATTTTTGGGGCATTGTTGGAACAAGAATTTGGATTAGGCCTTTGCGGTTTTGGATATATAAAACGGTGAAGGATGAGACTAATCCGAGTGCTGTTACTTACACGACTTTAATTAACAGACTTTATAATGAAGGTAGATTAGATGCATTGGACATGCTTGAAGAAACGACTCAAAAAGGTGTTGCACCTATCGTGCATACCTACACAATTACAATATTTTGTTTTTGTGATGTTGGGCGGGTTGAGGAGGCCTTGGGTCTTCTTATCGACATGAAAATGAGGCGTTCTCGGCCCAATGCTTTCTTTACCGGTGACCGAAAGAAATGAAAAGCTTGTTTGATATTATTGTTTGTTGCTTGGTATTTTGTAATGGTTCTAGCATTGGCCTTTTTCTGTTTGGTACATGTTCATGTATTTTACAAAGTAAGGGAGCATAGAATTTATAAGATGCATCGGGTTGTGCTGATAAAGTCTTTGGAGATTACAAGATGCTGAATGAATATGTAGATTTGCTGAATGAGAAGCATGGTTTGAGCATGTAAATGTGATAAATAATGTACTATGTTGTTGCAGATAAATGTGAGTCTATTTGAGCATGTAAATGTGTGAGGAAGATTGTTTTTTTTGCCATGGAAAGTTAATACATTTTGCTTATATCGATATGTTATTATTGTAATGATGCACATGTTGAACTCTGTTGTATTTTTTGCCAGCTATGATTGCATTTTCAGTTCATTAGAGAATAAAGGCAATGGCATTGATATCACTGCACATACAATTAGAGAATTGATGTAGTGACATTGATGTCACTGCATATACAATTTGATAAACAAATTTGGTAACTTTGTAAAATAAATGTCGTGTCATTCACATTAGGGGTGTAATCAAGCCGAGTCGAGTCGATACTCCTTAGGGCTCAACTCGACTAAAAATATTTGGGCTCGAACGAGCCATAAAAAGGCAAGATCAAACTCAACTCGCTAAGTACTCGATATAGCTCGACCCAGCTCGTAAGCTCGATTATTTTCCTAGAATTCATTTAATTTTTATAAAATATGAATTAGGGTGAAATAATTATGTTGGTCGTAGTTTTATATCGAAAGATATAGCCGTTTGAAGTCGATTTTATGAAGAAAGGAAATCGATTTTCTGAAATTAAGTCAGAAAAATATCAAATGTCACTGCATCGTGGTGTCGCATCATCAAATGTCACTGCATCGGGTTGGTCACTACATTGTGGTGGTCACTGCATCGGAGTGGTCAATGCATCGCGGTAGTCACTGCCTCGGGGTGGTCACTCTATCGCGGTGGTCAATGCATCGGGGTGGTTAATGCATCGGGGTTGTCACTTCATCAGGGTGATCACTTCATCATGGTGGTCAATACATCGGGGTGGTCAAACCATCGCGGTGGTCAATGCATCACGGAGGTTACTACATCGCGGTGATCAATGCATCGCAAAGGTCAATGCATCATGGTGTCTCTGCTTCTGGGGTGGTCACTGCATCGCGGTGTCTTTGCATCAGGGGTGGCAACTGCATCGCGGTGGTCAATGGATATGGGGTGGTCAATGCATCGCGGTGTCACTTCATCGAGACGTCTCTGCATCGCGGCGTCTCTACATCGGGGGTGGTCACTGCATAGCGGTGTCTCTGATCGCAGCGTCTCTGCATCGGGGGTGGTCACTGCATCGGAGGTGGCCACTGCATCGAGGTGGTCAATGGATCTGGGGTGGTCAATGTATCCGGTGGTCACTGCATTGGGGTGGTCACCGCATCGCGGTGGTCAATGCATCGGGGTGGTCAATGCCTCGGGGGTGGTCAAGCATTGCCCTTTATCACGGTTGTCAATGCATCGCGGTTGTCACTGCATCGCGGTAGTTAATGCATCGCGGTTGGTCATGTCATCAGGGTTGTCATTGCATCGAGGTGGTGAATGAATCGCGATGGTAAGTGCATCGTGGGTGGTCACTGCACTAGGGTGGTCGCTTTGTCACGGTGTCTCTGCATCGTGGTGGTCACTTTGTCGCGGTGGTCACCGTATCGGGGTGGTCCTTACATCGTGGTGGAAACTGCATCGGGGTGGTCAATGCATCGGGGTGGTCACTGCATCACGGTGGTCAATACATCACAGTGTCTCTGCATCGTGTCGACGAAAATCGTTGTCACTTCAGAAATAATGTTGTATCAGCAAAAATCAAATGTCACTGCATAAATCATTGCAAATGTTCTTGTCACTACATCGCGGTGGTCAGTGCAACGAGGTGGTCACTGCATTGCAGTGGTTAATTAATCGGCGGTGGTGACTGCATCGATGTGGTCAATGAATCGGGGGTGGTCAATGCATCAGGTTGGTTAGTGCATCGCGGTGGTCGTTGCATCGCGGTGGTCAATGCATCGCGGTGGTCAGTGCATCACGGTGTCATTTCATCACGGTGTCTCTGCATTGCGGTGGTCAATGCATCGCGGTTGTCAGTGCATCATGGTGGTCACTGCATCACGGTGTCATTTCATCATGGTGGTCAATGCATCGGGGTAGTCAATGCATCGCGGTGGTCACTGCATCACGGTGGTCAATGCGTCGCGGTGGTCACTGTATTGGGGTGGTCACCGCATCGCGGTGGTCTATGCGTCGATGTGGTCAATGCATCGGGGTGGTCAATGCATCGGGTTGGTCAAAGCATCGCGGTGGTCACTGCATCGCGTGGCCAATGCATCGTGGTGGTCAATGCATCGCGGTTGTCAGTGCATCGTGGTGTCACTTTATCGCGGTGGTCAATGCATCTGGGTAGTCAATGCATCGGGGTGGTCAATGCATCACGGTGGTCAATGAAAAAAAAGAATAAATCAACTTTCACCGTCCTGAAAAAAGAAAAAAAAAAACATATTCAACGTCCATTGAAGAAAATTAAAAAAATTAATAATAAAAAACAAAACACAACAACTGCTTCAATTTCAAAAAAAAAATAATAATTAAATAAAAAAATGCATATTCAGCGTATCTGTTCCCCTTTTTTTTATTTTTTCTTCATTAAGGGTATTTTAGTCTAGCTATCTAATTTGTGTCCTTATAACTAAATGTATGTTTTGGTTATCTTTTTTGCCTAATTAAGTCCAATATGTGTCTTTTTAGATAATTGTCCCTAATTTTTTTTGCATTAAATAAGCCATTGAATTATCTTAAAAAGTTGCTAATAAAAGATTTAATTGATTTATACTAAATGGCTTGTAGATAAAAAAAATAGATGTGGCACATTATATATGTCGCATACTACATATGCCATTAAATCTGAATATTTAAATTATTTCCTACTTTCAATATTAGGGGATAATATACGATCATTTAAGTCAAATCCCTTGAAATAAATTATTTAGGTGATTTGATTGATTTGTAATTAATGTCAATCTTCTAAATATAGTTGAAATCAATCAGGAGATTCGACGCATTAAATGCAAATCAATCAAAGGTTCTTCCCTAGCACTATAAATATGAGAGCCCTAGGTTATTTGCAAGAACACACCCAGAAAAACACACACAGAAAAAAAAAAAAAAAAAAAAAAAAAAGGACTTGAAATTTCATAATCACAATCACGTAGTAAGTCTTGCCCCTTTAGATAATAATAAGAGGAGTTGAAATTTGTTTTTGTGGTCTTAAATTTTATTGATTAGATTTTTACCTTTAAGTACATAATAAGATAAGCTCGATTTTGTTTTGTTGTTAGATTTTGCCTTTTTTAAGGTGTTTATTTTTTATAATTAGATTTCGATAGTATTAAGTGAAAAAACATGCTTTAAAATTTTATGATAAGATTTAGATATTATAAGAAGGAAGAAAAATATATGTAATTAATTTTATAACATGGAGAAGAAAGCCAAAAAGATAGAAAAATAGATATAAAAGAATTTTATAACATAGAAAATAAAGTCAACTCTAACATGGAAAAAGGAAGAGGAAAAAAAACCAAAAAATATAAAAATAGAATTAGATCATACATAACATAGAAAAAGTGGGGGGAAAACTGCCTTTTGATGATAGATTTCCCACATATGGAAAATGGAAAAATAACCTTTTCCACCAGGCCATTCGATCATTTTATTTAAAGTGGGATATTTTATTCCGTGGGATGCGTTGGAGGGTGGGTGATGAAGAGTCGGTCTTTGTTTTCCATTATGCATGGACCGGAGGACAACCTACGTTTCGTATTCCCTTTGCAGGACATAAGATTCCAACAGATTCTAAGGTTTAAGACTTGTTTATCCCCAACACCAGAGTGTGGGATGTGCAGCGGGTTCAACAATTGTTTCGGCCTTGGGAGTCTGAAGCCATCTTGGGGACCACCATTGCCCCAGGGGGGGCATCCGGATAGACAGATCTGGTACTATGGATCGAACATAAAAAAAAATGCGAACAGTTGTTTAACAATGTTTGCAGGGGGAAAGAACATAACAATAGCCAAAGTAAATGACTCACAATGCAATGAACTTATAAGAGTTAACGAAGATACACAGGACCAAATGTCCAAAAAGAAATCTACTAGAAAACGAATATAGGATGACATGTCTAAGGAAAATTTACAAGCCGGAGATGTCTAAGATAACAACAAAGCCTTAAGCCTTCAAACTTTCACTATTCTCCTAGTATTCTAATAATGAAGCCGTAGCATTAATGTAAAACAGAAATTCATAACTACCTCAAAATACCTTAAACCTCTTTACCTACTTTATCAACAAGCCCACAATTATCCCCTGGATATGGCGCAGCCAGTGGTGCATGGGTGGGTGTGTAATGCTTGCACTGACTATGTTTGGAGGTCAGTGGTTCGATTCCCAGTAATGGGGTTGATTTCGATTGATAACACCCCTTTAGTGCAAGTGGTGGTAAAAGGCAACCCATGTTGGAGCTACTAGGTTACCTGATTAACCTCTCCTCACTTTCCTGTGGGATCGGGGGTGAGGGGACCCTTAATGGTAGGGTTTACCATTTTTTCAACAAGCCCACAATTATTACTTTAACACCAAAAATAACATGAAACATGAAACCCATTACTACAAAGCAGAACTGGTAGATATGAACCAAATGATTAATTAGGATGCAGGAATTAGACTTCCTCAAGGACTAAAGTTTATAAACACACTTGTACATCTTGAAATACATCACGATAAGTATTTTTTGACACTTGTGAACAAAAATCAAATGACACCTGAAAACACCTTTCAAGATCAAGTGTAAAACTAAACGTGGAAGACACTAAGTTTAACACTTTAAATGATCTAAAACAAATTCTCACACAGTATATATCAAATGCAATCCAGATTGTAAGTCCACTTAATGTTCTTAGACAACTTTGACAGGCTCAAAATATATCACAGCATGCAAAGTTCAAGTAGATTTAAAAAATATACAAGTTGATTTAGTTTCTGTATAGAAGTATCAGCATATAACAACAAATACATGCAAGCAGATGCTAATAAGAAGATATATTTAAAGTCACTTAAAGTTCCCTATATAGTACTCAAAATTGTAGGTTAACAAACACTTGACTATTCAAAAAAAATTAACAACAGCATTGTAGTCTTTACTCAATATTCTCCCTAAAAAACCTCAATATTCAATTAAGTTCAACAACTGTATTGTTGTAACGCCCCGCTCCCGGATACCGAGCTCTTATCCGGAAGAGAAACGTTCGGCGCGTATAGCATTAAATAAGTCTAATATTATACGCAAGCCTCTACGTCGTCGTATCAAATAAAAGCAAACGGAAGCTAAAAAGACTCGGGTAAAAACATAAAAGCTACTATGAATAGAAATTAACCATACTAAAGATGGATAGTTAAGATTACAACGATTAAAAACCCAAAGACTTATACAATACGATGTCTTAAAAGTAGAAATACAAACAAATCTAAGAGAAGAGATACAACCAATCTAATACAACCTTTACAAAGAAAATATTCTAGAAGCTTCGTCAAGACTTTAAGTCTTCAAAAGCCGTCGTCTACACTTGATCAACCTGTTCGTCTTCTCACCCCACAATGCATACAAAAGAAAATGCAAAGGAGGTAAGTACAAAGTACTTAGTAAAAGTGAGAAGCTATGACAACAATTAAGATTTATAAAGAAAAGATATTTAATCGTTTAGTTAGTTATCTTTGTGTGACCGACTCAATCTAGGGTTCATTTCATGTCCATCAACATGAATTGACTAAACGTTTCTACTTAGCTTATCTTTGTTGCGTCATTACTCAAGGACACTGCGCATGGCGTTCATCAGCCTGAAGATATACTTGCTAACTAACGGTGATTAGCACCGATTAGCTCCGGGGTCTCCCCGGTATGCATATACGTCCGATGAATTTCCTCCACTACCCTTCAGCCGTTTAAGGCCAGTAGCGTTGTTCACCTTTTATGAACGTATCACATCGCCGATATGAAAGAGTGCCTAACCGAGAATAAATGACGTTTTAGCTTTTATCTACACATATGTATTTATTATTGTGAATTAACTAGTCACCTAAGTGTTTTCAGGTAAGCTCCCTCACATACACTACTCTCTTTCCTAGGCCACTAGACACGGACAAGTCCTAGCAAATACACAGACATTGATGAACTCTAGTTCATCAAAGCACAAGCCTTTTCATGCTCTTCCGACGGATCCGAACTTCAACTCCCTTTAAGAGTACATTCGGTGTTTTAACTGAACGAATCAGAAATTCAATTGAAGCTTGTTCATATTTAATTAATGTTATTGAATCAAAAAGTAGAAATTTAAAACTCAACACAAATATACCAAAACATATCACATCTTATTAATTACAACTTAGCATGAATTCTATCACCAAACAACACCAAAACTCAACCTATCATTATAAAACTATAATTACTCATTAGGAAGAGCCTCTTACCTTATTTGCTTGCAAAAAGCGACAACAAAACACCAAGCGGTGCAATAAGCTGCTGATCCTCAACCCCAAAACCTATGTGATCAACAAGAAACCCGAAAATCCTATTTCTTTGCAGCAAAACGAAACTGAAAAAGCCTGTAAAACTGAAGATTACCTGGGTTTACTGCTGTGAAACTATTTTTAGATTATTCTACGCTTCAAGACGATCGTTTCGACTACTCACGGCTGCGAAACAGAGCTACGGATTAAAAGATACGAATTTTTCAAGAAGATACGAATTTTTCAAGAATCGAACTCTACGAATACCGAAAACTAGGGCTAAACCGAAAACTTACGAAATAAGGATATTTTATTTTCCAAAGTTGCGTCTCCTCGCGCTGATCACTTTTCTCTCTGCGGCATCTTGAACAGATGAACGGATTGGATCACACGGTTCTTCCTTTTATTTCGCTTTCTTCTTGCGTCTGTGGAGATGTTGCCGCCATTCCTTCTTCTATTTTTTTGAATCAGTGTGTAACTTATGAGGAAATAATTGGGATTATTTCTTTTATAGCCATTTAATCAAATTTATTAATTAAATAACTAAATCCTTTAATTAATTCCTTTTCACTTAAATAAATGGGACAAATAATAATTAGGTCGTAGTAAATACACCCAATGACTATTTTACCCTTTTACGAAAAGTCGGGATGTTACATTCCTTCCCCCTTAAGAGGAGTTTCGTCCTCGAAACTCGAATGTAACCGAGAGGTACTTGAACTCTGGACTTTGCGAAGCGTTTCGTCTCTTAACTCGTGCAGTCTTCTTCTTCTTCCATCTTCCAACTCTTCTACTTGTTTTGAGCTATCTCAAGGTGGCGACGATCTACTTCAATCTTTTGTTGGCTTGCTGTATCAACTCTGGTCTCGTATTCTGTTGTCGCTCCAATTCATCCCAGAAACTCGTGTTCTTCTATCTCTATCTTCATGAAAGATCGCCAGTAGTACTGTTCCAATTCTTGTACTTCTTGGTCGCTCCGAGAGGAACTGCATTTGTCGTCTCGAGGTTTTCCATTCTTCCATGTCCTTCCCGATCTTCCGCATTCAGAACCCAAAGCTGATTCCGATGCCAACTGTTGCCATCTTCATCTAACTCATGACCAATGGCTGGTCGGTTCTGACCTCTCACTTGTAAACAAAACTACTGGATCTTCATCTTGTTCCATCACGAACTCATTAACTGCCTCGAATCTTGCAATCATCAGCTCACCGTTCTTTGATTGCTCCTGCTGACCTATACCCGGAAAGCTGAATCTTCCCAGCCGAAACTGCACTTCTGGCACACTTGACTTCTTTCGATCCCGATTTCCATCATGGCACCACAAGCTTGCTGAAGAACTGCAAGGATCCCGGCTGAAAGACTTCTGAGACTTCTTGGGGAAATGAGAAGCATGCATCTGCCCCCCTTTCTCTCTCTAACGGTCTAATCCAATCCTCGTGCCAATTAGGATTAACTTGGAAAGTAAAAGGAGTTGAAAAGTGACAAGTTGAGTACCCGGGTGGTATATCAACTAGGTAAGCCAAGGAAGGGTACAATGCACTTGAAATAAGGAAGGTTGCTTGAGTTACAAGCAAACCATGAAAAATCCGTGTTGAGAAAATTTGAAGTTGGTTCCGGAATGAAGAAGGAGGCACTGTATCATAATACAGAAGATAGCCACCAGAAGGAAAACGAAAGAACACCTTGCAGATGAAGTTCTTTTGAGAGAGTGAAATTCTGCAAGTTACGGTGGTCTACAAGGACTTCAGAGGCAACTTGGAAGAATGGTAATAGACTTTCATATAAACCTTTAGAAAGTGGAGACGTTAGAACATCACCAGGTGGACTTGAAGATATTCTCAATGTATGAAAAGAGAACACCGAGCTTGAGAACATTAAGAAAGTGACCTTGATTGTTAATCATTTGGTTAACAAGGGTGGATGTTGGCGAACTAGAAAAATCTTGATTCGCATGAGTTCCGTAGAGGAACATCACACAAATGAGAAAATCAAGGTAAAGGTGCAAGGTCAAGCGACGAGAAGAACTAAAAGAATTTAGAAATCAAAAGAGAGCAAGAATCTCAACATGAAGTAGCTATGGAGGGAAAACGAGCATATCAAAAGGTCTCAGAATGAAATTAAACACTTGTCAGGAAGTGTCCGAGTTTGTAATAGTCAAAGAGAGGTTATTACGAGATTTAAAAGAAATAGAAATTTTCCCCAAGAAATAGTAAGGGAAAATCCATAGTTCGGATAAGTAAGCGGCAAACAAGATTTTGAGTGCAGAGGAAATGACACTTTAGAATTGTCGGGTAAGGTTTGATTCCAAACCTTCAAAGGAAGTTTAAACGATCGTTGATGACTCAATTAAAAGGTTCAAGGTTGCACTACTCGAGAGGAATAGTACACTGCCAAGGAATAAATGCTCGAGGTTATTCCCCGTGTGGAAATGAAAAGGTTAAAATAAAATAAACTTTCAACCGGTGTAACAAAATTGTAGTAGAAACGCCAAAACCGAAAGTGGAAAGTCAAAATGATGTATATGGCGGTTCGCGGCTCTAAATGGCCCAAAAGAGATTTAAAACTGGAGCATACAAGGTGCAATAACCTGAAATGGAGATCAAAAGTTTAGGAACTCAAACGTCGGTTGGCTAAATAAGTTCATAAGGCATCTTGAAAAATTCTGCCTTCTGCTTGAAACTAGTTTAGCAAAAATTGATAGAAGGTTAAAGATAAGTAACTGAAGAGGAATGTCATGATAGGCTTAAAAATTTGACCAGTGAAGGAAGATATGCATACCTAAAAAGCAGCGAGATTAGGTGAAATAGTTACAATATCGACACTACCCTTAGGAGGGGAGCTGAGAATAAACACAAGTAAAGTATATAAAAAAATGTTCTGACATCAAGAGGCTTAGTCAAATTTGAATTTGAAATGGATGATGGGAGTGCAACACTGCAGAGAGGATTTGTTGAGCTTAAAGATCTCAAATGAGGGATTATCTGAGAAATAAAATACCATATAAGGTATAATTACAAAAGAGACACGAAAAGGTCTGAAAATCAAACATGGCATCTTTGGAGGATGGCATCTTGGTTCTCGTTTAACACTCGCAAAAGAAACTATAACGTTAGCTTTACAAGCATCCTACTAAAAGATTTAACTCAGGAAGAGATCGGACTTCAGGAACTCCTAAATATAACAAATCGTAACTTACTACCCTCTTAGCCCAAACTCTAAGTCAAGGAGGTGAATATTCCTTTTAGGTTCTTTGTGTAAGATTTTTACTCCGGACTGACATTATCAATTTTTTTACAGAACAAACGAAGAGGAACTTGAGCACGATCCAGAGAAAAGATTTAGATAATAGGGTTTCCCAGGTGATATAAAAATATTGAAATTTTTGGATGAAAATAACTTGGTCAAAAACAGTTATTTCTGACGATTGCACAAGCTGTCAGAATTTCCAGATTCATAAACACTGAGTTGAATTACAAATCGAGATCAAACGAAAAAGAATCTGAACTTAATTCCAAAATAAAAGCTGTAGATAAAATTGTTGTCTGCAACATATCAAAAATTTAGGTCATTTGAAGATGTTTAACCTGTTCATAACAGAAAAAGAAGTAAAGGTGCTGCTGCAGATTTTCTGGACAGAGTGTCCGGTATAAACATGAACTTTCTGATCAATCCATAATGATTAACGAGTTGATGTAAAAAGAGAGATTGTAGATAAGACAGTAATCTACTTTGCTGAAAATTTGCAGAATTTTTAGAGTAGAGGAAGACAGTCTTATGTTAGAGGTAAAGCACGGAAACAAAAACATTCGCTCATGTTGGGTAAATCCAAACACAAGGACAATGAAAAGTATGTGCCAAAGTAAGAGACCTTTAACACTATGAGTTGAAACGACTGAGGAGTACTTGGAACTAATAGAGTTACACATGGAGTTAAGTGTAGAACCATCTCAAGAAAAGCAAAGGTCAAGGAATGTTGATGGACTCAACCAAGTGATAGTAGTGAAAGAGAAAGTGGGGACTTTAGAGCTAAATCAATATCATTCTCTACAAAGTTAGGCCAAGATAAAAGTAAACTTAGATATTCATATGTAGAGAAGGTGAAGAGATTTCAATAGGGAAAGTAAGGAAAAGGAAATCAACCAAGAGGGCCTCGACTTTAAGGTGCGTGCATAAGACTCCGATCCCAAAGCTTTACTTAAAGGAGTTTCACAACCCTATGCAACAAGCTACGGTTTGGAACTTCAAAAGAAGGAAGAGTTTCTACTAAGGATCCTAGAAGGGACAAAACCTGAGGTGATCACATGAAAGATGTGAACTGTGAACTCAACCTAACCTCCGTCTAAGACGACTCTTCACTTGGTCCTAGTGGAACTTAACCACAGTTTAAGGATTCCTAGTCATACAAGGATTACCACCAAACTCAAGTTCTAGAAGGTCTAAAGGATCCTTATCTTAAAGGAAAAGAAGCCTAGGATAGAAATGACGCTTCTCTCTGATACCAACTGTAACGCCCCGCTCCCGGATACCGAGCCCTTATCCGGAAGAGAAACGTTCGGCGCATATAGCATTAAATAAGTCTAATATTATACGCAAGCCTCTACGTCGTCGTATCAAATAAAAGCAAACGGAAGCTAAAAAGACTCGGGTAAAAACATAAAAGCTACTATGAATAGAAATTAACCATACTAAAGATGGATAGTTAAGATTACAACGATTAAAAACCCAAAGACTTATACAATACGATGTCTTAAAAGTAGAAGTACAGCAAATCTAAGAGAAGAGATACAACCAATCTAATACAACCTTTACAAAGAAAATATTCTAGAAGCTTCGTCAAGACTTTAAGTCTTCAAAAGCCGTCGTCTACACTTGATCAACCTGTTCGTCTTCTCACCCCACAATGCATACAAAAGAAAATGCAAAGGAGGTAAGTACAAAGTACTTAGTAAAAGTGAGAAGCTATGACAACAATTAAGATTTATAAAGAAAAGATATTTAATCGTTTAGTTAGTTATCTTTGTGTGACCGACTCAATCTAGGGTTCATTTCATGTCCATCAACATGAATTGACTAAACGTTTCTACTTAGCTTATCTTTTTGTTGCGTCATTACTCAAGGACACTGCGCATGGCGTTCATCAGCCTGAAGATATACTTGCTAACTAACGGTGATTAGCACCGATTAGCTCCGGGGTCTCCCCGGTATGCATATACGTCCGATTAATTTCCTCCACTACCCTTCAGCCGTTTAAGGCCAGTAGCGTTGTTCACCTTTTATGAACGTATCACATCGCCGATATGGAATAGTGCCTAACCGAGAATAGATGATGCTTTAGCTTTTATCTACACATATGTATTTATTATTGTGATCAACTAGTCACCTAAGTGTTTTCAGGTAAGCTCCCTCACATACACTACTCTCTTTCCTAGGCCACTAGACACGGACAAGTCCTAGCAAATACACAGACATTGATGAACTCTAGTTCATCAAAGCACAAGCCTTTTCATGCTCTTCCGACGGATCCGAACTTCAACTCCCTTTAAGAGTACATTCGGTGTTTTAACTGAACGAATCAGAAATTCAATTGAAGCTTGTTCATATTTAATTAATGTTATTGAATCAAAAAAGTAGAAATTTAAAACTCAACACAAATATACCAAAACATATCACATCTTATTAATTACAACTTAGCATGAATTCTATCACCAAACAACACCAAAACTCAACCTATCATTATAAAACTATAATTACTCATTAGGAAGAGCCTCTTACCTTATTTGCTTGCAAAACTGACAGCAAAACACCAAGCAGCTGCAACAACTGTTGATCCTCAACCCCAAAACCTATGTGATCAACAAGAAACCCTAAAATCCTATTTCTTTGCAGCAAAACGAAACTGAAAAAGCCTGTAAAACTGAAGATTACCTGGTTTACTGCTGTGAAACTATTTTTAGATTATTCTACGCTTCAAGACGATCGTTTCGACTACTCACCGGTGCGAAAGCGAGCTACGGATTAAAAGATACGAATTTTTCAAGAATCGAACTCTACGAATACCGAAAACTAGGGCTAAACCGAAAACTTACGAAATAAGGATATTTTATTTTCCAAAGTTGCGTCTCCTCTCACGATCACTTTTCTCTCTGCGGCATCTTGAACGAGATGAACGGATTGATCACACGGTTCTTCCTTTTATTTCGCTTTCTTCTTGCGTCTGTGGAGATGTTGCCGCCATTCCTTCTTCTATTTTTTCGTAATCGGCGTGTGTAACTTATGAGGAAATAATTGGGATTATTTCTTTTTTATAGCCATTTAATCAAATTTATTAATTAAATAACTAAATCCTTTAATTAATTCCTTTTCACTTAAATAAATGGGACAAATAATAATTAGGTCGTAGTAAATACACCCAATGACTATTTTACCCTTTTACGAAAAGTCGGGATGTTACAATTGTAAACTAAGTAATAAGACCTCAACCAAAGTACAACCAATTAACATGAAAAGCAGTGTCTAACAATCAACAAACGATTATAGACTGATGTTCAAACATTTGCTACTCATTATATAATATTTTCTCAAGGGAATTGATGTCTAAATGTTCTAGCTAAAACAAAACATTAATCAGAGAACCCAAGTTGGAATGTTACCACCTCACCAACTCTATGTACACTTTTCAAACATCAGGGAAACATTGACCGCTAAATAACTTTAACAGCTAAACAATGGGAACGGCTTATTCAATATTTTTTACCAAAGAAATGGCTGATATAGTTGTTTCTTCTAAGAAAATGGTGTAAACAATTTGTTTCTCATGTTACTTAAACAATGCATGTGTATGGACAAATTTACCCTTGGATTCCCAATTGAAGTCCCAAAATTACCCCTCCATTTAGTTTTATTGAAATAATAAAATAAAAAATAAATAGCCGGTTCATCATTAATTAGATTCTTCATTCCCAATTAATTAGATTCTTCATTCCCAATTAGTGCGTCGGTTTAACGGCTTCCTCATTCCCAAATTAGCTTGAATTTCAGCTGCCAAATTGAACCGAAGGTTGCTGCGCTGATTCCGTTTTGATGCTGTTTGTGCTTATTGGATTTTCTATTGATGCCGTTATGATGCTTTCGTGTTGTTAATTGTTGTTGTTCGCATTCATCCTTTGTAGTTTTTGATTTGGAAGTTCTTCAAAGAAGGTGATTTCTTCATTCGATTTCATGTTTTTCAGTTCTTCATTCGATTTCCATGATTTCTTCATCCGATTTACCAATTTAGGGTTTGTTCTTCATTCGATTTTGCTGTGAAAGTGTTTTTTTTTAATAGTTAATAGTTTATTCGATTTTCTTTGTGAAATTTCTTCGATATTCTTTGTGAAATTTCTTCATCCATCTTCATTCGATTTCATGTTTTTCAGTTCTTCATTCAGTTTGTTCTTCATTCGATTATGTTAATAGTTTGATTTTATTTTTATTTTTTGGAAACGCAAATAATTTGGGGGGAAATGATGAAATTAAGTGACAAATTGATGAAGAACAGATGAATTGTTTGGACGAAATGTACATGATTTTCCAGAATTGGGAGAGAAAAGAAAAAATTTACAGTAGTCCTCCTTCTCGTTCTAAGTATATATATAGCAATCTTAATTAACAGTTAATCTATTTAACTAACATGGTTAACCTTCCTAACTAACTGTCTACCAGTATTAACTAACTAACATAATCTAAATTAATTAATCTTGCATCTTCCAACTTTCCTTTCTTCATTACTTGATTTCTCAATAGGAAATGCATTTTAATTGTGTTTTTCGAATCTTACTAAAGCAGGTACACTTTTTCATATGGGTAAGAAACAATCTGAAGAAGTTTCATTTTATGTTTATTACCCGGCTGTCATTGAAGTGAAAGATAATGATTTGTGGTCGTGGAAGTACGTTAAAGGTGAGATAACCCCAGTGACAAGTGTTTTAATCATCTCAAAGTACAGCTCATTTGAAGAATTGTATGAGGAGGTGAAGAAAGAATTGGAAATTGATACAAGTGTGTGTGATTTTGAGATGAAAGTTATGCCCCATGTTCCTAAAGCTTTTCCGATGAAACTTGATTCCGATAATATGGTGAAAAAGTTCTTGACGATGTGTGGTATGAATTAAGCAAGAGTATTTGTTAGTGAGTTTGATAGAAAAAGCAAAAGTTAATGAAGTGGATGAAAGATATATTGATGTTCATGTTGATGGCAATGTTGAAGCTCAAGTACCAATTTTTGAAGTGGATGTTGGTAATGATGATGCTATTCATGTTGATGGTAATGTTGATGATCAAGTACCAAATGTTGAAATGGATGTTGGTAAGGATCATGATGTTCATGTTGATGATCGTGATGTACTTGAAGACACAAATCCGAGCGTTGATGAGTTTATGAATGATATGTGTGTGGAAGAAACAAATGTTGAAGAATATCGTTTGTTGAGCTTTTTGGGAGAAGATGTTTTTATTGAAGCAAATGAGGATACCTTGAATCCAACGGGACCAATTGTTGAGGATATGAATCGTGGGAGTCAGTTCATTGGTTTATGTCATGTGAGAATTCCTGAAGATTTGGACATTCGTACAAAGGATGTGTTTGGAAGTAAATCTTTGTTGATTTTTAAGGTTGAGATGTTGGCGGTGAAATATCATTTTGAATTTACAACACAAGCTTCCACGAGAGAACTTTATGTGGTTCAATGTGCTGGTAAGGATGCAAATAGAGGCTTCGAGCATCCCAATTGGCTAATTCTACACGCTTTCAATTGGCCTCACCAACAAACAAACAACACATAAAAACTCGGGTTTATTTCAAATTCAAACACCAACAAAAAAGAGCACATAAAAACTAGGGTTTTCCTTCAAAAAAAACTAGGGTTTATGTTTTTCTAAAAAAGCCTAGGGTTTATGTAATATATAAATTTGGGTTCAGTGTAGGATTTACTTCAAATTCAAACACCAACAAAGAAAGAACACATAGAAACGAGGGTTTATTTCAAATTCAAACACCAACAAAAAAGAGCACATAAAAACTAGGGTTTATGTTTTTCTAAAAAAACCTAGGTTTTATGTAATATATAAAATCGGGTTCAGTGTAGGGTTTAGAACTTACATTGCTACCAATGAGTCCTCCATCAACAACACATTTCAAAGCTTTTAAACTAATCTCTGAATCAACCACCGTCACTACAGCACTGTATAGATAAAAGATTTCACAACATATAAACTTATTATGAATAAATTGTTTCAGCTATATATATAATAGGGGATACCTTTCATCAGCTTCATCCACCCATTTTTCGTAGCTCTCCAACAAATAAGGATCCAATTCTCTATACGGATCATAAGCTACATAATTCAATTTCTTTTTTTTCAAGGGGGGAATGGTTGGTTCCGGAGAAATAGGTGGTGAAAATCGCACCGCACCCGTGCGTCCAATTCTTACAGCCAGTTCTAACATGGAAAGTTAACCACAAATCCATTATTAAAGTCTATTCATTAATTACTATGTAATTAAAAACGATGAAGAACTTTTAATAATATACCTGGCTTTGCCGTCTTTTCACTACTTCCACTTATCTCATCAGCTATAGGATTGGTGACATTATTTGATTTCTCACGGATATATTCTTCCATCTTATCAAACTTCTTATGCAAATCCTCTACAATCTTTTGCAAACAATCAACCTTGTTCTCCAACGTCTTTTGCAAAGAATCAAACTTCTGTCTCGTTTTTTGAATTGATGTCAATGTATATTGCAGTTTCATCATTCTTAATTGCATTAACATGAAATTGATTACCCTATTACTGATAACAATTAATTGACTAACAGAACAACTACTAAAACTCTAAACCCAAAAGAACAACTGCTGATAACAATTACTTGAATAAATAAAATCCGATTAATTGACTACAAGAACAACAACTAATAACAAAATCCCATTTAATACCAAAATCCGTTTTCAAAATCCCAATTTTTTTGCAACAACCCTAATTATAAACAAAATCCGCTTTCAAAATCCAATATTATTAACAAAATCCGATTTAAAGGTAACAATCGAGACATGCAATTAATTAATTTCAAACCTGAATGATTGATTCACAAATCAATTACAAAAAATCAAATGCAAACCCAATGCAAAAGCAACACTCGACTTTAATCATTTTTCTTACGACGCGTATGACCCGATGCAATCAAATGGAAAGCCTCTAATTCGACAGTCCACACATGCAATTGCTTACCGGTCGATCTTCAACGCTGTTACACCAATCGATTGCTGATTTTCCCCCAACGACGGATGAGATTGCTGAGACACCGACCCCAAAACAATGATTTTCCCCCACCGATTGATGAGATTGGTCAAACGACGATCGGTTCCTTGCTCAATAAATCCTCTCCCCTAGATTCACGTCTCCTGTATTCTTCATTATCGGCGGTGCGGCGGTGTGGTGGTGAGGGAGTTGGGGAGTTTGCAGGTGAGGGAGAGTAAAGTGGAGTAAATGGGTGTTTGACGAAACGAACGAGAAAAAATATGAAATAGTTCATTAAGTTAAGTGTGCTGCAACGGTTCCCGAAGAAAAATTATACGTCTTTGTCGTTTAAGGACCAAAACGACGATGTTATAATAGGGGTAGAAGGGTAATTACAGCCGACGCCTATTTTTTTCCATTTCCTTTTTTTCATTATATATTGGCAAACAGTAACAGATTATATTGGCCATTTCTTTTCCAAAAGAGATTATATTTGCCATTGGGCCGCTAATAAAGAAACCATTATCTAACAATAAAAATTTTAATTTTGTAATTAGAAAAAATGAAATACGTACCCTGAATCAACTAGCACAATCCTTGAGATCTTCATCGTCTTCTAAGATCCTTTATACAGCTCCTCCAAGCTGCACGACAACTTACTTTCCACCGGCGCTACCTTCTTCACAGCTTTAACAACTCCACCACAGAATTCATCAAGAAGCTTTTCAAATATATCAACCGCAAAGCTCAGAAAAACAAATATCCTCTCAGACCTCTCCCTTCTACACCAGTCGGTGTAGTGTCAGAAAACATACCAGACTTCAAACCTTCCTCTCCGAACAAGTCATAGATCTGAAGCTTCAAAAATCTCCTTAACCTTCGCCTCCGCCTCTTTTTTGTTGAGAATTATAGAATTACTATCAGAATCGCCGGAATTTGAATCAATTTGTTGCCAAATCGCCGGAATTTGAATCAATTTGATGCCGATTTGCCAGAATTTCGACTTGAAAATGAAGAAGTATGAAAATGGGAAAAAAGAGGGGCGGCTGCTATTTTTTCATTAGGGCTTCAGGTTTTTGAGTCAAGATGTTACTCTTTTGGGACAACAGGTTGTCTCAAAAACTTGAAAACTATTTTTTCCCGCAAGTTATGTGCCTATAATTTTTTAAAATATTTTTAATTAGTATAAATTAGTTATGGTTTTATAACTAGTTATAGGTATATACTAATTATATCCAAAAGTAGGGTTGGCGAATTTCCCGATAATCCCGACCCGTCCCGAAAAATCTCGATCCCGAATTTTTTGGATTTTTCCCGACCCGAAACATACGGGAACGAGATCGGATATAAAACTCAATCCTGTCGGGTTCCCGATCCCGACCCGAATATATATATATACATACATTTTTCAACCCGAGATAAATACTCACAACCCAAACTACTAAAAACCTAAATATACTATGCTTTATGCTTATGTCGTTTCTCAGTTTCTCTGCACCTCTCTTCTCCTCTCTAATATACCAGAGTGTTAATCCTCACAAAAGCCATCTGCCTCCACCGGCCGTCGACTTTGTCGCCGTTAACTCATTTATCCGCCCCCACCTTTTGAACTATTGTTTTGATCAAGTAATTGTTGTCATTTTTTATATTAACATGAATATTTTTTAACATCATATGTTCAGGACATTCATTCCCGACCCGATGAGATCCCGAACATTCGGGTATTCTGATTGTCGGGACCCGACATTTATCTGGTATGGGCTCGGGAAGAAAAATTGAATCCCGAATCTTGTTGGGACGGATTTCGGGTAGGAGGTTTACGGGTCGGGTCCCGAGCCGATTGTTAGGTGTGATGCCCGAAAGACAATTTTTGTAATTGTTTTATTTAATAAATGCAATGATATTATATTCATATTTATTATTCTCATATTCACCGATGTGACAATAGTATTTACACTACAGAAAACCCTAAAGTATATCGTTTATGTAATCACTTAACTCGATTGTATGGTATATACACGGGAGGATTGAGTTAGTGAAGATGTACTTAAAATACAATTAGCCCATAGTGAAGTTAATCGAAGTATCGGGTCTCTCCTTTAACGTGCTATTAATGCGCTGAGAACACAATTGGTGTGATTGTCTTATCCGGACTTCGGTTAAGAGAACCTAGTAGGGCATTTATATATGATAGATATATCATATAAATTTGGACCGATTTGATTAGAGTTCAAGATATAATTCCGTGATCGAGAATTCTTATCGAATCAATGGATGATCATATTTATGGATATATCTTAATCCCGAGGTGATCACGATCCAACCGCTTGAATCGTATGAAGTTTGACTTGACGGTTAAGGATTACACTGAGTCGTGGTCCGAATTACCCCATCTTGGCATTGTATCTTTGGATTGAGTGAGTAGTACGTGTTATCACAGATACGGAATCCATTCCTTCCATTTTCGGAAGTAGATAGACGATTCCCCTTATTTGTTAATCCTAGAAGCGATCGATCCATGGAGTTCATATTACACCGATTAGCTACCCGGTGAGTTGTATGAATTAATTGATCACTAGGGGTTAATGGTAAATAAGGATAAGAGATTCTAGAAAGGGTTAACGGTAACTTCCCGATTTAGAATGAGCAGTCTATGGAGGATTAATCCATATGTAATGATTATATCAATGGACGCTTATTATTGTTCTCGTGAGGAGATAAATATAATCTCATAATCGGAGGAGTGCGATCACGGGATTATGGTGGCATATTCTGGATTGATTTATCGAATATAATTATTCTGTTCGTAAGATAATTATTTATTTGATTTATCGGACATTGATTATTAGTCCATGGTCCCCGACGTGCCTCCTAATATAGCATAGCTATTCTCGGACGTCGAATCCTAATAATATTAATTTAGTTCTTGTTGGACTTTATTAAAGCGATATGTGAATTAATTGTTTAGTGGACTATTAAATTAGTTGGGCTAAATAATTAAATATGTGGAAAAGACATTTTCCATAATCTTGCCAATTATTGTGTTATGGCAAAATTAATATTGACTAGGTCAATGCATATAATTTTAAGCCCCATGCCTTATTTTTGGAACAAGAATTAGTTTCTTGTGGATTAATAAGACATGTGCATAAAATATTTATTGGATAAATATTTATGGAAAGAAATAAAGATAAATGTTATTCTAGATTTGTTCTAGAATATTATGGGATTATCTTTTATTTAATAGGATTATTATAATTGATTTTGTATTAATTATAAAATCCTTGGAGGCTAAGTTTTACTATCCTATATAAAGAGAGTTCTCCCAAGCCTTAACACACAATGTAAAATTCGACTTCTCCTCTTAGAGGGGAAGAAGGAAATTTTCGGCCAAGGGTGTAACAAAGGAAAATCTTGGAGATTTTTCCGGGTAGCATATCGGAAGGATTCGAGACGAGGATTTCCTTCGACCGGGAGTTGCTTGGATCACACGTACGGAAGATCGTGGTGCTCTTCACACTTTGTTCGTTCTTTCTTTTGCGGTTCTTCAACTTGGATTTTGAGATCCTAGAGGTATGTTCTACAACCCCCTTGTAGAGTAGATCCAGTTATTTTATTACGTGTAATTTATAGATCTAGATCCTTAAAGCGCTTCCGTTGCGGATGATATTACTAACAGTGGTATCAGAGAAAGGGGATCTATATTTATACGTATAAAATATTAGATCTAGGAGTGGTAAAACATGTAGATTTTTTTTGTCCCAAATTTTTTTTTTTTTTTTAAGGGGCCGAAATTTTTTTGTTTTATTTTTATGCTATGAATGTCTTGGTTGAAGAGATGGATTGGGGTTGGTACTGTTTACTCGTTAGATCTATTGTAGCTCCTTTGTTTAGTAACAATTTAGCATAGGAATTGTATTTTACTTATGTCAATTTTCGAAATTTATATGTAAAAGTAGCATCTTTTATTGTTATTTTGAATATCCGGGCTGGAAAAGATGAAGATCTTGCTGGAAAATTGAAGATCAAGACGAAACCCAAGGTATGAACGAGGAGAAACGGATAAAAATTTATTAAAAACTGCTACAGGATTTTCTGCGATGCTGAAAAGCGTCGCTATAAGTCCTGTTTATAAAATAAATGCATGCGGCTAGGGTTCTTCATGCATGCGGCTATATGATTTTTTTTGGTAAACCTAATTTCCCTTTTTTTTATTACTGCCGTTATGGCAGAGAAAAGAATAATAATTTTTGGAAAATAATTTTTTTTGGAAAATAGCCGCTTAACAAAAAAAAAAAATGTTATTTTTGGAAAATAATTATAAACAGCCGCATATAATAAAATATATATATGATTAATTATAATAAATTGGATTTATTTAATTAAAAAGACCTTTTCTCCTCTCGGGTGTTCGTGGTTTGTGATCCGGCGGTTCGAGTTCAAGATTCGAAGATCAAGACTCGAAGACATCAAGATTGTAATTTATTTTTCCTAGGATAGATTAGATACGGGGGTACCAACAATCCATCTCGGTGTTTAAATTTTCCGCAATTAATTTTTTATGTGTTTGATCATAAAATAGATATAAAATCGGAATTGCCATGACATGCATCATATCATAAATCCACTGCATGCATACATGTAGAATTTTACTTTTGGTAATTAAAATAGGCATGTATACAAACTCGTGTAATTAGTTGAAATTTAATTAATACGTGGTAATTAATAAATTTAGTAACTAATTAAAGATCCGAGGACAAAGTTATGAAATCGTTAAGCCTTTTCGGTGTGTGTTCTCGGTGAACCGCCTAAAGCCCAAACGAGATCACGTTTTCAATTCGTAGTGTCTACGAGATTGAATGATGGTAAAAGAACAATAAATCTTGGATAAAAGCGGTTCGCTTACAGGTTGGGTGGTCAATCGAGCTAGGCTCGACCGACTTAACCCTCCTAGTGTGATGTATGCACGGGGTCCGGCAAGATTAAGCTACACTTTGGAGAGCGAGAGGGTGATTCTTTCTTATCTCAATGGGGTTTGTCTTGACCCGATTTCGTCCGATCATCACATATGTTCCAACGAATAGGACGGGTGGGCTTGCCCACGTTACCGACACCATTCGAATCCTTGATTTGATGTGCTTTTATGTTAACATCAAAAGGCGTGGTTAGTTAACCCACCACCACTTCCAAATTATTGAGTGGGAGCGGGGAGGCGACACCAACCCCACGGCCTCTACTATAGATACAAGTAAGTGAGAGAAGGGTGGCGCCTCATGGCGCTTTGATTTCGTCCCCCTAAGGATGGTGTTCACCCCTATCAACATTCATGGCTTGGTCTCCGAAAGGATATGATTTTCTGGTACTTGTCGGGTCACCGACCTATCTAAGACGGCACACTCGGGCGTATCTAAGAGATCCGATATAGTAGGTCACACTCATCATGGGTATTCTTGATAATATCTAGGCTAAAAAAGGAAGGTAGTCAATGAATAAAGGGATGTTCAATTCTCGTGGGATGTTCGATTCTCACAAGTTATTCATTGATGAGATTATCTCGATTTAACCGTCATCTCTTTGACCTACCCTAAGGCGCTTTGAGATGCGAGGTTAAAACCTTGGAATGGTAGAGTAGACTTACTTATAGTTTACAATTCCTAAAATAAAATAATATAGTAGTGTTAAACTTGAATTAATACATGTCATTTTATTTACAGCATTATATCCCTTACTAAATTGCTTAAAATTTATAATTGACTAGTATTGACTTCGTTAAAAAGTGGAAAGTAACTAGGACGTTGAACTATTTAATCGAAATGCAATTAATTTTCGGAAGAGATATTTTTCTCTTAAGCCTTTTAAAAATCAGAGTGACATATAGGTATGTCACTAGTGTCACTCGTGTCAAACGGGAGACAAACTTAGGTGATTTCGGACTTTAAAATTCTTCTAGTGAATTTTGAGTGCGTAGTGATTACACGAGTAATTTTCTAATTGAAAAATCGGAAAATCATGAAGTGTTACTAGTTGGATGATATTTGGAATCGATGAACTAGTGGGAGCTTTATGATTTGTTGTTTTTCTAGAACATTAGAAAAGTGTAACTGACTACACACGTAACCGTTCTAATTGAAAAACCGGAAAGTCATGAAATGTCGCTAGTTGGACGATATTTGGAATCGAAGAACTAGTGGGAGTTTCTATGATTTGTTGTTTTTCTGGAAACAATAGAACTATGTACGAAAGATTTTCTTATCGAAAAAATCGGAAAATCATAAAAATAAAGCATTGCTCGTTAGACGGTATTTGGAACCGATAAACTATTGGGAGCTTTAATGTTATGATTTGTTGTTTTTTTCTGGTATATTAGAAAATCCGAGAAGTCCCGACGAGTAACACTCAAAAATAGACACCCACGGTTCAAGAGTAGTGTCTACTCAAACGAACATTTGGTTCAAAGATATTTCCATTCAAGGAAAGTCAAGAATGGGAGAATATGTCTAAAAGTGTTAGTCATCTAAAAGCGAGTAAACTTTAAGGCTAAACCGAAAAATTAATTAATCGAAAATCATAGGATAAGGATAGTGATTTTGGATCACCAACCTATGAATCCTTGGCAATTTTCTCGAGCTAAGTTCTTTGGAAGAACAAGGTAGCGCGGTGCATTTAACGATTAAAGGAGTAAACAACGGGCGTTAATTTTAGCTAGAAAAGTGGGAGTGATATAAGGAAATGAATCTCGGATTCAATCCTTGGATATCATGGAAAATTTATTTTCGGTTTAAAATTCGTTGGAGCGAATGGATTTACCTTCTATTCGATAATTTGTTTGTCGTATAGAAAGTGAATATACCATTTGTAGTCTGAATCCAAGACTCGGACTTTTGTTTGATAAAGTCAAAAAACCACTTAGAATCTTTGAAATATGTATATAAAACACATCTTAAGAACTATTAAAAGCAATTGGTTTCTATATTTAGATAAACGCTTCTTCATATTCCATAGTTAGTGCATAGTCCCTAAAAGACAAGACACAAGGCGGCTTAGGGTGATTCCTTTCTCCCGATCTGGTTATATTGTCTCAAAGGTTCAATGACTAAGTTTCCTTTCAATCGGGAAAGGATAATGGTTATAAAGAAGTAACATAGCTTGTTCATGATGACCTTCGGGGTGCGATGAAAGATGCAAGCTAGTAGGAGCTTCCAGTAGTGACTTCTTGTCGATAACTATTCAAACACTCCGGAAAGTTTATCCAAAATATTTTGAGGTTTCTCTGTTTTCAATGAGAGATAGAGTATTGTATACTCGGAATAGGCCATTCATAGTCCTCGAGATCGATGCTCACTTGCCTCATTGTGACATGTTCTCACTAAGTGAGAAACCGTTAAATTGCCTTACATAGTTTTAGATGTGCTACAATACAACGCTTAACTCAATAAAGATATTGGAGCGAAATAACGGTTTACATTGAAATGTAAGACCGAGAAGTCTACATAGAATATGCTTTGGAATTTACGGATAAGGTGTGGATTAGGTTCACCCCACTTCCATAAATATAAGCATTTAGCACACGGTGCTTGAAGAAGGTAGGTGCAGGAATTTTGCGAACACGTTCGGTCGATGACCAATCGTTATATATCTTGTAGCATTGAGAAAAGGTTTGTTATAAGATTCTTGAAATCGGGAAGGGGCGATTATCTTGTTGCATCCTTCCCGATAGAGTCCATGAACAACAAAACCTTGAACCTTGAAGCACGTTTACTCAAGGTAGTTACTAAGCGATTAAAATCGGACCACATCCAACATCGGTTGTTGGTGATAACACTAAATACTACTAAACTAGATCGAATTTCGATCCACCCGGTAAGTATTGGGAGTATGGTTTATCCATTACCCATTACGGGTTCTGCGGACTTTGTAGTCGAGGATCGATTGATGACCTATGGCTCTTACGTGAGCGATAGATTACGATAATAGAGGTTGGTTTAATAGCCATAACCACGTGAATGGAGTTCGGTACTCGAGTTCGTTCATGCTCTTGTAGAACCACCCGAAGCGTCTCGGGCCAGTGGGAGTAATTGGATCTACACGGAAAGAGTAGAATGAATAGGAAAGTTTATCTTTCGAGCAAAGCTAGAGTGGTCTAGGGGTAATTCCTCAAGAAGTAGAGAGTTAATCGGACCTTGAACTCTCTTACCACTTAGTATTGCATGATTTCGTTCAAAAGCGAGAAAATAGGGGTGATTCCACGAGATTTTCTTGCCAAACACACGGAGTCTGGATTCATTCGGAACAAAGGGTATTGCCTTATGAACTTATGACAGGATAACTGTCAAGGCTTATGTCCTTTGTGGATAAAAAGCAAACCTCTCGGTCACTTTGGAAGTCATATATTTCTACAATATGTGGATTTGACGAGAATATTGATAAGTCACATTTGTAGACTGGATATCAATTTTAGTACGAGAGTGAATATATACATACATTAGTGTTTGTGAAGGATAACTTGCACTGCAGTTGGAATCAACATGGGTGTGTTATCTCAAGTCGAATCGACAATGCCACAATTCTCAGCAATGATGATTTGGACAACATTCTTAAGAGTTTGACTCGGTCGAATTCATTAGAATTAGTCACTGGTTTCCCATCCATCTTATTGGTTAAGATGATGCATCTGTGTATGCAACATTCAACGAGGAAGTTCTACCCTATGCCTCAGGAATGACTCTCTAAATCTTCGGATCAAGAGAAATGGGATAGATTCTCTTTCTAGTAAGAGATGGTCAGGTTATTGAACGTCAACTTTGATCGAATCTTAGATTCCGCGGTTAACAAAGCAAGTTTAGTATGTCCTTTAGTATCTTGAGAGAACGAGGAACAATATGCGGACATATTCATGTGTGAACTTGGATATGTGTGATACACTGATTTTGACTTTAAGTCAGATTGAGGATGATCGTTAAGTCGATCTCGGGCTCAGTGTTTACTCAGTACCACATGATTAGATGGACCGGTAACGTTTCGATTCTACGGATCGTCTTGAGCCGACAACCTGACTAATCATTAAGACCCATGACATTTAGATGTAGGTGCTCCCCGAGTCACTGACCTATCCTACGACGGCATACTCGGAGTGTACTTTGGAATCTGAAATGGTTATGATATGCTTAATGGGTACTAGAATACGGGATGGGTCTCCATTGCTTTAGAGCAAGTGGGAGATGTAGTTTGTTGTATTTTAAATAATAGTGTGTGCTCTAAAACAATTAATCACATGCTTTCGTGCAAGTGGGAGATTGTTAGGTGTGATGCCCGAAAGACAATTTTTGTAATTGTTTTATTTAATAAATAAAATGATACTATATTCATATTTATTATTCTCATATTCACCGATGTGACAATAGTATTTACACTACAGAAAACCCTAAAGTATATCGTTTATGTAATCACTTAACTCAGTGTATGGTATATACACGGGAGGATTGAGTTAGTGAAGATGTACTTAAAATACAATTAGCCCATAGTGAAGTTAATCGAGAGTATCGGGTCTCTCCTTTAACGTGCTATTAATGCGCCTGAACACAATTGGTGTGATTGTCTTATCCGGACTTTCGGTTAAGAGAACTAGTGGGGCATTTATATATGATAGATATATCATATATAAATTTGGACCGATTTGATTAGAGTTCACGATATAATTCCATGATCGAGAATTCTTATCGAATCAATGGATGATCATATTTATGGATATATCTTAATCCCGAGGTGATCACGATCCAACCGCTTGAATCGGTATGAAGTTTGACTTGACGGTTAAGGATTACACCGAGTCCGTGGTGCGAATTACCCCATCTTGGCATTGCCTTTGGATTGAGTGAGTAGTACGTGTTATCACAGATACGGAATCCATTCCTTCCATTTCGGAAGTAGATAGACGATTCCCTTATTTGTTAATCCTAGAAACCGATCGATCCATGGAGTTCATATTACATCGATTAGCTACCCGGTGAGTTGTATGAATTAATTGATCACTAGGGGTTAATGGTAAATAAGGATAAGAGATTCTAGAAAGGGTTAACGGTAACTTCCCGATTTAGAATGAAGCGATCTATGGAGGATTAATCCATATGTAATGATTATATCAATGGACGCTTATTATTGTTCTCGTGAGGAGATAAATATAATCTCATAATCGGAGGAGTGCGATCACGGGATTATGGTGGCATATTCTGTGATTGATTTATCGAATATAATTATTCATTCGTAAGATAATTATTTATTTGATTTATCGGAGTCACGATTATTAGTCCATGGTCCCCGACGTGCCTCCTAATATAGCATAGCTATTCTCGGACGTCGAATCCTAATAATATTAATTTAGTTCTTGTTGGACTTTATTAAAACGATATGTGAATTAATTGTTTAGTGGACTATTAAATTAGTTGGGCTAAATAATTAAATATGTGGAAAAGACATTTTCCATAATCTTGGCTTAATTATTGTGTTATGGCAAAATTAATATTGACTAGGTCAATGCATATAATTTTCGCCCCATGCCTTATTTTTGGAACAAGAATTAGTTTCTTGTGGATTAATAAGACATGTGCATAAAATATTTATTGGATAAATATTTATGGAAAGAAATAAAGATAAATGTTATTCTAGATTTGTTCTAGAATATTATGGGATTATCTTTTATTTAATAGGATTATTATAATTGATTTTGTATTAATTATTAAATCCTTGGAGGTTAAGTTTTACTATCCTATATAAAGAGAGTTCTCCCAAGCCTTAACACACAATGTAAAATTCGACTTCTCCTCTTAGAGGGGAAGAAGGAAATTTTCGGCCAAGGGTGTAACAAAGGAAAATCTTGGAGATTTTTCCGGGTAGCATATCGGAAGGATTCGAGACGAGGATTTCCTTCCATCGGGAGTTGCTTGGATCACACGTACGGAAGATCGTGGTGCTCTTCACACTTTGTTCGTTCTTTCTTTTGCGGTTCTTCAACTTGAATTTTGAGATCCTAGAGGTATGTTCTACAACCCCCTTGTAGAGTAGATCCAGTTATTTTATTACGTGTAATTTATAGATCTAGATCCTTAAAGCGCTTCCGTTGCGGATGATATTACTAACACCGATGCCACCCCTATCCAAAGCCAAAGAAAGGTATGTTATACCATTTAGAACTCCTTATGCCCATGTTATAATTTGATTATACATATGCTTTTAGTAATAAGTAATATTGCATATAACATCGCCTTTCAAATCCAACCTCAAAAGTCTGTCAAATAATCGAGACTGGCTCTATATTTTTCGTGGAGCGGTGCATAGCATATGGCTTTAATTGGCGTAATCAAGTGCATCATCATCACTGTGAAGAGAGACATCCTATTCATATTGTTGGGAAATTCTTAGGCGAGGACTCCCTAGGGTGAAGACCCCGCTAGATTTGCGCCATGTGTACAAGAGGACAAAAATAGCGCATACATGGCGCAAATCTAGCGGGATCTTTACCGTAGGGAGTCATCACATAAGAATTTCCCCATATTGTTGTCTCATATATCTTCAACAGGGGGAAGAACTTGAAGGTTACTTGGAATATGTAAGCATATTGGTTCATATCACTGGTCCAATTTGGTTCATTCCGGTCGTTCACTCCAATTTTTCAATAATACCGTACACCCCTAATTAAGTAATCATATTTTGAATACTCAAGTAACTTATTGAACGATCAGGCTCGGGAATGTCATTTTAAACAATATAGAGATATTAAGATTTAAAACCAAAGAAAACTTTGTCATATGGATGGATTAATATCTACGTGATTAATTTCATGCAATCTACCACCCCAAGTTTGAATCAATATGTACGTTGATATTCATTATTTTCCGATAAATTTCTTACGAAAGGTCAAATTTTGTCGGAAATTCGTCGGAACTAAGTATTGTTTCTGACAGGTTTGTGACGAAGATTAAAAAATAAAATTGACTTTACACTTTCAAATTATCTTTCGCAATTTCATCCAATATATATATACATATATAATAAGTAAAAGTTTGAAAAATATCCCGATTTAGGATTCAAAATACATTTTTATTTACGATTATAATCAATGAATAATATGCAATAGTTATACAATTAGAAACCACACACTACGACTAACTTTTAAATTATTCTATTACCCACTAGCTATAGACATATTAATATGCAAAACAATAGAAGACTTTGTTAGCATTTACAACTTGAGTGTTAAATATAGGTAATAAACCTTTCAAAAAAATATAGGAAATAATGACTACCCATGGCAATTGGTGACAAATTTGCGATGACATATTCTCGTTGGTGACAAAATTCCGATGAAGAATATTTGACATTTTGTCAGTCACTTGACAACATAGTTACGTTATTCCGACGAGAGGTTTCTGACAAATTAGTTTCGTCGGTAAATTTTCAGAAATATAGCTTTTTTTAATAACAATAAATATTCGTCGGAATCTTGTCAGAAGAGTGTCGGTATTTACCGACAAGCCTAATTTGTTGGAAAATTTTGTCGGAAATGCAGAAATTTCTAGTAAATGTTTTTCAATAGAAACTGGCTCGGATGTTTCGATCTTGATTCTCTTCCACAATCTCGACTTCTTAATTCCTCCTTTATCATTGTTGTTCATCAACCATACCCATACAACATGTTTTTTCCGTCTTGAATGCACGCTCTATCAGGCTCAAAACGCCCGTGCAATTCACCCAGGATATAGTCTTGGCTTTGGCTGAGGTGGTTCATAGGTGATATTGCTGTTAATTTGAGCTGCTGTTTTCTCCACTTGAGCTTTGATGAAGAGTGGGCTCTGAATCGGTTTCTGCCATGATTTGCATACGTTGCGATACCGATTAATGGATTTCGCCGGTAACCTGAAAAAAATGTTCCACATCAAATCGTCCGAAATTCTTGACATACGTTTTCTTCATCGGCATGTTCGATCTCCGATCATTGCTTTTTCTCTTTCGCGGGCAAGGAAATTACTCTAACGAATAATTCTGGATTCAGAAGATATCTTCCTTTAAAGGTTGTGATAAGTTTAATTTTTCTAAGGAATATATATATATATACTTCTTTTAAGGAATATATATTTTCAAGGAATATATACTTTTAGCCTTAAAAAAAAAAGGAATATTATACTTTTATGCCACATATATGTATTTCCTAATTGTTTTTTTCAATTAATGCCTTTTTTTTTCTCTTTCACGCGCAAGTTTTTTTCTTTTTCAAAACAAAATTGTAAAACAATTCTGAATATACGTTTTCCTTTTGTTAGTAGATTAAAAGAACATTTCCTATCTTAAAAATCGTAATAGGGAGAGTTGCTACGGTCTCTTTTCATATAATAACCGAATTGTTCAGTTTTTAATTTTAGCCGTTTATATTATATAGTATTTTCTTTGAGCGTTGGATTTTTTTTTACCCACCATAAATCTCGACAAATTCACGACACAAAAAAAAAAAAAAAAAAACTTAAAAGCAAACGCCAACTGTTTATTTATTTATTTATTACTTTTGTTATTGAAATGCCAACCAAATTAAAAGCAAACGCCAACTTTTTTTTTTTATGCCGAATGATTACATGTAATAATTTCCTGCAGCCGATTGTATCACAACAACTTCATGGAAATCGGAGGATTTTATATTGAGGTTGTACGGCCGACGATGTAGCTAACTACCGATTACGAGGGGAACAGGGAATACGGGGAGCCGAGAAGGGGGAGGGTTGGGGGCGGGGTAGGTAGGCAGGCAATGGATCGATTTGAGAGCTGCAAGACATAAGTAACTCAAAAAAGTAGGATATTAGCTGTTGGAATCTATTTTGGCGGACATAATATGTTACGGTGTACCAAAATTATAAAACGGTTCCGTAATTTTTTTTTATATTAATCCAACGGAACCGGACGGTCCGATCTTTTTGTACTAAATGGACTGTGGTATGTCCTAAGATTTTCTTAAGCAAAATAAGTAATTATCTATTTTACCGAGATAAAGAGAAAAAAAAAAGATAAAAACAAGAATTCACACTCCTATCCAAAGAAGCAGGTGAGAAAATACGTACACAATGGAGCACATAAATTAAACAGAGAGAGCAATAAACGAAATGCAAAATTAAAGAGTAAAGTTAGTGTAAATTGTTTTTTTTTTTTTATTTATTTATTTAGGAAACAAAGAATTTTATTAAACAATATTCGTCAAACAAGCAGCTAGAACGTCATCTGGGGGTGAGGAACCCCAGAGTGTCCGAGTAGTAACATCCAAACCATATCTAGATAAAAGATGTGCAGGAATATTCTCCACACGTGAATGAAAGAAAATAAAACAGAAGTAAAGCTAGGCACATGAGCCAAACAGAAGTAAAGTTAGTGTTATAACTAATCCGACACAAGGAAAGTAACAACCTTATTAATTATAAAGGGGTCATAATAGTACACCATGCAAGTGGTGATATTTATTGTGACAGAATGGCCGGTTGTGGCATTAATACTCAAGAATGAAATATAGTCCTAATTAATCCTAAACAATAAAAGGAGAAGCAATGGTTGATAAACAAACACATGCTTTCGATTCCTCAAGGAATTCAAATGGACTTTGAAGTGAAATAATTTTGGTTGATTTGGTTTTGAGGTCACACAGTATCATATCATCTTCAAACAACAACACTTGTTCCGCAGATCGGGTGATGAGTATGATAAAAGTTTTTCAAAAAAACGGCTTCGATGTTTCGATCTCGATTGTCTTCCACAAAGTCTCATTGATTCCTCCTTCCTCTCGTCGTTCGTCATAAACCATATGACATGTTTTCTCGTGGGTGCACACTCTATCACGCTCAAACGCCCGTGCAAGTCACCTAGGATATACTCTAGGTTGTGGTTAATAGCGGTAGTTCAACCGAACGGAAACTTTGGGTGGAAATATCAAAAGCAATGATCGTATACTGAATGATGGCAAGAGCAGTGTTCGCCTTTTGTAGAAGCAAGTAAAGAGTACCCGAGACGAAAACACCATAGTTTCGATCTTTTCTCTTAGGAAAAAATTCTTGATTATGATGAATCTTTGTCATTGAATCGTTTTTCAGACCGTAAAAGTCTAAAATAAGGGTGGCATCAGGAGGCATTGTGACTCTGACAATATGGTAGTCTTCTTTCACATGGTCGTAACCAAAGTAACAGTACGAGTATATTCGACGCCCTCCCCATAAAGACGGAGAAATATTCGATTTATCAGTCACGATACGGTAGACTCCAGTAGAAGGATTCCACAAAATAAAAGATATAGTATCAGTTTTCGGATAATCAAAATTGTTTCTACAGTCGTTGAGAGGAATACCTGTATTTTCTATACAAATTAAGCCATTGCAACTGCCAACTAAATTCAATCGGTTTTTACCGTCACTTAAGGGATGGTCGAGTTTCTTCACACTAGCAGCATTCAGATTCTCCGGCGAAGGAAAAACAATAGAGTAAAGCGTATTATCCTCATCGCTTCCGGGGACCACAATTAGGTTGTTGTCAATGGTGTGAATCCGAACCGTTTTCTTTACTTGAGCTTTGATGAAAGACGAGCTTTCAATCAGCTTCAGCCATGATTTACATACAAAGATTTAAAGCGATAAATAGACTCCATGAGGTAGTTTGAGAAGAATATCCCATATCAAATCATCGATATTTCTTGACATGTTTTTTTTTTTCTTTTCCCTTGAATAAACGCTATATTAGGGCAAAGAGCAATAACCTACAAATAATTAACGGGGATTAGGATATATGATTGTAACTTACTTTGCAAGTTGAATTTTCCGCAGCTTCAAGCCCTAGTTGGCTAAGAAAATTTCATCTTAGTATGTCCTAATTGTTCTCCGATAATTAATTCTCTTTATTTCTTTCACTGGCAAACAGATCATTTAGTATTTTGCTAAATAAAATCAACATTTCGTTAGTCCAAAACAAAAAAAAAAAAAAAAAAAAAAAATCAATATTTCGATTCTCAAGATTTGTTTCCATTCCCTAAAAAAAAAAAAAGATTTGTTTCTTTTTAGGGGTATGATAAGTTATTAAAATTAATTTTTTTAAAGGAAATTTTGCGTGAAGGGTTTGAATAAAAAATAGCAATATAAGGCCATAGAAACAAAAATCGTAAGGTGTCATCCTGAAGCACATCTACCAATATTCGAATTAATTTAATAAAAAAATGATTTGAAAAGATAAACTGTAATAGAATTTTTTTCTACTTCACACACTATTTCGTTCCCACTAGAACTCGAATACGAAAATAGTTGAATTCTTATTGTTCAAGTTTAAAGATTTACACAACCTGGAAAAGCTTTGTTATATGTACTTAATACATGTATAACATATATCACAGACATGCAAAACAAATTTAATAGTCTATTAACATATTACCATATCAATTATATTTACTGTGTTCATATTTTGTATTTACTACGAATATATTGTATTTATTATAGATGATTCTAGAATTCCCTAGATTACTCCTTAATATAAATACATATTGTACCATACACTTTTACATCAATGAAATCATATTTTTCATTACATTCTATCATTGTATCAAAGCGATTCTAAGTCCCGGGTTTCCTCTTTCTCTTAACGATTCAGCCATCTTCTTCGCCTTCTCTTTCGCTGCTGCCACTCCAACCACCTTTTGACTCCCACAACCTCTTTTCTAGTAATCATCTATCACCGCATAGCATTTTCTTCTTGATCCCCACATAGTAGCTGCTGACCTTAAAAAAAAATTAAAAAAAAAATAATATATATATATATATATATATATATATATATAATAGTAATTTATAGGAGGAAATTGCAAAATTGGTCCCGTAAGTATAGGGTGGTAGCAATTTTAGTCTCGTACGATTTCATTATATCAATTTCATCCGGTGTCTTTTAAAAAAATTGCAATTTCAGGACATTTTCATCATTTTGCCATGCTGCCACAGCCTCCTCCCTGACATACAAAATATAAAACCAAATCTCCATATAACCAATACATGCATTTATGAAAACTCATCATTCAAAATCAATCTTGACTCCATCAATATATATATATATATATGAATGGGACACAATTTCATGGAAGTTCTCAAGATTACATGTTAATTGACAGATAGGTATCATCATGTAAACAAAACCAACACCTCCCACTATTTTTTTAATTATACAACCATCAAAATAATTTTAGCAGAAAGGCATGTATTACTAAATCCACAATCAAGTTCAACATCATTAATTCATTATTAAACAGTAACATAACACAAATGTATTACCCGGCCACAACATAATAATGTGCAATCAATAAGCCACTACTTTAAATAAAGAGGACAATTAAAATACATGTACCACAAAACCATCTCCTGCTTTAGCAGGCAAAACACAACTTCAGGTTAAAAAAATAAAAAAAAAATCCAACGTGTTCATCATTGTGTAAAATACATCAGAAGTATCATTCCCTGTTATAAAAGGAACCAAACAAAAATGCAACATGATAGGAACAAATTTTTTTTTTTTTAACGAAAACATCACTTTTTTCTTTAAACAAAACAGTGATACTAATCACTTACAATCCATCTCCTTTAGGGGGCCACGGTCGGTGGTTAAATGACAAACTTCGGCTGCTATCGTTTATCTGAAGGAATGGAAGTGAAATACTCCAACAGTTTCAGTCGCCCTTCCAGCCGCATCTGTGAATTGGGATTGAGTTTTTGGATGAAACTATGTTTTGTTTGGGATTTTTGATCGTACGTGGTATTCTATGTCAAATCATGTGTTTGGGCATCTTTCTGCTAAATGATGCCTATGGGAAGCTAAAAGATTCGACCAAACTTTAGTCCAATCGAATGATCCGCGGCTGCCAATATATCTCGTGGTAACGCCAACATTTAAAAATGATCGAAAATGTCTTGAAATTGCAACTTTTTTAAAAGATACGGGACAAAATTGATACAATGAAATCGTATGGGAATTAAAATTGCTAACACCTTATACTTACGGGGACCAATTTTGCAATTTACTCTAATTTATAGCTTCCGCCGTTTTATGTACCGGGTGTAATGATCCGTAATTTTTTAAGGGTATTTTGGTAATTGACAAATAATAATAATAATAATAATAATAATAATAATAATAATAATAATAATAATAACAACAACAATAGTTTAATGAATTATGACTGTCATTTATTCTACCTATTTATAGAGGAGTTACAAAAGAGTCATTAAGTATATATTTAATATTATGAAGATATACTAGAAGGAATTAAAGAGGGATTACAGATGCAAATATATTTTATATAAACCAAGTGAAAGAATGGGGGACGTTGGAGGTAGTGAAAGAAGAAGAAAGGAGAAAAATAAAGTGACCAGAATGAGTCGAATAGAGAAAATAAAAGAAAAAGAAAAAGAAAAAGAAAAAGAAAAAAAATAATAAGAAGAGAGAAAATAAATAATGAAAGATGAAAATAATGTTTTGGGGATGTCAAGACGATCGGTACGGGAATAAAAGGAGTAGACAATAGACATACTGTTTCAACACCGGATTAGCTGCTTGGATTCGAGGTAAGGAGATTTATATCAATAGGCATTTTATTCATGTTCTTCAATTATTTATTTGCATAATTTTACTTTGTTATTCTATAATAATTTTGGGGACAATATATTTTTTTAAAAGCTTTTGATTAGATTGGGTTTTGTTCAAGTTATATGCTATAAATCGTTGAATTTCTGTTTTGATGTGGTTGGAAATTATAGAAGAGGATAATCTCAATATTATAAGATTTCAATAAATTGCTAAATTAGAAGCTATTATTCAATAAGTTTGATTCTGGATACTGTACAACATTTCATGGTTGATAGCAATGATATCAACGTCTTGTAGAAAATTATTGATGACTTGTACGGTAATTTTCAGTTCATCTTTCCTGAGAATTTTAAGTGATGTAATCTTCACCCTATATTAGTCTTTATGATATTTTATTTAAAGTCAATAAACAATATTTACGTTTTAAGAATGATATGGTCCGAAATAGTAATCTATAAAGTTATGTAAATTGTGAATAATAATAATAATATAAGTGAGTGTGACGGTTCATAGTTAAGTATGTAATTAGACAGAGCAGTGAATCTTCGAGGGTCCCCGACACTAGTTTCCCTGCTCACGGGCTATAATAGTGAGAAAAGGCCGGAGCCAGTCAATTTCCCTGTTCACGGGCAATAATAGTGAACTTCCAGTCTGCTATATATTTTAGTTTCCCTTCTCATTAGCTACAATATTGAGACGTAATACTTGTGAACCGTTACATATCAGATAAGTACGAGCCTCTCTTAGTAGGCTGAATTTTATGTCATTAAGTAAATATATAAGTAAATAACTATGCTTGCTTACATCAAATTTATTTATCTTAGCATAATATTTATTTATTTTTAGTACATGGTTTTAGTAGCTTTTAAATTATGGTAATTTTTATAAAAGTTAATACTCTTTTTAACTCAAAAGTGAACTCTGGCATGTGTGATTATCTTAGTTTCCTATTGATGCATTTTTCCTTACGGGACATTAGCTCACCCTTTTACCTTCGTGTGTTTTTTAGATAAAGTACAAGGTTTGGCAGATATTGATGATATTGGATGACTAACCAAGTATCTGTGGCAACGATTAGTTTAGTGCGTTTATCTTTTTGAGGTATCGGATTGGAGAATATGATATGAGATTGTATGTTGTAGTAAAATACTTGTGATTAATATTTGAATTGTTATTTGGGGTGTTATCAATGGATGATGTAAACATTGGGAATTAATGAGTGATGTTGTTGGACCCGACTTTTATTGTTAAGCTTCCGCTATTAATTTAAGAAAATATTTTAGTTAGAAAGGCTTCGTGTTACGAGACTTTTCTCGGAGCACGGCCGAACGGTCCGTTTTCCGAAAATACCCGGGGGACGGGACTTTACAGGTGGTATCAGAGCCCATGGTTGAGAAACTTGGGCGGTGTAGGTGTGATTTATAGATATTAAGATTTTATTTATCTCATAGGAATGATAGATTTAGTTTATACTTTAAGAGGAATTTCTAGGATGGAAATCTTTTATGTTAAAGTACGATCTCATAAGTATAAAATATTACATAGGCCAAATTTTTTTTAGAATATGTGTTATGATTAAAGACGTAACACGTCTAATTTTATTACTTGAATTTACATATATAGTCCTTCAAAAAAAATAAAAAAATTTACATATATAATAAGAGTCTTGTGCATTCTAAAACCATTTATGTAAAATATTTCTAAGGTTAAAAAAAATGTGTGTCTCGTGTGTACCTTTTGATATATATATATATATATATATATATATATATATATATATATATATATATATATATATATATATATATATATATATTCTAAAGGTGTTTACAAAAGTTTAAAATATGTTTTGTAATTTAATGTAAGTTTAAAATTTAATATTTAATTCCAATTATATTAGTAAAGTTTAGCATGTATTGTTGTGATTTAAGTGAAATCATGTGTCATTA
Organism: Gentiana macrophylla; assembly: GCA_026214975.1. NCBI lineage: Eukaryota > Viridiplantae > Streptophyta > Magnoliopsida > Gentianales > Gentianaceae > Gentiana > Gentiana macrophylla. The sequence goes on from CM047815.1 coordinate 41,044,403, forward strand.
GTGTAATTGGGATTTAGTTCAAAGATGGGTGAACTCGGGACACTATATTGTGAGTTAGGAGGTGCGGAGTGCACGCTCACATAAGTGTGTATAAGTTTACGGGTATAAATGATCAAGTAGAGTCTTTTAATTATTTTTATAATAATGCGCGTTTTCTGATACGGAATGGCACTGTTTGGTTTAACGGTTGCTTCATTTGGTTTAACGATTGCTTCTCTTCAGTTTGAGCAATTGCAATACTTCACAAAGTTGGTTTTTCCCCTCCTCCTTTTTTTCTCTCCTTTTGGTCAACACATGTTGGTTTCCTTTTGACACCAAAATGTCTTTTATATATATATATATATATGCTACAATAAAGCGCCACACACAAAAATTTTCCAAAAGCACTTTTTCTCTATTATACTTGATCATTCTAAGAAAGAATATATAGAAACTTCATCTATATTTTCTTGTTCATCTTTGTTTGTCTCAATCATCAATACTCTATAAGTAATCTTTTCTTTGTTTGCTTACAAGAAAAGGAAGTTGGAGTCTTATCTGTCAAGATTATTCGTGATACCCGTGTTAGGTGTAGTGCCCGAAAGATAATTTATGTAATTGTTTTTAATAATGGATGACAGAATTTATCTCACCTTAGTTACTTGCTTTGTGCTTGTAAAGTAATACACTGCTGCAAACCCTAAGTATATCTGTATATAACCACTTAACTCAGTGTATGGATTACACTTGAGGATTGAGTTAGTGGAGATATGCTTAAACTATTAGTCCGTGGTGAACTTAATCAGAGTTTAGGGTCTCTTGATTAAAACACCAATAATGCGCCCAGAACACCTTAGGGTGTGATAGTCTTATCCGGACTATCGGTAGAGGGTACCTACTTGGGGAATTTATATATGATGGCATTCATATAGGACTGGACCGATTTAATCTGGATTTCTCGATATAATTCCGTAATCGAGGAATCTTATTAAATCATTAGATGATCATATATGGATCAACCTTAATCCTGAGTTGATCATAGGGTGCTGCTTGTCTCGGGGTAGTGTTTGATGTGTTAGTTACGGTTCACTTAAATATGTGTTCCAAGCCACTTCGTTGGCACTATCTCTCGATGAGTGAGTGAGTAGTTCGATTTTCACAGACATGGAATCCATTCCTTCCTCAAGGGGAAGTAGAGAGAGATCCCCTTATTTGTTAGCCCCGAGAAAGTGATCGATCCCGGGAGTTCACATTTGACTAATTAGCTACTAGTCAGATATGTGTACTAATTGATCATCAGGGGGTTAATGGTAAATAAGGATAAGATATTCGGAGTCGGGTTCACGGAGATGTCCCACTCAGAATGGACAGTCTATGGAGGGTTAATCCGTATGTAGTGATTATATCAATGGATGCTTATTCGCTATATAGGTTGATTATAAGTATACATCTATAATCGGTAGAGTTCAGTTTCGGGTTTATGGTGGCGTAATCCCGGAATTAATAATTAATGTACTTATTCTGTTCAATGAATAATTAATTATTGGAGCTACTGGTTATAGGTCCATGGTCTAGATCTAGCTCCGGGTAGGCCATCTAGATCACTATGCTACATTACGTGACTTCACTTTTTAGGCCTCCATCTCATATAACTTGCACGCTTACAAAACTAGGGATGCCGATATTAACCGTATTCCTCACCTAGGCAACATTCCTGTGATTAGGCGTATTTCCTAAGTGATCGCATCAATCGCCGTCCCATTAACACTAACTTTTTAGGTATCATGTTAATCTATGATTTACGTATAACTAGATAAGCTCAATTCCCTAATCTGTAATGATCTAGATCTCATTTGAAAGTCCCGGAAGATCAATTCATGAGCCGACCTAAGAGCCCTATATTGGTATTTTCTAATCATACGCAAATTAAAACAGACGAGCAACGTAGCCGTAGCCATACTTACTAAGATAAGAAATTCTAGGTGGACAATCACACCATAAAGACGTGGCTAGATTGACGCGGCGAAAACCTAAATCTTAGCGTTTCTACATACATAACGGATAAAATAGAGATTCATAAAGCAATTATATAGATCTACTAAAAACACGATTGTCGATCATACCTAAGTCATCTATAGGTCACCGGATAACAGATCTGGGCGTGTGGATCCTTATAGACAAGGAATCCCCACTGCCTCATATCGTATCCTTAGATCTACATCGTTCGGTGAAGAACGAACAACCTCAAACGATAAACAATAATTGGGGGCTTAATTACAAAGAACAAAGAACAACTAAATACAAGAACTCACATAATTACTGCTGAACTTGTATTAAAAACTGCTCTGAGAAAACTGAGGATTTTTATTATGAATTGTGTAAAGTTGTATTTTTGCTAATGAACTAGAACAAGTATATATAGGAGTAAAAATAGAGTTAGGATAAGCCTTAACCGATTTAAAATAGGTTTCCTAAATCCAAATGAAGTATGAAAACGCGTTAGGATAATTCCGAGCTAATCCGGGCAGAAAAGGGACTCGCTTCAAATAACTGGAGGCTTCTTTGCCGCCAATGAGCCTGGCTGATTGATTGGATCATCGGCTCTTGTCATGCCTTACTCCTCTTTTCGCGCTGATCCGGTATTTATCTTCAATGCACACCGAATTTTCTTCGATTTATCTTGAGATTTAATTCTTCCATTTGTAATTATCCTCCAAATTGTCTCAATCTGCAAAATCAATATTTATCTTACAATAAATCATATTTAAATACTAAAAACGGATAAATACCAATTTATATTTTATAAATCACAAAACATTAAATAATCATTATACACATGTGATTTAACATAAAATATATATTATTTGGCTCGATTTAAGGATAATGTTGATAACTTTTACGGGTATATTTTGACCGTCATCAACTACCCCCCACTTAGACTTTGATCGTCCCGAACAAAGCATCAATAAGTCATTCCCCAAGACAACATTTTCCATGGTCTGATCATAGTACTTACGCAAGAGACTCGAGTCAACTCATACTAGTCATGCTCATTAGGTATCCATTATTCACTACTCGCTATGAATCGAAGTGATGTGTGCATGTGCATTCAGTTTTATATAATCGTGGCAAGATTAGAGTTTATGCTAACTTTGCAATCTTAACCTACCAGCATCAGTATTCCCACTTCTTAAGTCTCGCAATGGGTAAAGCCATGTTGCAATAAGCAAGAGCGTTATCCGAAGGTTTTTGGACTTGGAGACCGAGAAAATACTCGAAGCCTCTTAAAAGTTGAAATTTTTTTCTTTTTCAAGCATTAACACCTCTCAAGAAAGAAACTTGCTTTAAAAGTAAAGTATGCATTGCAAGAAGTCTTCTCTCACAGATGAGTCAATAGAATGAATATTACCACAAGCGCGAGGCTACTTTGGTAATGTTACTACAAGCCCAGTGTTTAACGCTTTGTCAAAACATAGATTATTCTCAAGCTTATTACTCCGCTTTAATGGCCAGAATATAGGAATACATCAGCAGATAAATATCGACACTAAGTTCACATAACCAATCATCTACGCAATGTACACATAATTTCTTGATTATTACAATTGTATGCGGTAAAAATCGATTCAAATATTGAGTAATCGAATAATAAATAACTACTTGCAAAAATCGGCATGAATATCCTTAAATTTACATTCACATAAGTATAAAATGATCACGTACTCATGCAACTTGGTTCCTTTCCTATCAATTCTTAGCTAGGAATTCACAACTCTAAGGGTACGAGATAAATAATATGGCATTTATTCAATTTTTCAATTTTTCACCGTTTCATTCAATTTTCAATTATAACATATCATAGCTAAGTCTCCTACCACCCACTTAAACATGGCATTGTCCCCAACGACAAATAAAAATGAGAATTTAAGAAAAAGACTTAGCTCCGGAAACGGCTCTCAAGTAGATGCAGAACATCGGAGTAATCCAAGCACGTCGAGGAACTTCTAGGAATATAAGCAAACCGGAGATCGAACACGAAGTTCTATCGCTGCAAAATAAGTCTTCAACAAAGCTCGAAACTCGTTACAGCGTTAGCTCATAAAAAATAATAATCGGAAAAAGGGACAGTAAAAGGAATACATTAAACCTTAAACATTTTTAAGTCCAAAAAACGATTACATTTTTGAAACATTGAAATTATTAAACCTGACGTGTTTTTAGTACAACATTATGATTTAGAAAACTGACAACAGACTTGATACAAAGGAAATATACTAAATAGAAAGAAAAATAAGCAAGCAACTAAAGATGGTAGTCTTCATCTATAACCTCCACCGCTTAAATATTCTTAAAACCGGGTGGAGAAGACAAAGATCAAAAAGCATTATCCCACGTGGGAAAACACAAGGTTGACTGGATCAACCATGCATTCAATCCAGTGTAAAAGAGACACTTGGTAAGGTATAACAGATTCAATGTGACCTATTGGCGAAAGATAAAATCAAATACTTAGCGCGGATGCTTCACGTTTTGATTGGATATCAACAACCTAGGGGCATCACTACTACAAAAAAGCATAAAGATCACGGTTTTTAAGTGTGATATATTCACATTAGTCACGGCTTCCATAGTGTGGCATATTGAGGTGTGACATAAAGTACTTTAATCCAATCACAGTTACAAACTGTGACCTATTATAATAGTTATCACACTTAGAAACCGTGATTTATTATAGTTGGTATCACACTTAAAAACCGTAATCTATTATAACTTTATCACATTTAAAAACTGTGATCTATTATAGTCTTATCATACTTAAAAACCGTGATCTATTATAGTTGTTATCACAGTTAAAAACCGAGATCTATTACAATTAAAACACATTTAAAAACTGTGATCTATTTTAGTTGTTATCACACTTAAAAACCGTGATCTATTATAATTTAAATCACACCAATAAAAGTGTTTTTTTTCAAAAACAATATATAAGCACACATATATTTTTGTCTTTGTCGGGACTCGAACCTGGATACTCGGATTAACGAGCCACACTATTTACCATTAGGCATTTGCTTTTTTCTAATTTTCGACCACAATTAACTAAGATCTCATTATAAAATACCATATTATTTTAATCACAGTCAAAAACTGTGATTGATTGATGTTTTTGTCTCATTTTTTCTGAAACCGTGATAATAAAAATTATGATATATTTTAGTTGTTATCACACTTAAAAACCGAGATCTACTATAATTTCAACACATTTAAAAACTGTGATCTATTTTAGTTGTTATCACACTTAAAAACCGTGATCTATTATAGTTGTTATCACTCTTAAAAACCGAGATCTATTATAATTTCAACACATTTAAAAATTGTGATCTATTTTAGTAGTTGTTATCACACTTAAAAACCGAGATATATTATAATTGCAATCACACCTAAAAAAGTGTGATATATTATAATTTCAACACATTTAAAAACTGTGATCTATTTTAGTAGTTGTTATCACACTTAAAACCCGAGATATATTATAATTTCAATCACACCTAAAAAAGTGTGATCATTCTTTTTTTTCGAAAACAAAATAAACGCACACATATTTTTTGTTGTCACTGAGACTCGAACCCGGATACTCTAGATTAAGGAACCACACTAATTACCGCTGCGCCGATGCCTACTTTATTATCATTTTCGACCACACTAATCTCAAATATCATTATAAAATATCATATTATTTTAATCACAGTTAAAAACCGTGATTGATTGATGTTCTTGTCTCAGTTTTCTTAAAACCGTGATAATAAAAACTGGGATCTATTTTAATTGTTATCACACTTAAAAACCGAGATCTATTATAATTCAACACATTTAAAAACTGTGATTTATTATAGTTGTTATCACACTTAAAAATCGTGATCTATTATTGTTGTTATCACACTTAAAAACCGAGATCGATTATAATATCAACACATTTAAAAATTGTGATCTAATTTAGTAGTTGTTATCACACTTAAAAGCCGAGATCTATTATTATTTCAATCACACCTAAAAAATTGTGATCATTTTTTTTTCACACCTAATAACTGTGATAAGTGATAAATATACATTTTACTTGTCTCGGTTTTTTAAAAGTGTGATCCTTATCTTTAGATAAGTGTGATCTATGTCGCTTTTCTTATTAGTGGATATAATTTGTCTCACTTTTTCTATAGTTGTGACAAAATATCATGAATTCAGTCACAGTTTAAAAATGAGATTAATTGATATAATTTATCTCACTTTTTTAATAACCGTGACAAAAATATCAGACCAATTTAGTCACAGATTAAAAGTGTGATTGATCGGTATAATTTATCTTGTTTTTCGAATAACTGTGACAAAAATATCATATCAATTATGTCACTGTTTGTGAGATTGATTGATATAATTTATCTCGCTTTTTAGAAACCGTGACAGAAATATCATATCAATTCAATCACAGTTTAAAAATGAGATTGATTGAAATAATTTATCTCGGTTTTCTAATAACTGTGACAGAAAAATCATATCAATTAAGTCACACTTTAAAAATGAGATTGATTAATATAACTTATCTCAGTTTTTCAATAAGTGTGATAGAAAGTTGTAAGTGTGATATATATATTTTCGTTGTCTCGGTTTTATTGAAACTGTGATTGTTATCTAATCTTAAGTGTGACCTATATCCTATTTTGTAGTAGTGGATGTAGCTTCTCCTCGAAATTACGAATTACCCAATATATCACGTAAAAGTCATAACCATCATCAACAAGGTCAGATCGGTGTGATAGCTTAGAACAAAACTCATCATCTATATGTGCCGGAAGAGTCAGAAAAATTGTGAAAGGGAAATCTTCCGGTAGAAAGAGAAGTTGTATTTTGATCGGACCAAAAACTTTTAAAATATAGCTAGACTTACCCTAGCTAGGATCATGAAAACCAAAATGATAAAAGATCATCATTAAAACTTAGCAACGGTCAAATTCCGCAACAAAAGGGTATTTTGTAAACAAAATGGAGGTTGAGAGTATGATGGATTTAGAAAAAGATATACATAAGAATGGTAAGAAAAGATCAAGGGTGGGTAAGAAATTGTGTGTTGGGTGGGTATTGGTTAAGGGATTGGGTTAGGGTGGGAGAGTGAAATAGATGGAAAGAAAGAGAGGGGATGAAAGAATGGTTACAAATGTGAACTGTGAGGCTGATTGGTGAGAGAATAGAAAGGTTGAAGGGTGAAAAGGTACAAAGGAAAGGATAGTTGCAGAACGAATTGCACACAACTTTGGATTTTCACTCGGATCGCCATTCTAAAAAGTTTTGGGAGCTTACCGAAAAGCGTTCTTGTTTGCACCAATCATTCTCTGTTACATTTTCAGTAATTCTCAAGCTCTCTTAATGCTTCCATCTTAAGATTGATTGCTAAATTTCCTTTTCTTTAGTAATTTCTCGACTCTCCTAAGAAACTCTATTTCATGTGGCCTATATTGAGTAAAAAAGTTTTGCACATCCTTAGCCCAATGGCCATCGGAACACGGCAAAATAAATTACCTCAACATATGTCACGTTACTCTTATTGGACTCAAAGAAAACAAAACCTAAAATCCTAAAAAGAAATCCTAAGGGTTTTAAAGAAGCGGATCGATTTTAAAGTCCTCATTTCGACTTTCCAAAAAGTATCCTTGTCGTTATCCTTCTTGGATCGCTTGAGATGTTGACCCCTTGAGCACTATATGAGGTGGGCTCGCCGCTTTTTATGGATTAATATCCTTCCTTGGTTGTGAGACCTAGGAAACGACATTTATCCATACCATTTATACAAAGCTCTTACCTCGGCTCACGTTTTAGGAACTAGTGAATTCTAAGGAGATTTAGTCCTAGGGACTTATTTTAATAACATCCTCTATAATATTGCTTCATTATGCTCTCTCAAAACTCAACGTCTTCTTTAGATTGCGAATGCTTAATACTACACAAATTGTTGCTCCCGTGGCCGCTAGAAGCAATCTCATGCATAGGACAATGATATTTTGACAGAACTACGAGGAACTCTTTATTCACTGCTTCCATTCAACAACTACATGTTTCCCTACACCTCTAGATGAGACACATTTGGGGCAGAACCTTCCACACTAATAAAATTAATCTTACAAACCAACTCCGGGCTAAGATTCTCATTTAGGTTCATGTAAAGACTAACTTATGTTCAGAAAACCAAAAAATAGTAAAACATAAGCAAAAAAGGTAGTACCTTGCCTTCAACATTGTACGACGAATAATTCGAACCTTTTAATATTCATTTTCTCGGAGCCATCTTGGTGCTTTAAAGGTGTAGCTTCCATTGCTTTTTCCCATCGTAGATTCGTTGCTCCACATGTTGCTGGGTTATTTTCTCAGCGCCCACGAAAAATTACTGACTCGGATTATGACTTCCCTGGTTTCTGCAAACAAAGAAAAACAAAAACAAAACGGACCGTAGACTGATTTTAACATGGTTTCCCATGCCGCTATCAGACCTACGGATTAAACATACGGAGATAAACAGACACGCGAAGTCCCAGAAAACAGAACCAGGCTCATTTGGCAATGAGTGGCGATCTATTTGCTGGGCGAAACCCGGTGCTCCAGATTCGGAATTTTTGAACTTTCTGACAAGACGAGAGGGACTCAAAAACGTAAAAACGGACTCTAAAACAGAAAACTCAACATGAATAAAAAATTATTTGTATATAAAATTGACCGTTGGTTCCCCGGCAACGACGCCAAAAACTTGATGACGTAGATCAAGTGATAATAAAATACTTGACCACCATAAACCAATACTAGCAAGAGGACTAGGTCCATCGTAGTATAGCTATAGCGAATCAAGGTCGATCCCACAGGGAACCAATTGTGGATCATTTATATACAAACAATTAATCATTCATGCCGAGCACATAAAGGCGGTCTACGACCAACAAAAGACAAGAAAAGATAAACGACACGACTCGACACAACACATAAACAACGTAATTAACCTCCTCAATTATTATGTTATCGTTTGGATCTAGAGATTCTATATAATTAAGCGATACTCGAGAACTATTAATCTGATTTGTATTTCTTTTATATTGGCTACGGGAGTCATCCCCTAAACTAGATCTAGCTCCGGGTAGGCCATCTAGATCACTATGCTACATTACGTGACTTCGCTTTTTAGGCCTCCGTCTCATATAACTTGCACGCTTACAAAACTAGGGATGCCGATATTAACCATATTCCTCACCTAGGCAACATTCCTGTGATTAGGCGTACTTCCTAAGTGATCGCATCAATCGCCGTCCCATTGACACTAACTTTTTAGGTATCATGTTAATCTATGATTTACGTATAACTAGATAAGCTCAATTCCCTAATACAGAACAGATCTAGATCTCGCTGAAAGTCCCGGAAGATCAATTCATGAGCCGACCTAGGAGCCCTATATTGGTATTTTCTAATCATACGCAAATTAAAACAGACGAGCAACGTAGCCGTAGCCATACCTACTAAGATAAGAAATTCTAGGTGGACAATCACACCATAAAGACGTGGCTAGATTGACGCGGCGAAAACCTAAATCTTAGCGTTTTTACATACGTAACGGATAAAATAGAGATTCATAAAGCAATTATATAGATCTACTAAAAACACGATTGTCGATCATACCAAAGTCATCTATAGGTCACCGGATAACAGATCTAGGCGTGTGGATCCTTATAGACAAGGAATCCCCACTGCCTCATATCGTATCCTTAGATCTACATCGTTCGGTGAAAAACGAACAACCTCAAACGATAAACAATAATTGGGGGCTTAATTACAAAGAACAAAGAACAACTAAATACAAGAACTCACATAATTACTGCTGAACTTGTATTAAAAACTGCTCTGAGAAAACTGAGGATTTTTATTATGAATTGTGTAAAGTTGTATTTTTGCTAATGAACTAGAACAAGTATATATAGGAGTAAAAATCGAGTTAGGATAAGCCTTAACCGATTTAAAATAGGTTTCCTAAATCCAAATGAAGTATGAAAACGCGTTAGGATAATTCCGAGCTAATCCGGGCAGAAAAGGGGACTCGCCCAAATAACCTGGAGGCTTCTTCGCCAATGAGCCTCTCGATTTCGATTGGATCGCTGGCTCTTGTCATGCCTTACTCCTCTTTTCGCGCTGATCCGGTATTTATCTTCAATGCACTCGAATTTTCTTCGATTTATCTTGAGATTTAATTCTTCCATTTGTAATTATCCTCCAAATTGTCTCAATCTACAAAATCAATATTTATCTTACAATAAATCATATTTAAATAATAAAAACGGATAAATACCAATTTATATTTTTTAAATCACAAAACATTAAATAATCATTATACGCATGTGATTTAACATAAAATATATATTATTTGGCTCGATTTAAGGATAATATTGATGACTTTTACGGGTATATTTTGACCGTCATCAGGCTACAATATTGAGACGTAATACTTGTGAACCGTTACATGCCAGATTGGTACGAGTCTCTCTTAGTAGGCTGAATTTTATGTCATTAAGCAAATAAGTTTATAATTATGCTTGCTTACATCAGATTTATTTATCTTAGCATAATATTTATTTATTTTTAGCACATGGTTTTAGTAGCTTTTAAATTATGGTAATTTTTATAAAAAGTTAATATTCTTTTTAACTCAAAAGTGAACTCTGGCATGTCTGCCCAGTGATTGTCTTAGTTCTCTATTGATGAATTTTTCCTTACGGGGCATTAGCTCACCCTTTTACCTTCATGTGTTTTTTAGATAAAGTATAAGGTTTGACAGATGTTGATGATATTGGATGACTAACCAAGTATCAATGGCAACGATTAGTTTAGTGCGTTTATCTTTTTGAGGTATCGGATTGGAGAATATGATATGAGATTGTATGTTGTAGTAAAATACTTGTGATTAGAATTGTTATTTGGGCGTTAATAATGGATGATGTAAAAATTGAGAATTAATGAGTGATGTTGTTGGACCCGACTTATATTATTAAGCTTCCACTATTAATTTAAGAAAATATTTTAGTTCGACTGGTTTCGTGTTACGAGACTTTTCTCAAAGCATGGCCGAACGATCCGTTTTCCAAAAACTCGGGTTTTCGGGACGGGACGTTACACTTGGTCCATCAATCCATCCAAAATTTTTGCTTGCTTTCACCTTCTTTTATTTTCTTATGTTCGTTTCCTAGTGCAATGCCAATTGATGTCATTCGTCCCAAATCTTCCGTGTATAGTTTCATGGTCAACAAAGAAAAAAAAAAGAAAAAAGGAATGAAAAACACCTCTATTTTTTTTTGTTCCACCTTACTGCTTTGTTTATGGACGACACAACCTTTTCCCGGCGTCCGACAACTACTCCGCCTACCTTCTGCATGCCTACAGCTCGACCAGGTTACACCCCTCGGCCCTACCTTGGCAAGTGCCAACTTTGCGGTATTCAAGGCCACTCTGCCAAGTGTTGTTCGACTTATCCTTTCTTCCAGCAGCTTCCGCGGCCTCCATCGCCACGACCTCATGCTCATCCTGCTCAAGCCACCTCTCCCTGGCTCCTTGATAGTAGTGCTTCTCACCATATGACGCATGATCTCAATCTCCTCTGTCTGCATGACCCATACACAGGTTCAGATAAAATTGTTATTGGTGATGGTCGTTCCTTGTGTCTATTTCCCATGTTGGTTCCACGTTTATTGCTAACTTTAACTTATCCAATGTTTTCTGTGTTCCCCAACTCTCCCAAAACCTTTTATCTGTTTCCATGATTTGTGCTCATAACTCCTTATCTATTGAATTTTTACCTGATTCCTTTTTGGTGAAAGATCTGAAAACAGGGCACTGCCTCCACCAGGGTCAGGCTAAGGATGGTGTCTACTTCTTGTCCTCTAGCCCATTATATACTTTTTCTGCTAATAAGATATCCACCTCGACTTGGCATTATCGACGTGGTCACCCTGCTTTTCCTATTATTTAGCAGTTAGTTAAAATAATTTTTTAGACTTGGACTCTACTGTTTCATTTCCCTGTGATGATTGGTTAACTAATAAAATCCATCGGCTTCCTTTATCGGATTCTACTTTGATATCCTCTGAACCGCTTGATATTATTTCTCTTTGTTTGGACCTCCCATGTTTACTCTGTTTATGGTTTTAAATGTTATGTCGTCTTTGTGGATCACTTTACTCATTACATTTGACTTTACTCGTTAACTCGTAAATCTGATGTTCCCTCTATTGTTGAAAAATTTAAGGCTCATGTTGAAAATTATTTTTCCCGCTTTATTCTGATAATGGCAGGGGCGGCTCCAGGAATTCTGCGACATGGGTCGGGAATCGAGAACGACACATCGTATTACAAATTTATAAGCATCAATTTTAAATATCTAAGTATGATATGGGTCAAGGGTTAATATTTCAAAAAATTAGAGGGTCAGGTAGTAGAGATTAGTGTATAAATTTTTTTAAATAGTGTAAAATATACCTATAATTTATTTTTATTTTTTAGGGGGGTCAAGTGACCCATAACCTCCCTTATTGGAGCCGCCCCTGGATAATGGTACCGAGTATATTTTCCTTCGACCCTTATTTTTTTTTTTTGTTGATTTTTGGAATTTATTATTTATGATTTGTTTTGTTAAAAAAAGATCACCAATGGACTTCGAACTTGATTAAATACTGTTTAGGGTGATTTTATACGATTTCTAATGTTATATTTTATAACAATTTCCTCCATATTCGTATAATTTGCATAGAAATCAAGGGTTTAATCGAATTATTGAGCAAATGAGTTTTAAAAGTGGTTAAGTGCAAATTTGTGTTAATTATGTGGTTTCATTGATAAAAATCTTTGAATATGAGATGTTACATTTTGCACGATGTTATCATGAATGTAGGTACGCTTGCATGTTAAATGAGGAGCTTAAACGAAGATCAGATGAAGATTAAGAAGAAAGCTCGATTCGAATAAAGAAAGCTCGATTCGATTCGGCCCAAACTTGGTGATCAAGTATTTCAAAATATGCCACGTAACATTATATTTTGAGGCCTAAAAGATGGATTTTGAGGAAAAGAAGAAGATGCCACGAGTTTACGAGATCAACGGATCAATATTTTCCAACGCACTTCTACCGTAACCTGTTTTTCGATGGAAATTTTACCCGACTTAGAGGCATTTTCAGGGAAGAGTTCTTGACGAAAGTTGTAGATACTAAAATGAGCTTTCCAACGCATTTTGAATCACGTCAATCGGAGGTCTACAACTCAAGTTATGATTTTTTTACCGAACTGCTGGAATTACGGACGAACCGGAGATATTTTGGCCAAGTTTGATGCATGTTACTCCATGTGCTCCTTAATGATGATGATGATGAGTCATAACAAACTCCACATGCTATTTTAGTGACTCCTCACCTTCACATGCAAAGTCATTATCACCTCCCACATGCTTATAACAAACTTGAGAATATTCCTTAGCATATTCCCAAAAATATCTCCTCAACTACAACCTCTCCCTTATACACCTCCCCTCAACTCTCCCTATAAGAACTCCCTCATTTCCATCCATAAAGGCGCCCCTCCTTGGTCACTTTTGGCCAAGCTTTTACTTTTCCGTCTTTTATGTAAATACTCAGAGGCGTTATGCCGAGAATAAATTAGAATAGTAATCTTGTTGTAATCTTTGGAGCTACGGCCCTGATTCTGAAATCATAATCGAGGATGATTGGCTAAGGTCTCTAAGCTAGAACCATCGTTGTGAAGCCACCATCACCGGAATAAATAAGGATTTCGCTTTAATTCATTTTCGTAAGTTATCTTGTTCTTCCTTCATGTTTTACTTTGTTTAAGTGCAATGTGTATGAACAATATGTGTGTTGCATGATATTCGAATTTAGATACGGAAGTTGATGAATTCAGTAGATTACCGTGAAGGAGAATGATAATATTCTTCCAACATACGTAAGTTGAGGGTGAATGTTATTAGATTAGGATTTATATCCATATCTTTGATCCGTAAATGCTTTAGTTGTACCGAGAGTGGTGAACTAATTAAAAGGCGATGAACCGAAAGGGAAAATGCCTCTTTAGCAGATAATAATCCAAGAACTTACGAATGAATATGTGTCTTTCTTGTTATTTTCGGTGGGGTGGTGGATCAATGGTGTGTTCTAGTTATTTTAATCTTTCTTTAAACAAATTTTCACGTATCGTCTTTATTTTCACGTTTGCTACCTTAGTTTGTTAATTGAAAATCCGAGATCATAATCATCAACTTTATAAAAGAAATCGAAGGAAAAAAAAACTCTTTTTCGTACAAGTCCCTGCGGATACGATCCGGTTTCACCACTATAGCTGCGAGCCTTCGCACTTGGGGTTGACATCGGTTTTATTTTATTACTTGTTATCTTTTGCTTTGCATAAAACCGACGAACAAGTTTTTGGCGCCGTTGCCGGGGACTTGGCACGGAAAATTTTCGTTTTCGTTTTTTTTGTCAACTAAGTTATCTGTTTTCGTCTTAAACAATAAAAAAAAATAAAAAAAAAAATCTTTCGGTAATTACCGAGAGAGAGAAAAAAATATTTTCTTTTCGTTCTGTTTCTGTTCTGTATTAGTTTTATAGTATTTTGTTTCTTTTACGCTGTTTAGACCTGTTTCGAGCCTGTTTTAGTATAGTTTTTTTTTTAATTCTAAAAAAAAAAAAAATTAAAAAAAAAAATTTAAAAAAAAATTCTCGATAAATACCGAGTGGATTCGGTAATTACCGAGAAAGAGAGAAAAGAAACACGGAACACGTTTCAATCATTGAGGTTGGGTGATGGATTCTCGGTGAATCCCACTCTGCGGAAGCATAAGGATAAAATCCCGAAACCTCGTGATTTAGGTGTTGGTGCCCAAACGTAGTTTATGCAAACTCGAACTCACGGGGGACCACTTTTGTATAATCCGGAGATAGAGCGAACCATCGCTCGACCAAACAGACGTTTGGCCCGGCTCACCGGACCAACGGACGAGGGAACCACGGAAGGAAACAATCTCGAAGGATACGGCGAGGAGAAGCTCAAGGAGGAGCCCAGGTTGAGGAAATGGCAGATCAACGGACATTGGCAGACTTTGCCATGCCATCTATTGTGAAAGTTAATCCTGCGGTCGTGATTCCTGAAATCACGGTGATAATTTCGAACTCAAAACTTCTTTAATCAATTTGGTAAGAGGTTCCACATTTCATGGATTTTCCTTCGAGGACCCGACGATCACATTCACTCATTTCTAGAATCGTGCGGGACTATTTTAATCAAAGGGGTCACCGAGGACGCCTGAAAATGAAACTCTTTCTTTTCATTTGAAGGAGAAGCAAAAGAATGGTATAAATCCTTACGATCGAATCCATTACTTCGTGGGAGGAGTTGGAGAAAGAATTCTGAGCGCAGTACTTTCCATCTGCAAAGACGGCTCATCTTACGAATCGAGATATTCACTTTTGTGCAATCCGAGAAGGAATTTTTACGATGCGTGGAGACGATTTAAGACTCTCTTGAGAAAGTGCCCCACCAAATTTGGATAAACAAAGATTGGTCAACACTTTCTACGAGTGGTTTATTTGAATTGACTAAGGAATGGTGAATAGTTCTCACTGGAGGTGCATTTCGAGAAAGACACGATGAGGATGGATGTTGTTTGAAGATATTGCAAAGTATAATTATGCCCCTACCTATGCAGTGCGGCCCAATCGTAAAAGCTCATTGCAGTGGAAGTATGAGGTAGATGAGACCACGTCTCTAAAAGCTCGATTGGCGCACTACGAAGCAAGTGACGGCAATGAATGTTCAAAGTCTTGTGTGTGACAATTGCCATGGCCAAGGCCATCGTAGTAATCAATGCCACTTGACCCGATCTCACAGTCAAAGTCGTTTCAAAACAATGTCGTTTGCCAAAATTGCGATACCGTTGGGCACGCATTCCATCAGTGTCATCTATTGTTGCATTCAGAAGAAGTGAATACATTCACTTCTCAAAATTATCGACCTTCGGGTCAGAATCAAAACACTCAAGGATTCAATTATAACCGGAACCACCCTGGTTTCCGATGGAGTGACCCTTCTCGGGCAGCAAACCCCCATCATTTTCAGGCCCCTAGGCCTAATCAAAGCAATTTTCAATCCAACTATCGACCAACATGGAACACCAATCCACCGCAAAATCAAAATCAATCATTTCAGATCTTAGAACAAAAGTTGAGCGAGCAAATCACGGCCAACACTCAATTGGCAAATGCTTTAAGTACTCGACCCGATCTGATGAGAAATTTGGAGGTGCAAATGGGACAAATTTCGGGCAACAAGCAAGTCGACCTCAAGGTCATTTGCCGAGTTTTTCTTGAGAAGAACCCCGAGGGTTAACTTGGTCCGAATGATCGAATACGTGCACCGATCCGTCTCGCACCATGGAGCTATGGTCGAGGATGAGTTGAATGCAATAAACCTGAGGTGGGAAAACGGTTGGAAGTCGGGCCAACCAGGAAATGAGTAGCCCCTCCTGCGAGCGAGAGACGCAGGAGGGAAGATCTTTGTTCTCCTCGGAAAGATGTTGGGACTACTATTGATCCAAGTGAAAGAGAAAATTCGAAGAAAAGGTGAAAGTTGAGAATTACGATGATGAAGAGAATACTGCTTTGAGAAGAAGTCGATTCTAAGTTAAGTTCAGGAAGCATGTGAGGTGGAAGGATAGGGAAGACAAAGCAATCAATGATAAGGCGGCAAAGAAGCACTTTCTTGAGGAAGACTTTCTTGATCTCCCTTACCCACCTAGCAAAAACAAGTTGTCATTAACGATCGATAAAGAGTATAAGAAGATAATCGACTTGCTCAAGAATTGAGGCAAACATTCCATTAGTTGATCTTTTGATAGGAATGCCAAAGTATACAAAGTTTATAAAGGACCTTGATGAGTTGAAAAAAAAAGCTCCAAGAGCTCGAGCACATAGTATTGAATGGAGAATGCTCGGCAATCACCAGACTAAACTTCTGTGAAGTGCCACGACCCTGGTAGATTTACGATTTCGTGTACTATTGGGAGCAGGGACTTCCACAATGTTTTGTGTGATTCGGGAGCATCAATCAATCGATGTCTACGTCAATCTTCCAATCTCTTGGATTGGATCAATCTATTACGCTTAAACCTATTTCTCTTCAACTTGCTTGAGATAGAAGTGTGAAATATGCAAGGGAATTGTAGAAGATGTATTGGTCAAGGTTAAGAACTTCATATACCCGGTGATTGGGTAATCATGGATATGACCAACGATAAGAAAACCCCTTGATCCTTGGAAGACCTTTTCTTGCAACCGCCCGTGCCTTACTAGATTCCCACGATTGGCGAAGTTACCTTACATTTGGAGGATGAGAGTATAAAGTTCAATGTGGGTAATGCGTTGAAGCACCCGATCGATGACACTTGTTTAGCTATTGAGGACGATTTCAGCGATGAGTATGATAAACAAGTGTTCATGGGTAGTTGGGAGGAGGAAGAATTCAATAAACTATCTCGCAACTTGGACTAATGAGGAGTGGATAAAATTTTTAGAAGAGATTGACAAGGAAAGTTCGATTACCACGAGGTGGTAGGAAAGAAGATGAGGAGAGGCATGGTGATATGCCCAGATTTGCAAAAGGAGATGAGGCCCCCTGTCTGCTTTGGGAGGCCATGATGCTTCATAGCCCTTATAATAAGCTTGGAGAGCTAGAGCTTAAGGAGATAAATTGAGACCAAGTGTGGAGAAGCCACCGTCAGATTTAGTGTTGAAACCCTTGCCTCAACACTTGAAATACATTTTTCTCGAGGGACGGTGATAAGCTCCTTTGATCATTTCATCTAAGTTAGAACCGAAGGAGGAAGAAAAGCTTATCAAAGTCTTTGCAAGATAATATCCTCGCTTTGGTTGGCAAGTGGGAGATATTAAGGGGATAAGCCACGATATCTGTATGCATAAGATCGGGACTGTTGAGGATCGAAGAAGGTGCGATGACCTCAGAGAAGGCTAAACCCTCACATGCAGGAAATCGTTAAGAAGGAAATCATCAAATTGCTTGACATGGGTATCATCTACCCAATAGCCGATAGTGAATGGGTGAGCCCCACTCGGTGGTGCCAAAGAAAGGAGGGATTACTATTGAAAAGAATGAAAAGGGGAAGAGATTGCCTTACGACAAGTCACTTTGGTTATAGAGTTTGCATCGACTACTGAGAAGACTAAATGAGGTAACTCTAAAAGACCACTTTCCCTTGCCATTCATTGACCGGCTCCTTGAGAGGCTTAGTGGCAAGCAATTTTATTGTTTTTGGATGGCTATTCGGATACTTTGGATAGCTATCGACCATTGATCAAGAAAAGACTACCTTCACTGTCCCTCCGGTACCTTCGCTTACCGAAGGATGCCATTTGGTCTCAGAACGCACTGACTACATTTCAAAGATGTATCTTTGGCTATCTTCAATGGTTTAGTGGAGAAGGTGATGGAAATTTTTATGGATGACTTCTCTCGTATTCGGGACAGTTTAGACCACTTGTTTACACAATCTTGATAAAGTTCTCGTCCGGTGCATAGAGAAGGACTTAGTCTTAAATTGGGAGAAGTGCCACCTAATGGTGGAAGAAGGAATTGTTCTTGGACACAAGGTGTCCAAGGAAGGTATAGAGGTTGACAAAGCGAAGGTAAAAGCTATTGAAAAATGACATACCCTAAAAATGTAAGAGAAGTAAGAGGATTCTTGGGTCATGTTGGATTCTATAGGCGGTTCATTAAAGACTTTTCTAAGATAGCCAAGCCTTTGTCAACTCTCTTAAGAGAGGATGTGAAATTTGTTTTCACCCCTGAGTGTGAAAGAGCTTTTAAAGAATTAAAAGACAAGTTGATTACCTTGCCAATTCTTATAGCACCACCGAAAGCTCCTTCGAGCTTATGTGTGATGCTTCTAATTATGCGATCGGAGCGGTGCTAGGTCGAGAGAGTGGACGGCAGGTTCCAACCTATCTACTACGCTAGTCACACTTTAAACCCAGCACAAGTAAATTATGCAACAACTGAGAAGGAGTTGTTGGCAGTAGTTTTTGCCATGGATAAATTTAGAAGCTATTTGCTTGGGTCGGAAGTTCAACCTGGACGAGACCATTCTCGCATTGAAGTATCTGTTGAGCAAGGCCGATGCCAAGCCTCGTTTGATGAGATGGATCTTGATTTTACAAGAGTTTGATGTTCATATCCGGGACAAGAAGGGTAGCAAGAATGTGGTAGCCGATCACATGTCTCGGTGACCGATGATCATCAAATAGAGTCGGATGAGATTGGAATTGATTTTCCAAGTGAGCAACTCATGACTATTGATGTGTGCGAGGTTATTCCTCGCCCCGTCTTGGAAAAGGTTCTCCTTGGTTTGCACCTTTTGCAAACTTCTTGAGCGGCGAGATCGACGGACTACGACGACATATCGGCAAAAGAAGAAATTCTTTTCGGATTTGAACTATTATGTGTGGGGCGACCCTATTCTCTTCAAGCGTTGTAAGGATGGATTACTCCGTAGGTGTGTCCACGAGTTCGAGCGAGAGGACATTATAGAGCAATGCCATGACGGACTGTGGGAGGTCATTATGGAGCCGGGAAGGCGCTGCGAAGATTTTTGATCCGGTTTCTCTTGGCCGACAATTTTTAAGGATACGAGAGAGTTTTGCAAAGGTTGTGACCGGTGCCGGCAAGACCGTAAACTCTCGGCGAATGGACATGCCCCTACATCCCATTCAACAATGTGAAGTTTTCGACGTATGGGGTATTGACTTCATGGGACCGTTTCCATCCTCGTATGGGAACAAGTACATTCTCGTCTGCGTTGACTACGTGTCAAAATGGGTAGAGGCAATAGCAACATCGCGGAGCGACCACAAGGTGGTCAAGAGCTTCCGAGGAAAAACATTTTTACACGGTTTGGTTGTCCACGAGCTCTCATCGGTGACGAGGAACTCACTACGCAATACTCCATTAGAAAAGATTTTAGAACGATATGGGGTGAAACACAAAATCGCTACCCCTATCACCCTCAGACGAGTGGACAAGTTGAAGTAAGTAACGAAGCTGAAAAGCATTCTTGAGAAGACGGTGAATTCTCATAGGACGGATTTGGAGCAGAACCGGATGATGTACTGCGGGCCTACAGATGACTTTCAAAACTCCTATTGGCACGTCTCCGTTTGAGATGGTTTATGGTAAGGCTCGCCACCGCCAATTGAGCTTGAGCACGAGCATTCTCGGGCTATTAAATTCTTAAACTTTGACGCCCGATTATGCAGAGAAAAGCGATTGTTTGCGATTGCGGGAGCTTGATGAGTTCGAGACTCCAGCCCACGAGAGCTCAAGAATCGAGAAGGAGAGGACTAAACTTCTTCACGACAAGAAAATCAAGCATAGAGAATTCAAAGAGGCGAATGGGTTTTACTATATAATACCAGGTTACATCTGTTTCTGGTAAGCTACGCACCCGTTGGTCCGGCCCTTTGAAATTTCTCGAGGTTTCCCCTAGTGGAGCCGTCGAATTGAAAAATAAGCGAGGAGAGTTGTTTGAGTGAATGGTCATCGGTTGAAACACTATATTGGTCAACAAAAGGAACGACCGGTGGTTTTCCATCTAAACGACGTCCCTAGTCAAGGCAAACTTCGATCTTTTGGAACCCGATGATTTACGTCTCTGTGAATTCTTTGATGATATTGTGATTATCGATGATACACCTCACCTTGTGGCCGAAACCTAAAAGAAGAAGAGAAGAATCATAGGAACTAAGTGGATCTGAAGTTTCTTGATATGGCCAATACGTTGGCAAGACTTTGTTTTTGTGGGATCCATACTATTGACCCGAGGAAATCAAGAATGATTCGGAAAGAGGCCTCACCGGCCTGACCCGGGTTGAAAATTTTTGGGTTGTCGAGCAAACGACATTAACCAAAAGCGCTACCGGGAGGCAACCCGTTTTAAAAAAAAAAAAAAAAAAAAAAAAAAAAAAAAAAAAAAAAAAAACTCTACATTTTGCATGATACTTTACTCATACTTTGGATAATAGTTTTCTAATACTTCGGATTGATTTTCATTTTGTTTCACCAAGTCTCAGGATGAATGTTTGAATGTCATTTAAAGGGAACGATTAGGAGGTTATCCGAAAATCCCGAGGAAGTACAAAGAAAAAATTCAAATGCATCATTTCTTAGATTTGGGTTGTTAGAACAATTTGAAATAACCCTTGAGGATCTGGGTATAAAAGACTCATAGTTAATACTTTGTCACATATTTCATATCATGACCTAGTCTGTTTTAAATTTTCAAATAATGTGTGACATGTATTAGTTTAACTACTATGCAACTAAGGAATAGGAAATTCAAAGTGACCCGAGTTGAAATTTTATTGTCTAGTCGAGCTCCCGACTATAATTAAGCCCTACTAGGAAGGTAACCTAGATATCTTTTCCTTTTTATCTGTAGTTTTATTTCTGTCTTTATTCCATGATGTTGCCTTGTCTATCATCTTTTGTGCCCCTATCCCCGAGGTACGTCTTGTTTTCCCATGATGTGCGAGGATATTTGCGATAGCAATTGTGAGTTTCGAGATGATGCCGTTTTCCGGTGGATGGTCCACGATCTCACGATTTCATCGAGCATTTTGGAGGCGATTCTAGGCCACTTCCGGAATTGCCACTTTGAACCACAATCGGCTAAGTGTTCTTTTTCTTTTTACATTACGCACAACCCGAGGACATGTTGTGATTTAAGTGTGGGGAGGAATAGTCGGTTATATGTATCTACCATTTGCTTAAATTATTTTGATTCTATGCTAAATGGGCTAAATTTTCAAATTTTTGTTTATTCCCGAGTAAACAATGCATATCTTTGTTCGTTATTTTTATAGTCATTAATGCTATATTCCGTATGTTCGATAAGTTAGTTGTTTCACCCAATATATTTTTCACGAGCCATAGTGAATGATGAGCTAAATTATAAAGCTATATCCCTTTTTGATTAGTGATTTTTGATTATCTTATAAGTCATGTGCTTAGTGCTAACGTCTGGCGTATCGTGAAAATTATGATAGTTTGTGTTTATAGCCAGAGTATGATATATTGTGAATATCCGAACGTTTGAATGTGATAAGTGAAACATAACTAATGTTCTTGCACAATAATTAACAAATAAATCATTGCTTGAGTTGTTATGCTCGATGAGGTTTGAATTGCTTTTAGCATGTTAACCCCTTGCTGCCGTAAATCTCGAAAAAAGTAATCAATTGTGTGTGTCGAAAGCTGGTCGATGATTTGAGTGCGGTAGGGCATTATCTCGAAATGTCCTATACCACTATGATGACCAAAAGCTCACGACAGTCAGAAAAAGCTGCCTTATGATTTGAGTAGATAGGGGATTATCTCGAAATTTCCTATTCTAGTATGACGGGCAAAAGCTCATTCTGATGTGTGTTGAAAAAAAGAAAAAAAGTGTGAAAAAAAAAAAAAAAAATCGAAAAAATTTATTATTATGAATAAGTTAAGGACTTAGTTATCGTATACCTTATCCCCAGTATAATGTGACAGATATGTTGTAGGGATTATCCTCTGAGTATATCAGAATGGCCCTAGATATATTCTATCATTCTTTTCAGGATATGTCACGTTTTGTAGGGTACATCTTATAAGTATCATTATTACTAGTTTGAAGGGGGTATTAGCTAGTTTGCTTTGAATTTTTCAAGTTTGGACTTAGTGGAAGTTTTCTATGGCTATGCACACACATCAGGGTGAACCTCGATTTATTGAGTATATGTTGTATTTCTTTGAGGTGTCTATCTTTTCGGATCTTGATTCTTGTTTTGTTTTGCTCGGGACGAGCAAAAGCTAAGTGTGGGGGAGTTGTTTAGGGTGATTTTATACGATTTCTAATGTTATATTTTATAACAATTTCCTCCATATTCGTATAATTTGCATAGAAATCAAGGGTTTAATCGAATTATTGAGCAAATGAGTTTTAAAAGTGGTTAAGTGCAAATTTGTGTTAATTATGTGGTTTCATTGATAAAAATCTTTGAATATGAGATGTTACATTTTGCACGATGTTATCATGAATGTAGGTACGCTTGCATGTTAAATGAGGAGCTTAAACGAAGATCAGATGAAGATTAAGAAGAAAGCTCGATTCGAATAAAGAAAGCTCGATTCGATTCGGCCCAAACTTGGTGATCAAGTATTTCAAAATATGCCACGTAACATTATATTTTGAGGCCTAAAAGATGGATTTTGAGAAAAAGAAGAAGATGCCACGAGTTTACGAGATCAGCGGATCAATATTTTCCAACGTATTTCTACCGTAACCTGTTTTTCGATGGAAATTTTACCCGACTTAGAGGCATTTTCAGGGGAAGAGTTCTTGACGAAAGTTGTAGATACTAAAATGAGCTTTCCAACGCATTTTGAATCACGTCAATCGGAGGTCTACAACTCAAGTTATGATTTTTTTTACCGAACTGCTGGAATTACGGACGAACCGGAGATATTTTGGCCAAGTTTGATGCATGTTACTCCATGTGCTCCTTAATGATGATGATGATGAGTCATAACAAACTCCACATGCTATTTTAGTGACTCCTCACCTTCACATGCAAAGTCATTATCACCTCCCACATGCTTATAACAAACTTGAGAATATTCCTTAGCATATTCTCCCAAAAATATCTCCCTCAACTACAACCTCTCCCTTATACACCTCCCCTCAACTCTCCCTATAAGAACTCCCTCATTTCCATCCATAAAGGCGCCCCTCCTTGGTCACTTTTGGCCAAGCTTTTACTTTTCCCGTCTTTTATGTAAATACTCTGTAGGCGTTATGCCGAGAATAAATTAGAATAGTAATCATTGTTGTAATCTTTGAGCTACGGCCCCGATTCAAATCATAATCGAGGATGATTGGCTAAGGTCTCTAAGCTAGAACCATCGTTGTGAAGCCACCATCACCGGAATAAATAAGGATTTCGCTTTAATTCATTTTCGTAAGTTATCTTGTTCTTCCTTCATGTTTTACTTTGTTTAAGTGCAATGTGTATGAACAATATGTGTGTTGCATGATATTCGAATTTAGATACGGAAGTTGATGAATTCGTAGATTACCGTGAAGGAGAATGATAATATTCTTCCAACATACGTAAGTTGAGGGTGAATGTTATTAGATTAGGATTTATATCCATATCTTTGATCCGTAAATGCTTTAGTTGTACCGAGAGTGGTGAACTAATTAAAAGGCGATGAACCGAAAGGGAAAATGCCTCTTTAGCAGATAATAATCCAAGAACTTACGAATGAATATGTGTCTTTCTTGTTATTTTCGGTGGGGTGGTGGATCAATGGTGTGTTCTAGTTATTTTAATCTTTCTTTAAACAAATTTTCACGTATCGTCTTTATTTTCACGTTTGCTACCTTAGTTTGTTAATTGAAAATCCGAGATCATAATCATCAACTTTATAAAAGAAATCGAAGGAAAAAAAAACTCTTTTTCGTACAAGTCCCTGCGGATACGATCCGGTTTCACCACTATAGCTGCGAGCCTTCGCACTTGGGGTTGACATCGGTTTTATTTTATTACTTGTTATCTTTTGCTTTGCATAAAACCGACGAACAAATACCACCTCATCTTTGTGCCAACAATATCATACAACTCCTAGCTCAACTCCCAATGTCGTCACCATAAACAATACATAGAAACTTGCTATAATTGCCGGACATCAATGGAATCTAGACCAAAATCGGGCTATGGGTCGGATTATAATGAGATTTATCAGGAAAGGCTAGTTTCTAGTGGGGTCTCACTACTCTACAAAGGCTGAGATGGAGATCGGGGGAAATATGTATGGGAAGGCCATTTGGCTATGGTCGGGTGAAAGAAGTGCCAGAACCATCATCCCTAACTTTGACTGCAAACACCTTTCTTACGCATCGAAAGGATATCAAAACTAAGTTCTAGTTGCTTTGAAGTATGCTTTCATGATTGCATGAAAGTTTTCATGTTAACAGAAGATCAGAGTATACATATTCAAAGTGTCACACTACAATAAAAGATTCACGGTTAAAACGCACTTACACATCGCTTAGGCCACATATTTCATTAACTTACTCTTCTATTGCAAAACCATAGATCTTAACAAAATGTGGTTTGTTTTAGCTTTCAAGTGCTCGAAAATGATACGTTCACACTCATCACTTACGAACTAACAGTGTCTCCAATGTAAGTGAGAGGTAAAAAGAAGTTAGAAAAACAAAACGGTATCAAAACCAAGCAAAAAGTGTGAAAAATGGTGCAAACATTGAGGTTGGCGGATACCAACATGATACTGGACTGTTCAGAGACTTCCAAAAAGGCATTGGCGGATGCCAAGCACAAATGGCAAACGCCAACAACTAGAAATAACTTTGGCAAATGCAAAAAGTGATTGGCGGACTCCAACATGGTACTAGAAGGACCAGAGAGTTACTGGATGGGCTAGGAGTACGCCAAAGAGGCATGGCGAACGCCGAATGCTAACAGAGAGCATTGGAGGATGCCAAAACAGCCTTGGCGAATGCCAAACACAGTAGAAAGCAAAATTAAAGGCCTGCAATGCAAGAGGAAAAACCGGAAATGCAATCAACACAATACAAGGAGCTAAGCACATATGATGTAAATACACAATATATTGAAAAATAAAATGTAGATTTTCAGTCGCAAAATTAAAAGATTAGGACAAATTTGAACCCTGAACTATTGATTGCTGACTGCGAATTCATGACCGGTTTGAATCGCAAAATTGGATTTGATTTACCTAATGACAGAAGCCATACATACATATATATATATATATATATATATATATATATATATATATATATATATCAACCCGGAGTCCCACAGCAAAGTAGCAAACAAACACGCCACATAGTATCATAAAAATGCACACCAAGTACCAAACAACAAAATGAAACGAAATGATACAATCTGACTATCAACAAAGTACAATCCAAAGTATCAAAGTCGGGCCATAGGGAGCCCTCAATATATGAAAGGTAAAGTACAGTGAATGATAAAACACGACTCGGGAGCATCCTGAGTATTCAGAACATTATCACTCATAGAAACAAGAGTACTCAATGACGTCGAAGCAGCCGCAGTAGAATCCGAAACAACACCACCCGAACACCGAATCAGACCCTCAACATCATCATCATCCTCATCACCCATATCCATATTTATAGCATCATCCACAAAGCACGGGGTCCGCAGCGTTGAGGTACCCTGAAAATATTACACCTCATCATTCTCAAGCATCTCTATCTCATCAGAAGGCTGACCAGAAGGTACCTCGCCCTGTATGCCACCAACTTGAGAATAACCCCCAGTAGCCACAGGAGAGGGTGTATGGGTAGCAGCCTGGGTGGTGGCAAGCTACTCAACGAAAAATTTCGTAGCCTCAACAGAATTAATGTGCACATCAACCGGAAAATACTTTTAGGAATCAGGCGACCTCAGTGAGGGGCTTATATGCACCCTAATGTGCATTTTCAATATTCCCCGCCCCCCACAAACAGTACCACCACCTCAGGAATCCAACAAACCTAGAAGTTCCACGGACATCCTATTGGAGAAAATAATTAAAGATATGAAGGAAGTGAAAAATGCCTATGTGAACTTGCAATTAGTGGTGAGAAATCTAGAAACACAAATGGGGAAAATTACTCAAAATTTGACTTCATCTCCAAGTGGTGGGTTGCCGAGCAACATGGTAAGAAACCCCAGGCAAGTGAACGCCATCTTTACAAGTGGTGAGAAAGTTGTGGGTAGTGATGTTGAGGCACCGGAAGTTGCAAAGAGGAAAAAGGAAGAGAAGCCAAGAGAAGAAGAAGATTGAGTGGTATTTGATGAGGATAAGGAAGATGAGGAGATCAAGAAAGAGGTGGAGAAGCAAAGTTCGGAACCAGAGAAGCAGTCAGACACGACGCCGGAAGGTAAGCACAACTCAGGTATGAATTCCATTAAAAAGCCTTTCGATTTTGTACTATGATTTATCCCCATCGTGGCCCTACAAAACCCACTATTTCTAATTAGCAAAACAAGTTTCTTGATATTCTACATAAAGTTGAGATAAACATCCCACTTGTGGATGCGCTAGTAAACATGCCGATGTATGTGAAATTTTTGAAAAGGGGATTTTCCTAATAAAGCTAATA
The DNA here is from genome assembly GCA_026214975.1 of Gentiana macrophylla. Classification (NCBI taxonomy): domain Eukaryota; kingdom Viridiplantae; phylum Streptophyta; class Magnoliopsida; order Gentianales; family Gentianaceae; genus Gentiana; species Gentiana macrophylla. The sequence continues at coordinate 41,071,718 of CM047815.1, forward strand.
TGGAGAAAGTTATTTGCTTAAACGAGGAATGTTCTGCGGTGTTCCAAAATAAGCTACTACCAAAGTTAAACGTTTAAGGTAGTTTCTCCATCCCTTGCGCTATAGGCCGCATGTTGTTCCCTAAGGTGTTGTGTGATTTAGGTGCAAGCGTTAGTTTGAAGCCTATGAGGATTTTTGAGAGTTTGGGGAAAGGTGAGCTTAAGCACACGAATATGACCTTACAAATGGTAGATAGGTCGATTAGGTGCCCCATGAGAGTTGTGGAAGATGTGTTGGTTCAAGTAGGTAAACTTATCTTTCCATTGGATTTCGTAGTGTTAGACATTGAGGATGATAGTCAGACCCCAATTATATTAGGTAGACCTTTCTTGGCTATGGGTAGTACTTTACTAGTTGTGTAGAAAGAGGAGATCACATTGAGAGCAGGTGATGAGATGGTGACCTTTAATGTCTATAATACAATTAATCACCCGGGTGATGATCGGTTACGCGAGAAGAAGTAGATAGGTTGGAGATGTTTGAGGAAAACCCTATGAATTATGAGACAAGAAGGATGAGCATAGTGAGACTGTCTTGAAAATGGATGTACAGTCGACTGTCAAGTTTGGGGGATACGAGTCTTTCCGAAGACTATAAACTCGGCAACCTTACATGTTCTTTTTGAAATTCAATAAGTCGAGCCAACGACAATAAATAAAAGCGCTTTTAGAAGGCAACCCACTTGTTCTTAGGTTTTTAGGATTGTTTTCAAGAGTGTGATGAAAACTTTGACCACTCTCCTTGACTTCCGTTTCATGCTCTGTGATAACCCATATTTTATTTTCTATATACATCTCCTTTCTTGTGCTTACCTACGCTTAAGGTTTTGGCCTTTCGTCATAGAGGATTCTTGGATTTCTTCGTTGTGATTGCATAGGTAACCTGAGAGATATATCGCAGTTGTCACATTGCATGGTTGCGCCCTATTACGGGTTTAGCTAAGTCTTTATTTGCCTTTATCAATCACACACCGAGGAGGGTGTTCCATTTTAAGTGGGGGGTGGTAGACTTAGCTTCACTTTACTACCATGTTCTTATTTTATGATTGAGTGATTTATATCCTTAGTGTTGAGCTACTTTTAAAAAAAAATCATGGTGTTGATGTTGCGTATTGTTTGGTAAATCGTTATTTCCTTTGGTTAAATATTAGTCAAGATTTGAATCCATGCGATCCAAACCTTTATCTTGTTAAGAAAATGAAATTTAAATGCACTTAATAGCTTGGCTTTCATGAATTGCGGTTGGTTAATGAATGATTAAGGTTGGCATATACATTAATCTGTTACCTAGAAGTTATATCATTAACTAGAAAGGTCAATATTCATTGATTAAAGGATGAATGTCGTGGCGTTTCTTTGACCCGATCAGAGCCAAATAACCAACCATGTATGTAATTTCCACAGTAACCATTCTAGGCCTTTGTAGGGTGGTTACACCCCCACCCAAACTTAACCATTCGTGATTAGTATATAATTACCAACCATTAGCATTTATTTGTGGTCTACGTTTCCTTGGAGCCCTATGAGTTGAGTTTAATCTTATTCTGGCACACTTGTTGGCACAAGCGTGAGGTGGTAAGAATGTGTATCATCTACGTATTTGGGTGTTGGTAAACATCTTGTGTATCACGAAGGAGAGGGAGTTCTTTAATGTTGGTGTTTGGTTCATGAGGAAAAAATAATGAAGGAAAAAAAAAAGCAAAAGAAAAATGAAAAAATGTGCTTAAAGATGAGTCAAAGAAATGTGGGTGAAGGTCTTTGATTGAATACTTCCAATGTAATGCATGGCGACGGGGGAAAGTAAATTGGAGTGGATGTTCTTGAGTTCTTGGTGTGCTTGTTCTTGGTATCGGCTATTTTTTGAAGCTATCTTACAAATTCATCTTAGTGACAACCGTTTTTGCATCTAACTCTTGTTTATGATACGGTGTTGAAATAAAGAGCTTTATTTTAGATGTTAAATCATATGATTAAGCTGATCACTTGTGCTTTCTCTTTTGATATATCTTTATATCCCTTAGATTAGCCCCGTCCTGGCATAACGTTACAACCGTTCAAGTCCTGGCTGCTCTTAAATAGCCTTGATTTGACCTCGATTAGTGGAGATGATTATGAATTATAAGCCTATGGTGTAACCACATTAGTCATGCATTAATAATCTGAGCTGGTTGACCATAAAAAATGATTGAGAAGCTATGCACACACACATTCTATTTTCATTATAAGATATGTTCTGACCCGTGTGTATTTGTGCGTTCATTAGTTTTTACTCATTGAATATTTTGGTTTCCCATATGATTGCGACGTTGACCTCATGATTTATTTTCGGATCGCTTGATTTGATCGAGGGCGAGCAAACGCTAAGTGGGGGTAGCTAATGAGAGTCAACTTCGCTATCATTCTATGCATAATTTAACCCCGTTTATGACATATTTGATGTACTTTTGGTGTAGTTTGAGTGATATTTAAGGCATTTTCATTATTACATTCACTACGAGGTCAATGGCAATTAGTCCGGAAATCTCATCATTTTTGGTGAATTAATGAACATTTAATTGCCTATTTTATCTTGCGGGAGTTATGCGCGGTATTTTTGTTGATATTTGCAGGAAATAAGTTTATTTTGATCCTGTAATGAGAGCCATTGAGGATGAAAAGTTGATTTGAGAGGTGGAAGCATGTGCCCGAAACTAACAAGGTGGAACTGATCGAGAATATTTGGTGTTTTTTCCCTGCCTCCATTTAATCTGCAATTGGAACCCTCTTGGAGGTATTTTCTTTGATTATTGTCTTCATAAAAGTTTTTGGATTGAATAAGGTTTCCGATGGCTTTTGAATCACTCAATTTTGAGCTCCACACACAAAGATCGTCGAATTGCTGAAGAATGTCGTAGTGGATCATGGAGTCCATGCGCATGCATGCCTAATACCATGCGCAGGCGTGATAATGTAGCTGGTCTATGGAGGAAATCAGAGAGTACATTCACAGGCATGCTCCTAGCATGAGCATGCATGAAATTATAGTGGAAATTTTGGTGATATTTAGAGAATTCATGCACAGGCATGCCCTGTTGATGTAGTGCCCTAAACCAAATCGGGTTAAACCGGATCCGGCTGGGTCTGATCATTTTTACTACTCCTTTTTGTTTATATATATAATAAATGGCTATCATGTTATTATTGTTGAAAAGTTGTCCTAAACTCAATCGGGTTGGACCGGATCTGACCGGGTCGGGTCGTTTACAGTCTATTTTAGTTCATGTAATAACTTTATTATGATTAATAAAAGCACTTTTGTTATTATATATTTGTTTATTTTCATATTATCGAATATGTATATATAGTAACGTCCCTAGTGTCAAACTGTGATAGAGAAACCATGATAGTGATTATGGTTGATGATATCTCTAATCGCTTTAGTGAGTTTGATACTTAAATGCCTCTAGTCGTATGTACTGCCAAAATGGACTTTGATAGTACGATTAGACTAGCACGTATTGGATGTCTTCTATCTTATTGAAGATAGGGATAGATCTCTTCTATCGAAGTGTAGAGACACTTGGACTGTACGTGGACGTGTATTAGAGAATGCGTACATTATACTGACCCACTTACATTAAGTGTCGCACTATGTGGAAGTTGTGTAATTATCCTTAAGACTGGAGTCTTCATGGCATCACGGTGTGGATTGTCATACTTTGACACTATTGAGATTTCCCCTAATCACGGGGCGATCATGCGGTAGTGATTGGGTGTGATACTGAAGCATGCGGAGTATATATGTTTGGACGTCCAGGAATCGCGTATCTTATGATTGGGAGTGAATATCCGAAATGACCTTCTTATAAGGAATGTCTAGCTCTCGAGAATCTTTGCAAAGTGGGAGTAAATGTGTTATTCCGAGAGAGCATGATATCCAGATTATAAGATACGATCGTTAATGTACAGTCACTCGAGATACGATCGTATGGATATTACTACAGCGATAGGATTGTAATTTACACGGTAACTGTTTCGCATGAAGGGCATTTTCGTAATTTGCATTTTGTGTCTACGGCCAACATATTCAGAAGTCTATCGGGTCACACACATAAGAACTTCAAGTCGGATTAAAATGCGGTTATAGTAGATAACCAAATAAGGAAAGTTTATCTCAAGACTATAAAGGTTATAGTGGTAAATTAATATGGTGGTATTTATTTATTATGAATAAATATAATACAAGATATTAATTATATTAATTAAAGAATATTCTGGATGCCAATTATTGGCAAAAGGGGGTGCAGATAATTAGTGTATAAGATACACTTGGATTGTGCAATTTAATTAATAAGATTACCATAATATTAATATTGGATATTAATTGATTTTGGAAAAATAGATTTATGATAATAAGATAAATATATATTCAATATACGTATTGGCAATATTTAGTTTTTATTTATTATGAGATATTATAATAAAAGAGATAAATCAATTATAGTGATTTTCCTTATTTTATTGGGAAAATGTTTTTCTCATTCATCTATCTTCTAGGATGCTTCTCCAAATCAGATTAGGAGACATTACCCTATATAAGAAAGGGGTTGGATAGCTCTTTTGTACGTCACAATTCCAAGAGATAATAGTTCTTGAGTAAAATAGAGAGCTTCCATTAGAGAGTTTAGAGAGAAAGAAAAAGGCTGGTCTAGCAACCGAATTTTTATGATAGCAATCCAAGGAGGATTCCGGCGAGGAGTTTGTGTGGATTATCGATAGAGGTCGGACGCGTGGACGGCTTGCGCACAGTACTACTCTCCTTGACGGTGAAAAGACGATCTTATAGATAAGCCAAGGTATATACCGTCAAACTACTTAACGTGTTTATTGTATTAAACGAAGTCGATCTTGGGATCGGAAATCAAATTTTAAATTTCACTGCGTTAAACTAGTGATTTCCTAATAGTGGTATCGGAGCCAACTTCGAGCTTAAGCAATAAGCACTAATTAAATTGTGTAGTAATTAAACAATAGATGCAAGATAAGATTCGCAATAACGAATATATATATATTGTTGGTCCCTTGAAAAGGCTTTGGTTAAGTTTAGAGGGGGGTGAATAAACTTAACACTTAAAACTTTTGGAGTTAACAAACTCAAAGCAACCAAAGTGAGACTGCGATACTTGATAGTCTCTTTGACCCTCGATAGTCTGACCGTTGAGTCTCTTTGAATTCGTCTTGTGAATTATATCAAAATTAAGTCTACTTGTTGTTAAATATGATACTAAGTATTAGATACTCAGTAGTGTATGTGTGTGATTTCAGTTGCTAGATTCAGTAGGTTGATGTGTATAATAAACTAAATGCAGAATGTAAGTGCAGAAAGTAAGTAGTCAGATTATAGTGGTTCCAGGTGGTGTAATCCTGTCAGTCCACTCTTCTCCTGTGATGTTGGAGGCAATTCACTAGAGATCTTTGATGTAGCTGTTACAAAGATTCCTATGTTGCTTGTCCTTCACCAATAACTATGGCTTCACAAGCGAAAACTAAGAGCAGGTAGGATTCTTTGCTCCAAAGTCTTCCACTGGTCCTTGAAAGGTAGGATTGCCTCTTCACCAGCTCCACCACAAACAACAGTCTTTCACACAAAAGTGCTTCACTGTCTTCAACAGGTTCTTTGTAAAATAAAGAATGAATCAAGTAAATGATTTAGTTGCAGCAGCTTGATTAGGATGATATAATCAGCAGCTTGCAGTCTTCAAGTGTGTAAATTTGATGTAGCTTGAATACATAATACACTTGAAGATTTTCTCTGGATCAGTAGCCTTAAGCTCAGTAAGTTCAGCAGGGTGATTTTCTTGATAATAAAATGCAGCTCAGGATTATCTGTCTTTTTCTCTTGTAAATCATCATCTTTTCTGAGTTAGAAGTCCTCTATTTATAGGTAGGAGTCCTTGTGACTTGTATTTGAAATTCAAATATAGCCGTTCCATGTTTTGTCCCATTTGACTTGCTTTCTGTCACTATTCATAGGATGCGATTATTCGAATCCTTTTGGCGAAGTCTGATCTGTCCATCCTTTGACTTGTAACCATTTGATAAAATCCTGAATCATCCCAACGCTCTTTTAATCTCAACCATTGATTTGTTTGATAAATCAGAGGTTGTTAGTTGTCCTTATCCATGTAATCTTCCAATGTAATCTTGAATTAATCGAGGTATATGTATCAACAGGTTCATCAGTCTGCTGAAATACCTATCAGTCTGCTGAACTATAAGTTGTTGTGTTTAAAACACAATGCAGCTGACTTCTTTTATCTAACTTTTATTTGTGAAGTTAGATTACACCTTTTTTATCATAACTAAGTTCCAATCACCATTCAACTTGTGGAACTTAGACCTTGTACACAAGGTATATGTAATAAGTTTAGGTCATCACAGACTTCCCTAAATTCTGATTCCATATCCTTGACTTTGATTACTAAGTTTGATCCCTTAGCCTTCATTTACTGAGTTTGAGCCTCACTACCGGTCTTGACAAGTTCTGACTAGTCTACTAACCTAGCTACCCTACTGATATAGACCAGTTGCTGATATAAGTCAGCTGACCATTACAGTGCTTGTTTGATCAAACCTATACAAAGATCAAACTCTAATAAACCTATACATTTGCTCTAGACATCTTTTTGCCTTTGCACTATAACAGCTAGTCTGGCACTCATCACTAAAACTCATAAATAAGTCTAACAATTTCCCCCTTTTTGGTGATGATGCCAATACCCTCTCCTAACAGCAAAGCAAAAAGATTAAAAACAAAAACAGAACAAACTTAGTCAATTCTCATTATAATCATTTGTTCAAAAATTATTACAGTCTAGCATCAGCAAAGATAAAATAGATAAGTATGCTGATCTACTATCTTCTTTCCCTTTCCTCTCTTGCTTTTTCAACTTGTTCTTGATAAGCTCTAATTTCAATGATCATCTCTCTCATCCAGTCATTTTCAATCAAAGAAAAGTTGATATGAGGATTCACTTCTTTCCACCCGTGCCATGCTTCAGGTAGAGTAAGATTTATCTGATTTACCCTGAAGCCTAACCTCATGTAAACTTCCTTGAACTCATTCAGTGATTATTTTGCATTTGTGGTAGGCAAACTCCTTTCACCTCTACCACCTCTTCTACCTCTTCCACCTCTCTTGGATGCCCTCATGGCTTTAACTCTAGCTTCCCAAAATTTCAAACTCAAAAATGAGTTTAGACCTTCATGAAATCCCTTGTCATGATAAGGCCTTCTTCTATTGTGGTATACCTTCTTGTACTGTTTGAGAAGATCATCTGTGAGTGGAAGTCTGCCAGGTGCAGGTTCCTTAAATGCATTTGTGTCCTCTTCCCATCTTTTCTTTGCAAATATTCTTGCAGCCTCTTTTGCTACAGCTGTTTAGCCCTCTTCCCCCTTATTGACATCATCAACAAAACGGGACAGCAGGCCATGCACACTCTCCTGTGTGATAACTAGGTTATTCAGTTGACTCTCAATGATTTCAGTCCTAGTATCAATTGTTGTGATCCTTCCTTTCATTGTTTGCTCCAGCAGGGTGATCCTCTCAGTAAGTTTAGGAACAAGTACATGAGTTTGTGGTGCAGCAGCAGGCTCAGCAGGTCTATGTACCTCAGCAAGATTATCCAACTTTTTATGAATGGATTCAGGTTGATCTTTCAAGAATTTCTCCTTCAGTGTATTGCCCTGTTTGATTCCTCTCACATCTTGTGTTAGATCAGCAATGACATACTGATTAGATGTGTAGTTTGAAGCAACTGTCTCACTAGATCTTCTATTGTTATCCACAAGCTTCATCAGTTCTTCAAATCTTTGTTCCTGTCTATCAAGTTGAGTTCTTAACTATTGCATGTCATTCATGACAGTCCTCAACTCATTCAAAACCTCTACTGGCACTCCACCAGCCATTCTTCCATCAGTAGCTCCATCAGCAGGCTCTTCTACTTTATATTGTTGCCTCTGATTGCTGATCACCACAGCATAACTCATATCCATTCCAGCAGGGTGAGGTCCTTGGTACTCCTCCAAGATAGGATCAATAGCAGGTTCTTCAATCACTGGTTCATCATTAGTAGATCCTTCCTCATTTATTTGAAATTCTTCATCACTGAAGTCATAGTCCACCAGCTGCTCCTCCTCATCAATTACAGCAGTCTGATGACTATCTTTCCCTTCAGTGACTTTAATTTCCTCTAGCAGGCTCTACTACAGCAGCCTGTTCTTCAACAATAGGGGTTTCCTCCAAACCCAAATCTGGTTCCAACCTTTGTCCATGTGCTGTTTGTACCTCAGCAACCTATACCTCCTCTTCAGTTCTTTGTTCTGGTACAACTTGTGCCATAATGACTTGATCAGGGAATATATCCATGTTTTCTTTTTCAAATTCCCCCAAATCATCAATTCTTCTTAGATAATTTGCAGTTTTAGTAAGAGTGTCCTCAGTGTCAAATCCATCTTGATATTGAATTGAGTCCTCTGAACTGGCACTAGGTTCACTGTGGTCAGTAACCCTTTCATCATCCAAATCTCATTTTGCTGATCTTCAGGTTGTTCAGTAGGTTCAACAACAAACATATCATTTTTCTCACCAACCATTCTGTTTGCACCAAAATATATTCCCTCATTGTTTTGTGCCTCAATATCATGAATGGTGAGATTCTCCATATCTTCATCCATTTGTCCAGTCTGTTGTCTCTCAGTAGACTGACCAGCATCAGTGGATTGCTCCACTCTGGTTCATCAAAAATTGCAGTCCCACTGGCTTCTCCTGGACCTGATGGATGATTACCACCAGAATCAGATGATGATGAAGAGTCGTCACTGTCATCTCTGGGGTCCCTAAACTTGATACCCTCTTCTTTCTATTGATCTTCAAAGATATCCATCAGTCTTGATTGCAGCATAGTGGTATCAACTAGATCCAACAAATTCTCCACTCCCAACTTTTCAAAAGCCCATTCTTCAAAGTTTGTCATAGGTTCTGCAGCAGGCTTTTGTCTCTTGTAAAATCCAAAGTTCCATTGAAAATAATCAGCCACTTGCTGAAGTTTGGGATCAACAAATTCCTCCTTCTTCTTCTTTTCATGCCTTTCAAATGGCATTTTTGACCTTCTGGGAGCTGTTTCAGTAGCTTGCTGACTTCCAAAGGTCCCAACAAGCAAACTTAGGGTTTCTTCTACAGATGCCTCTAGGTCAGTAGGTTGCTTAGGTTGTACATTTGTTCCTACTACCTCCATCTGTACCACACTTTCTTCCCCCTGACTTATATGCTCATCGCCAGGGGGCTATGATGGACTATTCTTCCCCCTAAACTATTGCAGGAATTACAGGGTCTTGTACCAACTTCTCATTTTCCACAGCAGGTGTAGACTCAGTAGTCTGCTGTGGTTCTTCAACAAGTTGCTCAACAATAACTTGGGCAGATTCAAAAGGGTCAGCAGCCTTAGCAGGTGAGGATTCTCTAACTTCAATAGCAGGCTCAGGTACAGTAGACTGCTGTGACTCTCCAGTAGGTTGCTCAGAAACAACCTCTACATCCTCAGTAGGCTTTATAATAGTTATGGGTTCAGCATCAATAGCTTCTCCTTCTTCTTCTACATCACCTTCTTCTTCTTGTTCTCTTTGAGCTTCCAGAATTTTCAATTGCTTCCCTTTTCCATGTTTCTTTTTATTGATAATTTCCTTCATTCTCTTGGAAAGGGGCTCATCTTCAATCTCAATCACAGTAGACTTCCTCTTTCTACTGGCTTCCTTCTGTTGCTCCTTCAAAACTTCAGCAACAGTCTTTTTCTTTGCAACAACAGGATCAGTAACCTCAATCTCTACTGGTCCCTCAGTGGACTCAGCAGTCTCTGTTGTTTTCTTCCTTGTCCTCTTAGGCTTTAACATTTCTGTAATCTTCTTAGTATCAGTAGCCTTTCTCTTTTCAGTAGTCTTCTTTGGTGCAGCAGGCTTAACAACTTTCTTGACCTGCTCACCACCAGCATCACCATCTCCTCCATCATTTCCATCACTCTCAGTGGCCTCATTATCCACTTCTTCATCATCATCCAGACCAGGGATAGGATAGTCAATCTCTTTCTTGTATCTGGATTGGTTTATCTTCTCAGGTGCAACATCAGGAATTTCCAAATGATTCACAAGGGCCTGAACCATTAATCCTAAGGTAAGGCCTTGGATTTCCTTTTCCTTCTCTTTCTTCTTTTGCAACTTTCTTGATAGTGGATAAAGTATCAGCCCAATCAAATTTCATATACGCAAATAATCATCAGCAGCTCTATCTTGGGTCCTGATAGAGTATCCATACTTCCAAAGAGGCCTAAGATGTTCTTAGCAATGATTTTGCTCAGCAGGTTGTACTCAAATCCAATGTGTTTCACATTAATGCCTGGAATTGATTTGGTGGCATTATTGATCTTGATTTTGTCAACAAAATTCAGCTTGGACAATCCCATTTCCTCAGGATTTGTTGGGGCATCTATTACTTCTTCAAAACCAAAAGCTTCCCTGAGCAGGTTTGGGGAAACTTCAATTTCCTGGGCATTTACAGTTGTGGTGAATGCCTCTCTTCCTTCTCTTATCACAATATTCTTCCAAAAATTGACAACATTTGTGTATGATATGGTTTCCAATCTTATGTTGAGTACATTTTCCAGACCTGCATATCTTCTTATCCTTCGACCAATATTGATAGCTAAATCTGTTTTGTTAGCATCAACAACAAAGCCCCTTACACTTTGGCTTGTTCCGATTTGAACATCATCTTTTTCTGCCATTGTTTAAAGAAAGAGATGAAGAAGATGACTTGTAAATCTGCGTTCACACAGTGTAAATACAGAGAAAATCAATCTGAGATTTTTGTAGTAGCATCTGTGTAATAGTCTGTGTATATATAGGCAAATGCAGTTGAAACTGTCAAAGCACGTACTGTGCATTTAACCATGATTAATCTGAGTGAATGCTAACTTGACACGTGGCCCATTACTTCTCCATAACATTTGTAACCATTGGATCGTGTAACTGCGGTTATAAAGGATAGAATAAATATCCCGCCAATCTGCTTTTTGACTTTAATAAGTTTGACTGTGTAACGTTTCATTCAGCAGACTTGACATCAGCAGGGTTGGCTCAGCAGCCTGCTGACAAAACTGTCTCAACAACCTGCTGATAGTGTAACTCTGCTGATCCTTGATTCTTCCTTATTTTGTTCAATTGATAATACAAGATGAAGTTTAATACCAATGACTGATCTGTCAAGTGAGCTCACCCAACATGACAAAGACCAATCCCCTTGGCAACTTCATTTGCTCAATTGTCCAAACTTAAGTACATGGAATTGTTGATACCAATGACTAATCTGCTAAGTGAGCTCACCCAACATAGCAAAGACTAATCCCCTTGGTGAATTCCAGTACATTGCTGAATATCAGTCAACCTTGATAATTCCAAGTTCAGTCCTTAATTTGGCAAATCTTTCACTATCCAGTGGTTTAGTGAAAATATCAGCAAGTTGATCTTTAGTAGGGATGTACAGAACCCCCACATCTTTCTTCTCAACATGATCTCTTATAAAATGATGTCTCACATCAATATGCTTGGTTCTTGAGTGCAAAACAGGATTTTCTGTGATTGCAATTGCACATGTGTTGTCACACATAATTGGAATTTCTCTTTCTTCAATTCCATAATCCCTTAACTGTTGTCTTAGCCAAAGTACTTGGGCACGGAAACTTCCAGCAGCAATGTATTCAGCTTCAGCAGTGGAAGTTGATATAGAATTCCGTTTCTTGCTAAACCAGGATACCAGTCTATTTCCCATTAACTAACAGGTTCCTGTGGTGCTTTTTCTATCAATCTTGCATCCAACATAATCAGAATCTGAGTAGGATATAACTTTGAAGCTTCCATCCTTGGAATACCATATCCCTACTCCCAAAGCCTCCTTTAGATACTTGAGAACTCTTTTGACTGCACCTAAATGACTTTCTTTAGGTTTAGATTGAAATCTTGCACAAACACCTACAACAAAGGATATATCAGGTCTACTGGCAGTGAGGTACAGCAGACTACCTATCATCCTTCTGTATAAAGTCTGATCAACATCTTTGCCTTCCCTATCTTCATCCAATCTGATATTTGTACTCATAGGAGTTGATATCTTGGTGCTATTTTCCATACCAAACTTCTTCAGCAGCTCCTTGGTGTACTTGGTTTGATGAATGAAGATTCCATCTTTCATTTGTTTAACTTGCAATCCCAAAAATTAGTTCATTTCTCCCATCATACTCATTTGGAATTTGCTCTTCATTAGATTTGCAAACTTTTCACATAGCAATTCATTTTCAGAACCAAAGATTATGTCATCAACATAAATCTGTACCAGCCAGTCTTCATCCTTCTCATTGATTCTGAAAAGAGTCTTATCAATGGTGCCTTTTGTAAAACCATTGTCCACCAAGAATTGAGATAGAGTCTCATACCATGCTCTTGGTGCTTGTTTCAAACCATAAAGTACTTTGTTGAGTCTATACACTTTTTCTTCTTGATCTTTAACTTCAAATCCAGGAGGTTGCTGAACATACACTTCCTCCTCTAGAATGCCATTCAAAAATGCACTCTTGACATCCATTTGATATACCTTGAAGTTTTTATATGCAGCATGTGCCAAGAATAATCTGATAGCTTCCAATCTTGCAACAGGTGCATGAGTTTCATCAAAATCTATTCCTTCAGCTTGAGAATAGCCTTTTGCAACTAGTCTGGCCTTATTCCTCACAATGGTACCAAATTCATCCAGTTTGTTTCTGTATACCCATTTTGTACCAATGATATTTGCATGACTTGGCCTTTCAACTAGTGTCCAAACTTGATTTCTTTCAAATTCATTTAATTCTTCTTGCATAGCAATTATCCAATCTGGATCTGATATTGCTTCTTCAACAACTTTAGGTTCCATTTGTGATAGAAAACAAGTAAACATTGCTTCTAATTGTCTTCTAGTCCTCACACATTGCTATACATTGCCAATAACTTGTTCAGCAGGGTGATTCCTTAACCATTGTGGATTCTGGTTAGATTGATTCTCAGGAACCTCATCTTCAGTAGGGTCTGCTGTTGCTTCTTCAACAGGAGGCTCAGCAGATCCTTGAATTGTTTCAGTTGTTGCATCAGTAGTATCACCAGCAGGGTGTTCAGCAGGGGCAGAATCAGAAATTTTTAAGTCATTAAACCTTTCCAAGACTTCAATACAATCTGGATCAGTGACTTGTAGGTTCTTAGCAGGTTCACAAGCTTCATCTTGCATGCCAGTGAACGTAGGTTCATCAAACACAACATGTATTGTTTCTTCATGTTTCAGTGACCTTTTGTTCAGTACCCTGAATGCCCTGCTGACTGAAGAATATCCCAAGAAAATTCCTTCATCTGATTTAGGTTGAAATGTCTTCAAATGTTCCTTATGATTCAAGATAAAACACTTGCTTCCAAATGGATGGAAATAAGATATATTAGGTTTTCTTCCATTCCAAATTTCATAAGGTGTCTTCAGCAGCTTCTTGTTCACTGAGGTTCTGTTTTGTGTATAGCATGCTGTATTAACTGCTTCAGCCCAATATCTTTCAGGTAGTAACGCTTCACAAATCATTGTCCTTCCTGTTTCTTTCAATGTCCTATTTTTTCTTTCAGCAACCCCATTTTGCTGAGGTGTACCAGTAGCAGCAAGTTGATGTAGTACACCATTCTGTTCACAATATTCTCTTATAACTTTATTTAGAAACTCAATACCCTTGTCTGATCTTATCTTTACTACTGTCAAACTTTTCTCATTCTGTAATCTCTTCAAAAGTTTAGGCATCTTTTGAAGTGTTTCATTTTTCTTGTTCATAAATACCACCCAAGTGTACCTTGAATAATCATCCACAACCACTAAGGTGTATTTCTTTCCTGTAACACTTGTTGGTGTAACTGGTCCAAATAGATCCATATGCATCAGCTCCAAGACTCTATTAGTTGATTGCTTAGTCTTTGATTTGAAGCTTGACTTTGTCTGTTTACCTTGCTGACATGCATCACATATGGTATCCTTTTTGAATGTGATCTCAGGTAAACCATTCACCAGTTTCTTCTTCACCAACTGATTGATGTCATCAAAATTCAGATGATTCAGCTTTTTATGCCATAACCAATTGAGTTCTGATTTGGTATGCACAATCAGACATGTTTCTGGAACTGCAGTAGACCAATCTACAACATACATGTTTTGTTGTCTTCTACCAGCCAGTACAACTTGATCACCTCTTTCACTAATGACAATACAGTTGTTTTTGTCAAAAGTGACCTTGTATCCCATGTCACAGAATTGACCAGTGCTCAGCAAGTTGTAGTCCAGTCCTTCCACATATGCAACATTCTTGATTGTAAGTCCATTTCTCACAAGTGTGCCATATCCTCTTGTGTAACCAGGTGTATTTTTGTTGCCAAAATTCACCCTTGGACCATCCTTTGTCACAAAATTTGACAAACAATGCTTATTCTTTATCATATGTCTGGAACATCCACTGTCAAAGTACCAGACACCCTACAAAACAAAGTTAGTACATTTTAGAAATGTACTAAGAGTTTCTAGGATTTGAACCACAAGTTGATTCACAATCACTTCCAGCAGGAGTGTTAATTGATACAGTATTGTATACCTCCTCTGTTTCATCCATATTAGCCATTAATGCATAGTCTTCCATATCAGCAACCAGTGTTGTGTCATCAGATTCATTTCCTTTTTCAGATTCCACTTCATAACCCGATTCATCTTCAGCAACCATAGCCTTCTTGCCATATCTTCTTTGTTGGCTTTTGGTCTTCATTAGGTCTGGACAATCAGGTCTGAAATGTCCAGGCTTTTTGCAATTGAACCAGAGATAATCAGGTTCCTTACTTTGTTTTAACTTCGGAGGCGGTCAGAGTTTGAAGTGTCTGGTTTCTTGCAATGAAAGCATAGATAATCATTGTCTTTCTTTGGTTCTTCTTTCTTCTTTTCCTTTGAATTTCTTATTGAAATTCCTTGGAGAACCCTTTCCACCTTTCATCATCCTCGATTTTCTTGCTCGATAAGGCAACTGTTCTTGCATTTCATCCAGGTAGATCATCTTGAGCTCCGATGTCTCTTCTTGATGTTTAGCAGCCCAATGCGATTGTCTTTGGTTCCTCTTTTTGATGGTAGGAACCAATCTCTTGCTGAATTCATAAGCTTTAAGATCTGAGAATAATTTGAAGGTATCCTCTTCATGTAGCTTTCTCATTTCTTCTATTGCAATGAATTTCATCTCCCAAACTTCTTTGTCAGGTAATGCTTCCGAGATTTTTGAGTTTATTTCTTCTTTTGAATAACTTACACTCAGTAGGGTAAGTTCATTTAGGATAGCATTGAATCTTGACTCCATTTGCTCAATGGTTTCATTTGGTAGCATTTTGAACTATTGAAACCTCTTTTTGGCCACAATGATTTTATTCTTCTTGATTGCATCAGTGCCTTCACAGATGAACTGTATCTTGTCCCAAAGTTCCTTTGCAGTTTTGCAATCTTTAACCTTCATGTACATATTGCTATCCAAGGTTCTATAAAAGATATCAATAGCAATATTGTTGAGGTTTGCTCTCTTTCTATCGTCAGCATTCCATTCTCTTTTTGGTTTTGGAATGTACTCTGTCACATCACCCACTGTTACTGACTTGGTAATCTCCAGTGGTCCATATGTCAGCACATCCATCATTTCATCATGAGTTGCAGCAAGGTAAGCCTGCATTAGATGTTTGTATTCATCAAATCTATCTAGAGAACACATCAGCATAGTTCTAGCATACTGGTTGTTATCCATGATGCAAGTCTTTGAAAATCAGTGATTTGAAAAAAATTTCAAAGTATTTTCACAAGCACAACAAGTAGGATTACTTCAGAACAGAAGCACTGCTCCGATACCAATTGTTGGTCCCTTGAAAAGGCTTTGGTTAAGTTTAGAGGGGGGTGAACAAACTTAACACTTAAAACTTTTGGAGTTAACAAACTCAGCAACTTCAACAGCCTGCTGATACCTCAGTAGTCTGCTGACCCTTAGTTGTCTGTTGACTGTTGAGTCTGCTGAATTCATGCAGCGGAATTATATCAAAATTAAGTCTTATTACTTGTTGTTAAATATGATACTATGTATTAGATACTCAGTAGTGTATGTGTGTGATTTCAGTTGCTAGATTCAGTAGGTTGATGTGTATAATAAACTAAATGCAGAATGTAAGTGCAGAAAGTAAGTAGTCAGATTTTATAGTGGTTCCAGGTGGTGTAATCCTGTCAGTCCACTCTTCTCCTGTAATGTTGGAGGTAATTCACTAGAGATCTTTGATGTAGCTGTTACAAAGATTCCTATGTTGCTTGTCCTTCACCAATAACTATGGCTTCAAAGCGAAAACTAGAGCAGGTAGGATTCTTTGCTCCACAGTCTTCCACTTTGGTCCTTGAAGGGTGGGATTGCCTCTTCACCAGACTCCACCACAAACAACGAGTCTTCCACACAAAAGTGCTTCACTTTGTCTCATTGAGAGTTCTTTGTAAAATAAAGAATGAATCAAGTAAATGATTTAGTTGCAGCAGCTTGATTAGGATGATATAATCAGCAGCTTGCAGTCTTCAAGTGTGTAAATTTGATGTAGCTTGAATACAGAATACACTTGAATATTTTCTCTGGATCATTAGCCTTAAGCTCAGTAAGTTCAGCATGGTGCTTTTCTTGATAATAAAATGCAGCTCAGGATTATCTGTCTTTTTCTCTTGTAAATCATCATCTTTTCTGAGTTAGAAGTCCTCTATTTATAGGTAGGAGTCCTTGTGACTTGTATTTGAAATTCAAATATAGCCGTTCCATGTTTTGTCCTATTTGACTTGCTTTCTGTCACTATTCATAGGGTGAGCGATTGTCGAGAATCCTTTTGGCGATTGTCTGATCTGTCCATCCTTTGACTTGTAACCATTTGATAAAATCCTGAATCATCCCAACGCACTTTTAATCTCAACCATTGATTTGTTTGATAAATCAGAGGTTGTTAGCTGTCCTTATCCATGTAATCTTCCAATGTAATCTTGAATTAATCGAGGTATATGTATCAGCAGGTTCATCAGTCTACTGAAATACCTATCAGTCTGCTGAACTATAAGTTGTTGTGTTTAAAACACAATGCAGCTGACTTCTTTTATCTAACTTTTATTTGTGAAGTTAGATTACACCTTTTTGATCATAACTAAGTTCCAATCACCATTCAACTTGTGGAACTTAAACCTTGTACACAAGGTATATGTAATCAGTTTAGGTCATCACAGACTTCCCTAAATTCTGATTCCATATCCTTGACTTTGATTACTAAGTTTGATCCCTTAGCCTTCATTTACTGAGTTTGAGCCCTCAACCTTGATCTACAAGAGAGTTCTGACTAGTCTACTCGACCTAGCTACCTACTTGATATAGACCGATCATTGATATAAGTTAGCTGACCATTATAGTGCTTGTTTGATCAAACCTATACAAAGATCAAACTCTAATAAATCTATACATTTGATCTAGACATCGTTTTGCCTTTGCACTATAACAGCTAGTCTGGCACTCATCACTAAAACTCATAAATAAGTCCAACATATATATATGTGTGTGTATATATATATATATGTGTGTGTGTGTGTGTATATATAGATATATATATATATGTGTGTATATATATATATCTATATATGTGTATATATATGTATATATATATGTGTGTGTGTGTGTATATATATATATATATATATATATATATATATATGTGTGTGTGTGTGTGTGTGTGTGTGTGTGTGTGTGTGTGTATATATATATATATATATATATATATATAATATTCGGGTAGGGAGCTCGGCCGACTGGCGGCGGCTCCCCACCATTCGGCGGCGGTGTGCGTAGCGCTACCCTAAGTCTTGCCGTCAATTTGGTTGTCTCATGGCGGTCCCGATTTTTTCGTTTTGCGATATTTATTGTGCATTGATATCTCCCTTGTTTAGTTGTGTCATGTGGCTAACCAATGATTCAAATATTTTGGGTCATTAGGATGCTACATGGCATATCAACCAAAATATTGTCTTTTCCAAATATTTGATTTGGGAAAAAGTCCTAGGCCTAGGCCTCTTTCAAAATTTTGATTTTGAAAAGTGGCCAGACACTCAACCAAATTTTGTTTTGAAAGATGCCTTTTGTTTTAGGAAACCAAAGGCATCCCTTTTGGTTAAGAACCAAAATGAAAGGAAACAAAAGAGGCATTTTAATTTTGATTTTAATTTTGAATAGTTCCAAATTAATAAAATTGGAATTAGAATCGATTTAAAATTAAATTTTAATTTTATTTTCGATTAAAGTTGTTTAATTAATTATTTGATGTGATAAAATAAGACACATGAGTAGTTAAATAGTTTAAATTTTAATTTGATCTTTTTCATAAGATATAATTGTATGGACTAGATGTGTAGATATAATATGATTATATGGACTCCGATTGATCATGGACTCGACCAATAGGATAGATGAGAGTGATTTACTTTATCTTTGTTTTTTTTCAAATTGTCCTAGGCTGTTATGAAGAATGTGACCTAGTTTACTTTTTGCATTTATCCTATTAGTTTCCCCCCGTGTGCGGCGGGTGTATTCATTTATTAGATAAATTTATAATTTAACAAGAATGGAGCTAGAAGACGAAGACCAAAGAAAGATAAAGAACCCATTGGCGTACAACAATAAAGATCATATTGGCGGTTGCAGCTACCGTTAGTTAGTGACCTGCGGATTCGTCAGTTTGTATTCGAAACCGCACATAGGAAAAGACCATGATCATACCGGTTATTTTGTGCGCTGAATGATGTGTATGTTTTACTTTATATGATATCGCAGTAATATGCACATAGTAGATGAGACCATAATTAAATAAAATTAATTAAGTGAATTAATTTAAATTTATTCCCACGACAAAAATCGAGCCAAAATTGACTCCCAATATTATAATGATGGTGAAGAGCCCTTGTTCGGATCCAACTGATCGGCCCTCATCGGGAGTTGACCTACCTCGGGTATATCGTTATTATCGAGATATGATCGTAAAGAGATCTCATGAATATATGGGTTACGACTCGACTAGAATCTTGCGGTGATTGGCTCTCGTCAGTACCATCTGATTTTAGAGACAATAGGTTGACTATCACATAGATATGTGAATCGTCAAAGAGTTGACTAGTCAACCACTGGGTGCCGCATATGATGCGACTGGTAGGAGTACCTACCTTTCGAAATTATCTTGGTTGATCGCCCCTCGTCAGGAATCGAGATAACTAGATGGGATCCCAGCCACTAAGGAATTAATCAAATTCTTGAAAGCCAATTGAGAATAGTTGGCTAGTGGGAGCAAAAACCTAATTAAAATTTAAAGTGCAATTTTAGGGTTTTGAATGCTGGATATACAGAAACCCGAATCTGGATCCGATCCATAATTGGATCGTTAAATGTGATTCACTGCACCGATCGAGATGCTCGATCATGCACAGCGGAAACAACGAATTAAATTCGCATGAGATTTTACCACGATTTAATTCACATGATTAATTAATATAACTACAAGATAGTTAAAGGTTTACCCAACAGAAGAAAAGCCGTGATATTCCGGATTGTATCTCCAAACGACGACTGGTGGCGACGATCCTCTTAGTAAAACCTCCTCGAATATGCTTAAGAAAAACCCTAGTTTTTCTTCTCCCAATGGCTAAGATAGGAAAACAAAATTTCTCTTTTTTTAGTGGAATGTGGCTCCAATATTGTGATTGATTATTGTGTTGGGAGGAACTCTCTTTATATAGGAAATTAAGTAGTCAAGAGAGAGTTATCCTTTTTACAATACAATTACCATTTTCCTAAGGAAAAGATATTTGCAATAAAATAAGAGATAATCTCCATAAATGAGATAATGACTATAAAATCAATCTCTTATTTTTTTCATTAATTATCTAACAAATAATTAATTAATTAATTACACATGTGACATAATCTAGAAAAAATTATTTTCCTAATTTCCTCAACAGATGTGGCGCCACCTTTGCCATTATAATTAATAGAAAATGTCTTTTCTATTTTACATATTATTTAAAAAATAAATAATATTCGCATATTCATTAAATAGACCAACTATTTAATTTATTCTTGAGGTTCCACAAAACGAGAAAATACTCGCGTGTTAGGATCCAACCCAGGGACCATGGACCTATAATCAGTAGCTACAATAAATTGAATAAAATATTCATCGAACAGAATATTTCTACTCAACTTATTAATTCCGGAATTATGCCACCATAAATCCGAAACTGAACTCTGTCGAATATATATATAACTTATTCTCAAAGCGTCGAGTCAATAAGCGTCAATTGATATAATCATTACATATAGACTAACCCTCCATAGACAATCCGTAACGTAGTGGGAATATTTTCGTAAACCTTTCTTCATTAAATCTTATCATTATTTACTATTAACCCACTAGTAATCAATTAGTTCATAACCAATATGAACTCGGCCGATCGATCAGTTTCTAGGATTAACAAATAAGTGGATTGTCTTTCTACTTCCCGTAGGAAGGAATGGATTCCATATCTGTGAAACACACACTCTTCACTCATTCCAGAATAGTTCCAACGTGAAAGTGATTCGGACCGCGCCTCTTAGCAATCCTTAATGAACACATCAAACCCTATCTTGAAACAAGCAGGCGTCTGCAATCACTTCAGGATTAAGGTTAATCCATATATGATCATCTTGTGATTTAATAAGATTTCTCAATCACGGAATTATATGAGAAATGCAGATTAAATCGGCCCAGTCCTATATGACTTCATCATATATAAATGCCCCACTTAGATAACCAATATCGACGGTCCGGATAAGACGGTCACACAGTAAAGTGTTCTGGGCGTATTAATGGTGGTTTAATCAATAGACCTCATAATTTGATTAAGTTCACCACGGACTAATAGTTCAAATGTATCATCATAAACTTGATCCTCACGTGTGACACATACTAAGTTATATGGCTACATATGATACGACTTGGGGTTTTCAGCGGTGTATTACATATAAGCACAAAACAAATAATAAGATGAGAATAAATCTGTCATTTATTAATTATAAAAACAATTACATAAATTGTATTTCGGGCGCTACTTCCAACAATCTCCCACTTGCCCTTATAGACAAGCAACAATTGTCTTTCAGACAATACATCCAACAATCTCCCACTTGCCTGTAAAGACAAGCAACAATTGTTTTTAGAGCACCACACCCTTATTCTATCTATCCATAATATTCTCCCACTTGCTCTAAAGCAGATGAGACATATCTCTCAATTTCATACCCGCCAAGCGCTTATGAGTGACATTAGATGCCACGCGTATTAGTAAACTAATCAGCTAGGATGTCGGCTCGAGGCGATCTCTTAGGACCGAAACGTCGCCTCTCTGCACGGTCTGTCTGATCAGGTGGTACTCTCTCTCAATATGCTTTTGACCTCTTGTGACTACGAAGATCATTTGCATGAGCTACCTCTCAATTGTTTTCACAGTAAAATGGTATCGGCTCATCGAGACCTGGAATCACTTTCCGATTCAACAAAGAACTTCTCAGCCACACTACCTCTTTAGCTGCTCTGAAAGCTGCTATGTATTCGACTACCAGAGTCAAATTGGCAGTGCTGGATTGCTCCAGACTATAGCTTCATCACTATGAGAAAACACTGAGCCCGAGATCAATTAACGATCATCCTTAATATGACTGTAAGTCAGAATCATTGTAGTCAACAATACTCAGGTTTGCACCAGAATATAGACGCATATACTCCTCGTTCTCTAAAGATACTTAAGGATGTACTATACTGATTTCCAACACTCGAATCTAAGATTCGACTTTAATTGACTTTTAATAACCTGACTTTATCTATCCAAAAGAGAATCTATCCTATTTTCTCTATATCCAAAAATTGAGAGAATTATTCCATGATGGGTTGGGTAGGAAACCTCACGTTGAATGTTGCATACGAAAATGCATTATATCATCTTAACTAATAAGATGGATGGGATACGGCCAACAACTCGTTCTCATGAATTCGACCGAATCATATTGTAAGAGTATAATCCACTTCTCTGGTTTAGAGAAGTTTTGGCTCGTCGGTTCTTGACTTCAGATAACACACCCATGTTGTTCACAACTGTTGCAGTGTTACCTTGCATTTCCACTAATGTCTACTCTTTACCAATATTTATTCTCTGGTCTACAAATAACACATCAATATTCTGGTCAAGCCCACATATTTCAAAACATGTGGCCTTTATGACCTAGAGGTTTGCTTTAATCCACCGAGGGATATAAGCATAGGCAGTCAATCTGTCATTGGCTTTAAGCTAAAAACCCTTCCGTTTCGAATGAATCTAAGCTCCAATGTACGGCAAGAAAGTTTCAGGGCATCACCCCTAGTAATCTTTCTGCTTTCTGTGGAGTCAAGAGAGCCTGAATGGTGAGAGAGTTCAGGGCATCACCCATATTGAACTATCTACTTCTCAGGGAATTACCCTCAAGACCACCTGGCTTTGCTTAGAAAGATAAACTTTCTCATTCATTCGACTTTTTTTCACGTAGATCCAATTACTCGCATTAGGCCTGAGACACTCAGGTGGTTCCACTAGATTGTGAACAGAACTGGAGTACCAAAACTCCATTTACTGGTTTTAGGCTTTAAACCGACCTTCTTTTATCAGAATCCTATACAGTCCTTCCAAAAGACCAAAGGTTATCAACCACCCCCAGCAGACTGTAAAGTCTGCATAATCACAGCGGGTCAATGGTTAAACCATACTCCCACTGCATTTGGGTGGATTAATATTCTGATTTGGTTCAGTAATATTTATCAGCGTTATCCCCAACAACCAATGTTGGATGTGGTCTGATTAAATCAGATAGTAACTCCTTGAGTAACTATACTTCAAGGTCCAAGGTTGTTATTTATACATTCTCCTAGGAAGGCTGTGACAGTACAACTGTCATTATCCGATCTTCAGAATTTTATAACCAACCTTCACTTATTCCATTAAGATATTTCATGAATAGTCACCATCTGAACGTGTATGCAAAATCTCCAGTCCTAACTTTAAGCACTAGTGCTAAATGCTTCTATTTGCGGAAGTGCAGTAAATGTACATCACTCTTTATCCACAAATTCATAATAATGTAAACCGTTATTTTGCAACTAATATCTTAATTGAGTTAAGCAGTGTAATGTAGCATATCAATAACTATACCAGACAATACATGGTTTATCCTTTCAGTGAAATCGTTTCACTGGGAGGTAGGCCGAGCATCAGTTCCAAATACTATGATATAGCCTATATCTGAGCATGGAATACTTGTTTCTCTGGTAATATCATAGATTCCTCCAAATATTTAGATAAACTAATCGGCGTTTCGAGTAGTCATTAGTCAAAATGTCTCTTACTCAAAAGCTCACACTAGCTTGTATCTTCATAAGACCCCGAAGGTCAATATGAACAAGCTATGATACTTCTTTAGCTTAATTACCCTTTCCTAATTGAAAGGTTACTTAGTCATTTTCCTTTGAGATAGTGTTCTTAGACTGGGAAATAGGAATCACCTTAGCCAGTCTTCAGATCTTAACTTTAGGATACATGCAATAATTAATAGATGCTGAAGAATCGTTTATCTTAAAATGTAAACCATTTGTCTTAATAATTTATGATTAGTTACTTATACATTTTCAGCAGTACTTAGTGGTTCTGACTTTATCAGACAAAATTCCGAGTTCAGAATCGTATACAAATGTCATATTCACTTTCTTTGAGTCAACTATATTATCGATGTGAAAGTGAATCCATTCGTTCCAACGAATCTAAAAACAGAAATTAAATTTCTACGATATTCAAGGATTAAAATCCGAAATTTGTTTCCTCATATCCCTCCCACTATCTTAGCTGAAATAACTGCCCGTTGTCTACTCTTCATCATGAATGCCCAGCTACCTTGTTCTTACAAAAGAACTTTAGCTTCCGAGTCAAATTACTCGGTTAAGAAAGTCTCTAAGGATTCATAGGTTAGTGATCCAAAATCACTTTCCTTATCCTTTACTTTCTTTTATTAATATTTCGATTCAGCCTTTAACTTATTTAGTTTAAATGACTTACACTTGAAGACATTTACCTTCCCATTCTCGGCTTTCTTTAAAGGAAATGGCCGTGAGTTCATTTGAGTAGACACTGCTGGTGAACTGTGGGATGTCTAAGTGAGATTGATACCAAATCATTCTCATCATCTTTGAACTAATTTTGTTTTGTCTCTCGCTCATCACGAGTGACGGTAGTTACATTCTCATTAATGTCACTTAAGTTTGAAGGCTCAAGAGGAGAATCCTCTACTGAAAATTAATTTCATTCACTACAAGAAATCT
Organism: Gentiana macrophylla; assembly: GCA_026214975.1. Taxonomy (NCBI): domain Eukaryota; kingdom Viridiplantae; phylum Streptophyta; class Magnoliopsida; order Gentianales; family Gentianaceae; genus Gentiana; species Gentiana macrophylla. Next base: position 41,096,341 of record CM047815.1, read on the forward strand.
GTGTTTTAATGAGGGGAAATTAATGAGAGGATAAAAATTCGTCATTAAAGAATACATATAATGAGGGTACATAATTTATATTAGTATAAAATTATGATTGATGACTATATTTTGAATCCTCTCATAATTGACAACATTTTCCCGTCATTATCTACACTATAAAAATGTACCCTCATTATTTGTATGTGTTTTTATATTTTTAAGGGAATATTTTTTTTATAAAACCAAACCCACCCACCCGATTAAAACATTATCCACATTCCCAAACCCTAAACTTTCTTCACACGATCGAGATTAGCAGCCTCTTCTCCTCCAGCCGCCTCAACACACCGCTGATCAATCAACCACCGTTCAACATTATTAGCTACAGGCTCCGGTAGAAGACTCAATACCCTACGGAAAAGACAAGAACTGAGCAGGCAAGCAAGTGTGAGTATTGCATCAGTCTCCTAAATCCTAAAAGGCGAAGACGCAGCCCAACACCACCACCAGACCACCGTCGACCGCGCTGCACTTCTTTCTAGTCGAAGAACGAAATCAAAGATTCGCCTACGTCTGCAACTTTATTCATCTTGTGAGTATTTTTTTTCTTCCTTTCTTTTCCCTTTTTAAGCATTGTATCATTACACAAAGAAGACAAGATCTTATTTGGGGGATGAAAGTGTCGATATGTACATACATATAGATGGAAAAGCTCAAAACTTGATCCGGTTTAGTTAATACGTTTTTGAATTTGTTAAGTTTGTCTGGTGAATAATCAGTGTGTGTCCTGCTAGATTTAATAGTTTCAATGCTCTGCTCAACTTAAAATAAGAGTTCTTACAATGGAGTTCATTTGTATATCCTTGAACCATTAAGATAGTATTTTTTGGCCTTTTGTTTGTTCATCTCAATGTCGATAAAGTAACATCCGATAATAGCTGGAAAAAGATGTTTTCACTTTTCATGGGTTTTTTGGTAGGCAGGTCCCTCCCAAATTGATGTTATCTGGATTCACACTATTGCTCATGGTTGTGGTAATTCTATTTTTGATTTACATTTAGCCTTTAATTGCACTATTGCTCATGCTTTTTTTTGTGTATGATCATCAAACTAGTAATTTTAACTTTTGGATCAGAACTTTTGGCGTATATGCCTATTGCATTGTTTTGATAGTAAACTACGTTGCAGCAGAATTATATAACTAACGTGTGCAGATTCACAAAGAAGAGGTAAGAGACTTGCTAGATGTATCATCTAGAAGCAAATCAGAGGCTACGAGTGGGCATATGGGAAACTAACAATCAAAGGACGTATACCCGATACCAATACGGTAGCTCATCTTTTTGCATTACAACTATTTCATTACAGGATACTGGTCCTTTAAACTAGCTTTGTTAATTGTTAGTAACATTAAGTTTATAGGTATTACATGGCTAATGGGACAGCAAACAAGTTAATAAGTGAAGAATATCTTTGTGCAAAGTTGCATCTTGCTAATCTTGTGGGATCATGACACTTTTAGAGATGATCGCTCGTTCACAAGATTGCGTTTGGTGATAAAACCATTAGTCTCTTGAATTTGTCCGTTAATTATGAATACTATTGATTTCATGTTTAGAAATGTTATTTGACTCAATTATATGATTTACTTCATTTTCATGATTTTGGAATTGTTTTGATTATTATACTATTGAATTTTTTTATTAGAACATTTATATTATTGAATATTTTTTTAAATAATAAAAGTAGTAAAATACGAAATATAATTTTTTTTACAGTCATTGCAGCTATTAATACGTTGGTCATACATTTGACACAATAATTCGGTACAAATATAGTTAAAATTTGTCACAAATTTGTCAAAATACTTTGTCACAATTTTGTCGTAAAACACCGTCGCAAAATTAATTCAAAATTGTTGGGGATAAATATCACAATCTTATCGCTAAATTTGGTTGCAAAATTGTCATTTTAATTCATCACATAATAATCACTAAAATTTTGTCACAATTTTATCATACACATTCATCACAAATTCATATCAAATTTGTAGCATATGGTTGTCACTATTTCATCAATAAATTTGGTTACCAAATTGTCGTAGATTTTTGTCGCACATTTATCGGAAACTTTTGTCACATATTCGTCACAAAATATAATTTTTGTCGGAGATTCATCACCATAATTTTTGTCACAACTATGTGACAAAACATGACTTTTGTCACAATTGTGTAACAAAACGCAGTGACAAGGTCACTTTTGACACAAAAATTTGCAACGGGGTGTTCCGTGACGGAAATACTTTTCGTCGCCAATTCGTCACTAATGCCTGTTTGTGACGAATTTGCGGCGAAAACCGCCGTCACAAATCCGAGAAATTCTAGTAGTGTATCCCATTCCTCTTCTTAATGATATGTTGGATGAATTGCATAGTGTGAAATTATTTTCAAAAATTGATTTAAAGAGTGGTTATCACCAAGTAAGGATTCGAGAGGGAGATGAATGGAAGACCGCATTTAAAACCAAATTGGATTGTATGAATGGCTCGTTATGCCTCTTGGACTTACCAGCGCACCAAGTACATTTATGCTTTTAATGAATGAAATCCTTAGGGAATTTATTGGTCGATTTGTCATGGTCTATTTTGATGATATATTAATCTATAGTCATGATTTAACTTCACATCTGATACACCTAAGGTCTGTTTTGAATGCACTACGTAAAGCCCAACTTTTCGCTAATCTTAAGAAATGCAACTTCTGTTTGGATCGTGTGGTCTTTCTTGGATTTGTTGTAAGTGGACAGGGCATTGAGGTTGATCAAGAAAAGGTGAAAGCAGTGGCCAACTGCCCTGAGCCGAAAAATGCATCCGAAGTTCAAAGTTTACATGGCCTCGCAAGTTTCTACCGGCGTTTTATCCGCAATTTCAGCAGCATAGCCGCACCTTTGAATGAGTTGGTTAAAAAGAACGCACCATTCCATTGGGGCCCTACTTCAAGGGAAGCATTCGAAACTCTTAAAGCTCGTTTAATTTCTGCACCTATACTTGCTTTGCCTGATTTTTCTAAAATGTTAGAGATTAAGTGCGATGCATCCGGGGTGGGAATTGGTGGAGTTTTAATACAAGAGGGGCGTCCTATCGCATATTATAGTGAAAAGTTGAAAGGTGCGCACTTAAATTACGCCACCTATGACAAAGAATTATATGCACTCGTTCAATGCTTACGTGTGTGGCAACACTACTTGTGTCCGAGAGAGTTTGTGATTCATTCTGATCACGAGTCGTTGAAGTATTTGAAAGGGCAGTCTAAGTTACATTTGTGTCACATTTTTTGGATAGAATTCATTGAGTCATTTCCCTATGTAATTAAATATAAAAAGGGGAAAGAGAACACGGTTGCCGATGCATTATCTAGACGCTACACTCTTATCATACACATGCAAACTAAACTGCTTGGTTTTGAACACATTAAAGAGTTGTATGCATCTGATCCCGATTTCGCTGAGTTTTATAAGTCCACGGAACTTGCCGCTTCTTATAAGTTCTATCAACACGAGGGATTTTTATTCAAGGAAAGTAGATTATGTATTCCCAGAGGGTCCTTATGTGAATATTTGGTACGTGAAGCACACGCTGGCGGACTTATGGGACATTTTGGCATTGCTAAGACTTTAGACGTACTTCACACACATTTTTATTGGCCTAAGATGGTTCGAGACGTTAATTGGGTGTGTGAGTCATGTATTACTTGTCTTAAGGCTAAGTCAAAATCATAGCCACATGGATTATATACACCTTTACCCATTCCCTCGTCACCTTGGACTGATCTTTCTATGGATTTTGTACTCGGCTTACCGCGTTCTCTGACAGGTAAAGATTCTATTTTTGTGGTGGTTGATCGATTTTCTAAAATGGCTCACTTTATTGCATGTCACAAAATGAACGATGCATCATATATTGCTGAGTTATTCTTTAAGGAAATTGTGAGACTACTTGGTGTTCCTAAGTCCATTGTTAGTGATCGGGATGTTAAGTTGGTGAGCCACTTTTGGCGCGTGTTATGGATGCGTTTGGGGACTACTTTATTATATTCTACTGCTTATCATCCCCAAACCGATGGTCAAACGGAAGTTGTGAATCGTACCTTGGGTCAATTATTGCGCACGGTAGTACAAAAGAATTTAAAGAATTGGGAGTCTTGTTTGCCGTACGTCGAATTTGCCTATAATCGTGCTACTCACTCTGCTACTAAATACTCCCCGTTTGAGGTTGTGTATGGCTTTAATCCTATCACTCCTATTGATTTAGTTTCTTTGCCTCCAGGTATGCTTACAAGTCTCGATGGGGAAAAGAAAGCTGAGATGGTACGTGATTTTCACGCTAAGGCAAGGAAAAATGTGGAGGCTCAGACGGCTCGCTATGTGAAACACGCAAATAAAGGCAGAAGAGAGATGGTGTTTTACCCCGGAGACTGGGTATGGCTGCACTTTCGGAAAGACCGATTCCCAGACAAGCGCAAAACCAAGTTGCACCCGCATGGAGATGGGCCATACCAAGTGTTGGAAAGAATCACGACAATTCCTACAAACTCGACATTCCACCCGACTGGGGTATCTCGAACTCTTTCAACATGGCTGATTTACGTCCTTTCGACAAACCCCATGATCTGAGGACAGATCCTTCGCAACCGGGAGGGTCTGATATGAATTCGGAACCGATGGTATTTCACGATGGACCTGAGACTCGACTCCAACGAAAGACGAGACTCGACTCAATGAACAAATTGGTCAACTTAATGTTTGAAGGACCTATAGCCAAGCATTTGCAAGATTTTGAGGCCGTAAAGTCCTTCATATACGCTTACGGACTATCGGAATAATAATATCTATTAAGTCATATACTATATTATAATACTACTTATTATGGCAACTACCTGGATGGATTTGGAAAGGAGAATGGCGCCAATTTTTTTTTTGGATTCATGAGTTCAAGTTGGAAGGAATTAGATGCATTGACTTTGGACAAGTCAAGATACATTGCAAGCATTAAATGGGATACATTGAACTTACCTTTTTACTCCAAGAAAACGCCACCTCTTGAGCTTTTTGAGGAAACTCTTTCAACTTATTTTGTCTACTTTCATGTACTTTATTTCCTATAAATAGATCCTAAGTTGTAACTTGAAAAAAGAACTCTGATCAATATAATTTCTATATTATTTCACTTTTTAAAGTGTTGTGTGAATTCTCTGGATAGAGTTTTCAAAACCGGATTATCAAGGGCCCGAGCAACCCTTGTGGGTATCAAATATACCAAGGTGCCTAGAGATAGGTTTTCTAGGTGTCAAGGTGAAATTCCAAGGTGCCTTCTCACTAGTTGAGATTGTGTCGATGAGCTCTCTATTCCAACGTGCCTCCTCACAACTTGAGGTTGTGTCAAGGAGACTCCAAAAATTCCAAATAACTTAATCCTAGATCCGACAACCCCGATTCTTATCAGGAGGCTATTAGGATTTCTTTTCAGGCTTGCTTCATCTTCGTGATGATCTTAGATTATATCGTCACATGACTTGTTTCTTCTTTGCTCAAAAGAATAAACCGTTTTGCTTTCTTGGGCTTGCTTAGTATGCAGTAGGTTCATCTCATATACTCTGTTATGCTGTTGAACATGTTAGGTAGCTCTGATGGATGTTGTTCCTCACCTTCTGGGTTTGTCGGGATGGTCCTTGGTGAAAATCAGACATGATGCCTTGTGATTTTGAAGAGTTTTTGGTTTGGATTTTTTCTGACATTTGACTTTTTCTTGAAGTTCAGTTTATTCCACTTTATGTTGTGGTTGACATTATTGTGTAGTGGTTGACAATGTGACCGGGTTTCTTAGGATGATCCTTTGGCGAAGAATCAAACATGAAGCCTTATGAGTTAAAAGGGTTTTTTGGTTTGGTTTTTTTCTTAATAATTTGACATTTTTGGATGCTCGATTTTGTTCAGTTTATGTGCTAGTCGTGACCGATCTTGGACGCTAGGATGACTGTGTTGAAGGGTTGCTTTGTGTTCTTGTTGATTTCATGTCATATTGAGCTTTATTTGATTTGCTTAGACTTCTTTAGGTTTGTCATCTCATTTGTCATCATGTTGTTTGTAGTTCCTCTTTCCTGTTTGTTGGGATGATCTTTTGGTGAAGGCGCAAGACAAGAAGCCTTGAACCTAGAAGGGTTTTATTTATTTTTATTTTTTTAATTTGATGTTTTCGGCTTCTTCTGGGAACTCAAACCATTTTGCGTTATTTGCAGCACCATAAGTGAAACGTTGTTGACCTAGTGGCTTATCATGGAAGTTATGAGAAGGACTGCTCTTTCAGGCTTGCTTAGTTTCCTTTTATTATAGCTTTCCACATCTTCCCTTTTCAGACTTGTTTAGTCTTCTTTAGGTTTGTCATCTCATGTTAAGGTAGCTTTGTTGTAGGGACTGGTTCCTCATCTTTCTGGATTGTTGGAATTATCCTTGGTGAAGAACTGGGCATGAAGCCTTTTGCTTTGAAGGGTGGTTTTATTTGTTTAGTTTTCTTGATATTTGTTGTGTTTTCCTGAAGCTCAATCTGTTTCTTTTTGGCAGACGTGTGCATTGTCTAGTTGACCTTTATGAATGGCCTTGGACGCTGACGATACAACGCTAGGTCGACTCATATTCAAGTGTACCATGAGTCATGCACTCATACTACACTTTGGGGGGCTTAAGGGAATTAAGTCCAAAGGACTACACCCTAGGCAAATATTCAACAACACAAACGACATTCAAGAGAAAAGTCAGAATTCAGTTGAAAGATCCCATGATGGATACCTTATTCGACCAGTTCATAAGCACCACGAAGTGCGGCAGTCGAATAAGGAGTCATTTAATTCGACCAGTTCATAAGCCTGACAAGGCACAACAGTTGAATCGAGCTCCGACCAAATAGCCAAGTCAAGCCCATAAGGCAGTACAACGCTAGGTCGACTCATATTCAAGTGTACCATGAGTCATGCACTCATAATACACTTGGGGGGGCAAAGGACATCGAGATATAAAAGATGAACAATAAAAATAAGAAAAGCAAAATAATGCAAAAATTGAAGCAAAAAAGAAAAATAATGCAAAAATTGAAGCAAAATAAAGCTAGGCATCATATTGGGAACTCTCCTAGCCGAGCATGGCGGGACGAGCCTTCTTACTTCGGGAACTATCCCCATGGTTATTGTGACTTTTTGACTAGTGTCTTGCGTATCTCGAGGATCCACTCCGCAAAGGATCTACTCAACGGTCTACGAGGATCCGCAAGTCGGACGCCTTCAGTGTCGACAATCAACGTTTACAAGTCCTAATGGGACGAAAACGCAATGGCATTGAAGTCCAAGTCGACAACGACGTAATCTGACTCCTAAGGGAGAGAATTTACTAGGGCATCGAGGTCAGGCAACATGATCATTTCGATCGACAGCCGGGGAAGCTAAAATTTCCATGGAACCAAAAGGCTAAGTCATAGAGTTCGGACCATGTCCAAAACTCTCGGCAGTCATGTGTCATGAGTCATGAACGACAAAGAAACACCACGACACCGAGATCCGGAGCGATAGTTACATATTACCAGTCTTTTTAGACAGTAATTACTAGGACATCGTAGCCGGAAATATATATCGACAGCCAAAAGGGCATCGATTTCGACAAGCGAAAGAGACAGCCAGGGGCATCTCTTCTACTACGCAACAACAAAGAAGAGGCGAAAAAGGCCAAGGCAAAGACTCGGTTCGCAAAGTCGGACCAAACACCCTGAGAGTCGACCCGCCCGTAGCAAAACTAGTCCAAAGGACGAAAATGCCAAGTCAAACGGGTCGATCTCAGCTAAAACTCACAAGTGCGATATGAACCCCATGGCATCGATAAAGCAAATAGCAAACAGAGCCAGAGGCTCGACAAGCGAAGAGCTAAAAGACATCGAAACAAAGAAATGAGCATCGACATGAAATACTCATGAAATAGCGAGCAAGTGGAAAATCAGACTAAGGGTGGGCAGGCGAGCAGACCGGAATCGTCGACTCGACACCCGCAGTACGTCCTTCAGACAGCTGCGTATGAATAACCTCGAGTCGGGAAGAGCTCCTTTCTCCAGCAGGAGTTGTCCTCTTCTCGACAACATCAACAGAAGCATTTATCCGACCCTCGAGAGGCGGAGCTAGCTTACCCTTCGGTTTGGGAATGTTAGTAGGATCGGAGAGGACCGAGAACTTCCCCACTGTAAGATAGTCTATATCAAAGACAAGGAAAGAAGGAAAAATGTGACAATTTTTCAAGACTGTTAGACTGACATTCGAGATCCGCATGCCGTACTCCAAAGTTAGGGCAAGTCAAATTCTTCAGAGAAGTCGACCTCGACAGAGACAATCCCGACTGCAGACATCTCAACATTCCTTCGACAGCTACGGCATCGAAGCCATTTTCAACCGAGACAGTCCCAAGTTGGACATCTTATCATTCCTTCGACAGCTACAACATCGAAGTCGATGTCAAATTAGCCACACATTATAAGTCCAAAGGACAGATGATGCTGAGGCAAAAAAGTCTACAAAGCAGACATAGAAAGTCCGTTTGTCGGACTCCACGGGAAGTAAGTCCACAGGGCAGATTTAAATTCAGAGCATTGGATAACAGTAGCCGAGATACTCCTTTGACAGATCAGACCTGACCTCAAGAGCTCAGATAGATCTGGAGGGCTTATGACGATACGAGATTTCACCCCTCCACGTGGAATAAACTGATTGGTCTAGCTGGCCTGTGGAAAATTCTATGTTAATTATCCACATCGGATCGAATACGAGATGTACCAGTGAAGACCCCAGCAACCGGCAGATTCTGCAAGCGTCCCACCTCGATCACCCATGTCGGTGTTAATCGAGTCGATCCCAGGGCCTCCAGCCCAGATCCCTAGGCCCACCATCCAGCAGGTTACTTGGGCAAGAAGGCAAGGCCCATTAAAGGGTATTTATGTCAATAGACCAAACCGCCCTAAGTTTAGGGCAGAAGAAGGACACGTGCCTATAAATACATAGCTCCAGGAACTACGTGTGACTTGATTCCTGGACAATACACAGGATACGTAGGCAACCTGAGAGAGACTCTTAGGCTCAGTCTAAAATCACCCCCAAAATCATCCTTGATTCAATCATCCCTAGATTAAATTGACCTGAAATTATACATGACAAAATCCAGTATCGTCAGACGCCATTTGAATGACTGCAATTCCAGGCTTGCTTAGTCTTCTTGATTATCATAAACCATATCTTTCTTGATATTTCTGACTTTCTCTGAAAATTCAATTCAATTTTCTCTATTGCAGCCGCATAAGACAAGTCCCTAAGATTGTGATTGGTCTTGGAAGCTATAAGGAATTCTCTTCCCGGCTTGCGTAGTCTTCTTGATGATCTTGCTGCTCTCAGACTTCTTTTCTATTCTTCTTGATGATCTTCGATGATATCACCTAATGTTGACTTGTTGTCTCATGTTTGCCGCCATCTCATGTCTTTCGATATGCAGTTAAAAATATTAGGTAGCTCTGATGAAGGTGGTGGTACCTCTCTGGTTGGTTGGGATAATCCTTGGCGAAGAATCAGACATGAAGCCTTGCTTTTTGAAGGGTTTTTTTGGCTAGTTTTTTGTTGGTATTTGTTACTTTCTCAGGAAGCTCAGTCCTGTTTTCTTTATTTGCAGCAGTTTGAGTTGTGTGGTTGACATTGTGAGTCGTGACCGGTGTTAAAGGCTATGAGAAGGATAGCGTTTCAGGCTTGTTTTGTCTTTTCATGATCATAGATTTTATCTTTCTTGATTTTTTCTGGCTTCTTCGACAACTCGTTCCAACTTGTTTTATGTACAGCCATATAAGTTTGGTTGACTTTGCGACCGGTCTTGGAAGCTATGAGAAGGAGTGCATTTTTCAGGCTTGCTTAGTCTTATCGATGATCGGAGATTTTATATTTCTTGATGTTATCGGCTTCTTTTGGATATTCATTCCAGTTTGCTTTATTTGCAAAAATATAACTTAAGTGGCTGACCTTGAAACTGATCTTGATCTTGAATGGAAGCCACAAGGACAGCCCTTTCAAATTGCCCTTTCAGGCTTGCTTAGTCTTCTTTGATGATCTTAGATTATATCATCTCATACTAATCTTTCTCATACTTTCTTAGTCTTCTTTTAGGTTTCTCATCTCATGTCTTTTGTTATGCTGATGAATATGTTAGGTAGCACTGGTGGAGGGTTGCGCTACCTCTTTTTAGTTTACTGGGGTGATTCTTGTTAAAGATTCAGATATGAAGCCTTGGGACTATGAAGGGTTTTTATTTGTTTACTTTGCTTGATTGATATTTGCCGTGATTTCCGGAAGCTCAGTCCAGTTTTCTTTTTTGGCAGCCATGTGAGTTGTGTCGGGTTCACCTTATGACTGGCCTTGGAGGCTATGAGATTGACTTCATTTTCAGGCTTGCTTAGTCTTCTTGATGATCATAGTTTATATCTTTCTTGGTATTTTTGACGTATTTTGGGAACTCAATTCAATTTGTTGTATTGCAGCTGCATAAGATAAGTCCTTGAGTTTGTGATTGGTCCTGGAAGTGTATTTTAGCTAGTTTTTTGTTAGTATTTGCGACTTCCTCAGGAAGCTCGGTCCAGTTTTCTTTATTTGCAGCAGAATCGGGCGAGTTGTTGACCTTGTGATTGTTGTTAAAGGCTATGAGAAGGACTGTGTTTTCAATCTTGCTTTGTCTTCTCATGATCATAGATTTTATATTTCTTGATTTTTCCGGCTTCTTTTGGTAACTCGTTCCGATTTGTTTTATTTACAGCCGTATAAGTTTAAGTGGGTTGACTTTGTGACTGGCCTTGGAAGCTATGGGAAGGACTCCATTTTTCAAGCTTGCTTAGTCATTCGATGATCATAAATTTTATCTTTTTTGCTGATATTTTCGACTTCTTCTAGAAACTCATCCCAGTTGGCATTATGTGCAGCAACATAAGTTTCCGTAATTTCTGTCTAGTATTTTTTAATACTTGTGACTTTTGCTCGAAAAGCTCAATCCGATTTTATATGTTTGAGTTGTGTGAGTTGTGGTTCACCTTGTGACTGACTGGTCTTGGAGGTCATGAGGACTGCGTTTTCAGGCTTGCTTACTCTTCTTCATGATCATGGATTATATCTTTCTTGATATTTGCTTTATTTACAGACACAAAGCTATGAGATGGACTGATTTTTCAGGCTTGCTGATTATCATGGATTAGATCATCTTATATTGTTCTTTGACAAGATGCATTGGAAAACCTTGAAGCTGAACCTCTGAACCTGTTGATTTGAAAGCATCGTCTAGGCGTTGGTGTTAGGTGTAGTGCCCGAAAGACAATTATGTAATAGTTTTAGGACATAATTAATAATTCATCTTATTATATGCATGTGTACTTATAATTAAGACACTACTGAAAACCTTAAGTACCTCGTTGATGATGCAGAAATCATCACGGTGGCGCAGTGGTGGACGTTTAGTGGATATCTGGCTTATCGGTGAGTTGCCGGCTGGCCGGAGGTATGCGACGGCAACAGGGAGAGAGGGAGAGAGTATTTTTTGCAGAGCTTTAGCTTGCTTTTTTTCTATTATAAAAGATCTCCCTTTTAAGTTTACACAAGACTTCCTTTTATAGGAAGATTAACTTAGTAGTTAAGTTAATGTCTGGCGGTGCTAAGCTGCTTAGTCATTAACCTTTACTTATTAGCTAAGTAAACATCAAAATATCTAAGTTGCAAGTGGACAGAAAATCAGGGCGGCGACCCCTTGTAGTCGTATAGGCCGCCAGTCCCATCTGGCTATCCCCAGCTCCCTGCTTCCTCCTATGTCTTGTGTGGCCCTTTGAGGGCCATTAACCCAAGGTCGTGATCTCAGCGGCCCTGACCAGGTAACCCTTGGCGTCGCCGAGGCTGTAGCCGCGGACCCTTACGATTGATGAGTCTATTTCCGGGACTACATGGTGACGACACTATTTGTATCATCACTCGTTTATGTAATCACATAACTCAGTGTATGGTTATACACAAGAGGATTGAGTTAGTGAGATGTACTTAAAATTAACTTAGTCCGTAGCGTTGATTAATCTGAGTATGGGTCTAATGATTAATATGCTAATAATGCGCCCAGAACACTTTACGGTATGACAGTTTTATCCGGACTGTCGGTAATAGGGTACCTAATGGGGCATTTATATATGATGATAATCATATAGGGCTGGACCGATTTGATTTGAGTTCTCAATATAATTCCGTGATCGAGAAATCTTATCGAATCACAAGAATATCATATATGGATTAATCTCAATCCTGAGGTGATCACAGACAACTGCTTAGACTAGAGTAGGGTTTGATGTGTTAGCAAGCATCACTTCGCAGTATGTGGTCCAACACTTCTCGTTGGCTCTATTACGGGATGAGTGAGTAGTCTGTGCTATCACAGATATGGAATCCATTCCTTCCCTCGGGAAGTAGACAGACAGTTCCCTTATTTGTTAACCCTAGAAACTGATCGATCGGCCGAGTTCATATTATATTGGTTATGAACTAATTGGTCACTAAGGGGTTAATGGTAAACAAGGATAATATGTTTCGAGAAGGGTCTACGGAAATATCCCGAATCGAAGTGAACAGTCTATGGAGGATTTATCCGTATGTAATGATTATATCAGTGGACGTTTTCGACTCATAAATTGAGTGTAAGTTATCTATATTCGATAGAGTTCAGTTTCGGGTTTATGGTGGTGTAATACCGGAATTAATAGGTTGGATATAATTATTTTGTCTGATGAATAATTTTTATTCGATTTATTGTAGCTACTGAATATGGGTCCATGGTCCCCGACGTGTCTCCTAATATAGCATATAGGTTTCTCGTCGTTGCACCTCAATTATAATTAAATAGTTGGATTGGGCTATTTAATTTGATATGTGGATTAATTGTTTAGTTGGACTAAATAATTAAATACACGGAAAAGACATTTTTCGTGGACTCGGCCCAAATTAATGTGTTGACCTTTTTGACCTAATTGGTCAAATGTAGAAATATGCGTGTGGACTTATTTTGGGTTTACAAGTGGCGCATTTTTTGTTATATTATTTAATTATTAGGAAATTAGTTTTCTTGGATAATTATTTAATATGTGTTTTATCTTTTATTTGTTAAATGATAATTCATGGAATATTAGATAATAATCTGATTTATCCTAATTTGTTTGGGATAATTATTTTATTTATCATTTATTTGGAAAAATGATTAATGTAATAATTATCTCTTAATTATTAAATCCTTGGAGGACAAGGATTACTCTCATATATAAAGAGAGTTCTCCCAAGCCTTTTGACACACTTTTATACACGCCATATTGGAAGAAATATAGCTTGGAATTTTCGGCTATTTTCTTCGGGTTTCGAGTTGGAATAATCTTCGGGATTATTCCGGTAGCATCTCGAGGAGGTCCGGCGGCTTGAAACACCATCCACCTGGTGGTGCTTGGAGACACACGTTGGAAAACTGTGGCTTCTCATCTAGCTTGGATCGTGGATTGAATATTGTTCTTGGAGTTTATTCACCATAAAAAGGTAGGCTCCTAAACCCCCTTGTAGATTTAGATCTTAAATTTATGTTCTTTGTTTCGTTTAGATCTAGATCTGATGCATTCCGCTGCGTAATCGGGTCAATCTATGATTGATCCGACGATATTACATCTAACAAGCGGTATCAGAGCCTTTGATCTATCAATCAAAGTATGTAAATTTTAGATCTAAGGAGTGGAATAGCATGTGTAGATTACTTCTTTTCGTTTTAATTTTTTTATTTTTTTAATTCAAAAATATGATAATGTATGCTTATGAATGTTGTGGTTGAAGAGATGGATTGGGTTGGTATTGTTTACCCGTAGATCTATTTTGTAGCTCTCTTGATTAGTATCAATTGAGCATATGATTTGTATTTTTTTTATAAAATCGAAAAAAAATATATAGCATCTTTGTTGTAAATTTTTTTATTCCGGGCTCGATGTATGAAGATCTTGGTGCAAAGACGAAGATCAAGGCGAAATCCGAAGGTATGAACGAGGAGAAACGGCTAAAAACCTATTTTTTAATTAAAATTCTGCGTTACAGGACTTTCTGCGACGCTGAAAAGCGTCGCTATAAGTCTGGTTTTAATAAAATTGCATGCGGTTAGGGTTTAATCAATGCGGCTGCATTCAATTTTTTTTATCGTTTTATAACATAATCTACCGCAAGGCAGAATATCAACAAAACAAAAAATTGGAATTAATTTTTTTTTTAGCTGCATGTCACAAAATCTATATATATATATATTTAGGAGAGGAAATAAAATCAATTTTGCCCCAAACCCGCTTTGACCCGCTCCAAACCCGACTCTCAGAAAAACCACTCATGCTGATCTTTCCTTTTTAAAAAAAAATCAGGGATCACTCTAAAAATAAATGCATAATATCCTAAAAATAATGCAGAATATCCCCAAAAAATAAATGCAGAATATTCTCCTAATATTTTGCCTACGTTACCTATTCATTCAAATTTCAATATACAATACATTTTTCCGGGTTTTACCATTCAAGGTTGGTTTCTTTTTTCTTCTTAATTCTTTTTTTGGCACAGTTTTTATTCGAAACATATTTTGCATTTGGATTTGGGGTGTGATGCTCAAAGATAATTTGTTAATTAAGATGCAGGATATGCTAATCTTGATCAACAAAGAGGGAAGATAATGAATACAAGCATGAAATTTTGTTCTTGATTACTCTTATTGATGGATTTTATATGTGATTTTTATTGAAATAATGGATTGTTTACGTTTTAATCTTGATAAAATTTGAGTTTTGCATATTGCTTTTGTAGGTTAACAACATCAATAACTGTAGGAGAATTTCGCGTTCACGTCAACAACCAGTTCCGGGTAAAATATATGTGACAAAATAAAATATATGTGGACTAACTGATTGCTTATAAAAGGCTAAATAAAGGTATGTAAAGAATAGTTCACAAAATCCATCACAACTGAGAAAAGTTTCATAAAACGAAATCAACACTATTCAGTAGACGCGATACTTAGCAATCTCATAACGGCGGTGATAATTTTTTATGATGACGAATTAAATTCGTGTATGAGGTATTTGATGAAATGACCATCTCTTTAATTTTTTTTATTATTAATTTTTTTTGTAGCTGCAATCCAATAAGCAACACCAGATGCATCATTTTCCCATCTATATCTATATATATATATATATATATATATATATATATATATATATACATATATTTAGGAGATGAAATAAAATTAATTTTGACCCAAACCCGATTAATACCCGATTGCATCTGCTCCGAACCCGGTATTAAATATGCACTTCAAATTTATTAAAATTAAAATGTTATATAAAAAAACAGCATTAACTCCTAATAATTATAGTTGGTCAAAGCATTAAAGAAAAAAAAATACTACTCCCAAATAAAAATCCCTTTCAAATTTCTGTTAAAAACAAAATTACACATGTGAAAGAAATGCAAAAAAAAAAAAAAAACAATTACTAAATTCCTTTCAAATTTCTGTAAAAAAAAAAATAACATTCATAACAATTACTCGCTCCGTCCCATTTTATTTGTCCATGTTTCCTTTTTGGTTTGTCCCAAAATAAGTGTCCACTTTGTGCATTAATTGTTAAATTTCTTCAAATACCATTCACTCTTTACAATATTTACAATAAAAAGTGTGTAGCATTAAATGCTCCAACAACAACTTAAAGGGCATAAGTGTAAAAATATTGGATTATTTAATGTGATTCAAAGCATTAACTACATTTTTCTCAATCCGTGTGAAAAGTCAAACAGGACAAATAAAATGGGACGGAGGGAGTACTAAATTCCTATTATCTCTCATCCATAACTTTATTTAATAATAACATTTTTTTTTTTGAATTTTTTTATAACATTCTTAAACTTCCACTACTTTTAACCGGTTATATGATATTAGGTATAGACATTCAAATCATAATGCACAGTGCTAGCCAGTTTCTTACAAAACTGCATCCTGTAAAATAAAATATTAAAAAAACACGTTGATCTGAGTTTGGTTAGTCTTGATCTCCTTCTTTTCCGTTCGTTGAATATCCATTTTTATGATTCTACCGTGATATCACTTTTATTCAAATTATTGATACGATGACGAAATGGAGATCGATGTTGGTTTCTACGGGATCCGCTCCATTCAATTGAGTAAACCAACAAAAGCGAGATTTTTAAATTAATGTATTTAGGGGTTATTGTAATATTTTTATTTTCCGGATACCGTTAATATTTTGGTTGTCGGTTACTGAAATTATTTAGAATTGCGTAAGAGAACAAAGATTCATGATCAGCCCCTTATTCTCTTAATATTTTTGTTGTTATTCTTTGTTGGCGAGAAAAATACAGATTTATTGTTGAAGGTCGATGACTACTAACATGTAGCGTGTGCGGAGAATGTGTGAAAATGAAGAATCTTTCAGAGTTTACTTAAGATGCGGAGACAAACAATCATATTTTCATAACGTTTAAATATTGATGTTAATCTGCTTTTTATGGTTTGTTGTGTTTTTATTAAATATGTAATCAAATGTGACTGAAGATACGACATGTATCAGGATCAAGGTTGCCCGTTTAATCCTGGTTCGTGTGCTCATTGTTTCTACAATGATGATGAAGAGGTATATATGTCTTGATCAAGGAGAATTTTAATTTGAAATAAAAGAAAATTTTTATGGATGGAAATAAGTCCAGCTACTTTCTTTTTCACCTAAATGTATGGTTTTATTCCTTTTTTTCGGGGGGGGGGGGGAGGGGGTGGGTGGGTGTTTTGGTGGGGTATTTTTCATCAATTAACCTAAAACACGTGTTTTCACTTTTCTCATAAATGTAGTATTAATTCTCAAAAAAAATGTAGTGTTAAAGTTTTTATGTTTTTTTCTTTGGATTCAACACAAACATGTTATGTAATTGTTGAGTATACTGAAATCAACTTGATGTTTAAATGTTCATCTATTTTTGTAGCATCATAAAATGATTAGCATTCATAAGTTGATCGCACCGGTGTACCATATCCATTCCAAGGCATGTCGCAAGTGAGGGCTTGGATGTTGTAGGATACTTTGGTGAAAAGATGATTCCGGGTGGGGTTTGGTAGTGGGGTGGAGGGCGGGTGGTGGTTAGGTATTTTGATATTTTGGTGTATGTACATCATACCAATTGTTGTCTTATATGTTAATAATTTGTTGGATATATGATATTATGAATATATAATTATTTCATTTAATATATATTTGAGAATGTCAACATTCATCATATATTTACGTTGAATGTCTAAATTTATTATTTTTCATAAATTCACATAACTCCGCATGCATGCACGGTATATATATATATATATATATATATATATATATATATATATATATATATATATATATATATATATATATTAATTAAAAGGTTTTATTTATTAAATAAATTGGATTTATTTTAAGTAAAAGCCTTTCTCCTCTCGGGTGTTCGTGGTTCGTGATCCGGCGGTTCGAGTTCAAGATTCGAAGTTCAAGACTCGAAGATTAGATTATGTTTTTACTTTTCCTTAGAAAATAGGTTAGTCGGGGGTACCAACGATCCATCTCGGTGTTTATTTTTTCCGTTATTATTTTTTCGTGTATGATCGACAATTGTATGATATAACCTGAAATTACAATGACATGCATCATATCATGATTCCACTCCAATGCATACATGTAGCTAGTTTATTTCGAATAAATTAGGCATGTATAACTCGTATAATTAGTTTAAAGGCTTATTTAATTAATATGTGGTAGTTAATTAATTAAGTAACTAATTATTAAAACCGAGGAACTGGATTTTGTCAATCGTTACGATTTTAGTGATGGATTCTCGGTGAATCCCACTTAGATAAATCGTTGAGTTTTCGGTGAACCTACCTTAAACAGAAACGAGATTGCGCTTTGGTTGACAACTTAGAAATCGGAAAATCTTAGTACATGGGTTCGGAAATGGTCTAACCATGGTTGGGCGAGTTCAACCGAGCTTCGGCTCAATCGACTCCCCTCCACGTGTGATGTACGTTACAGTAGTTCGACAAAACTTAGCATAGCCGATAAGCTTTCGGGCTAAACGGGCTTCTCTTGCAGATTGGCTGAATCATCACATATGTTCCAACGAATAAGACGGCGTAGGCTTGCCTACATAACCGACCCTATTCGGAGTACTTTGATTTATTGTTTCTTATTGTCAAAGCCGAAACCGTAATTAGTAAACCCACCACTTTTTCAAATTATTGAGTGGGAGCGGGGAAGGCGAAAGCCAACCCACGGCCTCTACTATAGATGCAAGCACGTGAGAGAATGGTGACACCTCGTGCCGCTTTGATTTCGGCCCCCTTCGGATGGTGTTCACCGCTATCAAAATTCAAGGCTTGGTCTCCGAAAGGATATAGGATATCGGGTACTCGCCGGGTCACTGACCTGCCCCTCGTAGGCATACTCGGGGCGTACTCTGAGATCTGATATAGTAGGTCACACTCTTTGTGGATATTTTCGAAATATCTAGGCTAGAAAAAGGAAGGTAATCAATGATTAAGGTCCGGGATGTCTAATTCCCGTGAGATATTCGATTCTCGAAGCTTAATCATTGAGAGAGATTGTCTCAGTTTAACCATCATAGTGTTGATATCGAACCTCTCGGACAGTACTATGCGAGGTTAAATCCTTGGAATGGTAGGATAGACCTTTTTAGTTTATTATTCCTAAAATAAAAATCTAGTAGTGAAAATTTATTTTTTGAATTTAACTTTCTGTCATGTTTATTTTACAACTAAATCTCTAGGTTACTAAACTGTTAGTAATAGGATTTCATTAAAAATGTGGAAAGTAACAAGTACGTTGTAATTATCAAACAATGCAGTTAATTTTTCAGAAAAGATTTATTCTCTTAAGCCTTTAAAAACTTAAGTGACATAGTACAAGTATGTCACGGGTGTCACTCGTGTTGAATGAGAGACGATCATACTTAGTTTACAAAAGATGACATAGGACTATCAGATAAAATTCATTTAGTGAATTTTAAAAAGTGTAATTACACATCAAATTTCTAAATTGAAAAATTGGAAAATCATATACATAAGGCGTTGCTAGTTAGACGGTATTTGGAACCGATAAACTAGTGGGAGACTTAGTCTTATGATTTGTTGTTTTTCTGAATCATTAGAAATGTGTAATGGAATGCACTAGAGTTTCTCCATTCATTGGAAAAACAAGAATAAAGCATTACTAGTTAGATAGTATTTGGAACTGATAAACTAGTGGGAGCTTAGTTCTGGAGATTTTATAATCTTTGAAACATCATGCACACAGCATGCTAGTTAGACAATATTTGGAACTGATAAACTAGTTGGAGCTTAGTTCTAGGTGATGTTCTAATCTTTGAAAAATCATAAATACAAAGTGTTGCTAGTTAGACGGTATTGGGAACCGATAAACTAGTGGGAGCTTTGGTCTTATGATTTGACGATTAGAAAAATCGATAGTCCAAGCAAGTAACACTGAACATCCCACAATTCAAGAGTGTCTACTCAAACGAACTGCTAGTTCAAGACTGTTTCCATCTAAGGAAAGTCGAGAACGGGAAAGAACGTTTATACGTGTTAGTCGTCTAAACTCAGCAGTTTTAATGCTAAACCGGAAAATTAATAAATTGGAAATTAGAGGATAAGGAAAGTGATTTCGGATCACTGACCAATGCATCCTAGCAATTTTCTCGAAAGCTAAGTTCTTTGGAAGAACTAGGTAGCTTTGCATTACACGATAAATAAAATAGACAACGGGCAGTTATTTCAGATAGACTAGTGGGAGTGATATAAGGAAATAAATCTCGGATTCAATTCCTGAGTATCACAGAAAATTCATTTTCGGTTTTCGGATTCATTGGAACGAACGTATTCATTTTCAATAGGATAATTTGTTTGTCTTATTGACAATGAATATAACATTCGTAGCACGAATCCAAGACTCGTACTTTTGTTTGATAAAGTCAAACAACTAAGCATTGCTGAAAAGGTATTAGTAACACATCTTAAACAATATAAACGCAAATGGTTTCCGTATTTAGATAAACGCTTCTTTCTATTCTATTAATTAGTTTATTTTCCATAATGACAAGATCTGAAGACTGGCTTATGGTGATTCCTATCTCCCAGTCAAAGGAACACTGTCTCAAAGGAACCATGACTAAGCTTCCTTTCAATCGGGAAAGGGTAATAGATTCAAAGAAGTTACATAGCTTGTTCATATTGACCTACGGGGTCATATGAAAGGTACAAGCTAGTGGGAGTTTTTTCAAGTAGTGACATCTCGTCTGACAACTACTCGAAACTCCAATAAGTTTATCCAAAATATTTGGAGGAAATCTCTGATTTACCAGAGATAGAGTATTCCATACTCAGAAATAGGCTATTGCGTAGTCTTCGGGACTGATGCTCGGCCTGCCTCCCAGTGAAATGTTTTCACTAAGGGATACACCATAAATTTGCCTTATATAGTTATTGATGTGCTACGATCTGATTCTTGAACTCATTTAAGATATTGGTTGCAAAATAACGGTTGTAATGAAAAACCGAGAAGTCTACCTAAAGGATGCCTACGCATTTGTGGATAAAGAGTGAATTCGGTTCACCCCACTTCCGTAAATAGAGGCATTTAGCACCGAGTGCTTGAATATAGGACTGGAAATTTTGCGTACACGTTCAGGTAGTGAAATATCTTAATGCATTGAGTAAAGGTTGGTTATAAAACTCGTAAAATCATATAATGACGGTTATACTGTCAAACTCGGTCTGATAGAGTCTATAAATAACAACATTGGATCTTGAAGTATTTGTACTCAACATGTTACTAACTGATTTGTTCAGTCCACATCCAACACTGGCAGTTGGTGATAACACTAATAAGAACTACTAAACTAGATCAGTATATCGATCCACCCCGAACGTAGTGGGAGTATGGTTTGTCCATTACCCATTGCAGGACCTTACGGTCTATAGGGTAGATTGATGACCTATAGTCCTTTGTGGGCTGTGTAGGATCCTGATCATAGAGGTTGGTTTAAAAGGCATAACCCTGTATATGGAGTTTGATACTCCAGTTCTGTTGAAACTCTTGTAGAACCACCTGAGTATCTCAGGCCCAGTGGGAGTAATTGGAACTACATGGAGAAGAGTCGAATGAATATGAAAGTTTAACTTTCAACGCAAAGCTGAGTTATTTAGGGGTGATTCCCTAAAAGGTAGAGAGTTAACCAGACCGTGATCTCTCATACTACTCAGTCTTGGGGATTAAAGCAAACCTCTAGGTCATTTCAAAGTCATATATTTTAATATGTGGACTTGACCAGAATGTTGATGAGTCTTTCGTAGACTGGGCATCAATATTAGTAAAGTAGTATGTAGATTAGTGTTTGTGAATGGTAACATCAAAAGCGATTGGAAACAACATGGGTGTGTTATCTGAAGTCAGAGTCTGACATGCCATCGGGATTCATTCTAAAGGATTTGATTCGCTCAAATTCATGAGAATCGATCATTGGCAATCCCATCCATTCACCTGGTTAAGATCTTTTTTGCATTTATGCAGCATTCAACGATGTAGTCTACCCTACCTCTCAGGAATGATTATCTAAACCTGCAGATGAATACTAAATGGGATGTTTAGTGAATCCTCAAGTCTCTTCGGGAGAATAAGGAATAATATGCTAGTATATTCGAGAATATAAGTGATAACACTGCTTCTGGCTTTAGGTCGGATTAAGGATGATCGTTAAGTCGATTTTGTCCTCAGTGTTGAATCAAAGGCATATTGAAATCGTACCACCTGATTAGATGGAAAGGCGAAGTTTCGATCCTAAAGATCGACTCAAGCCGCCAACCTACCTGATCAGTGTACCAAGTCACATGGTGTTCGGATTTTAAATGCGCCGGGTCATCGACCTACCTACGGCGGCATACTCGGTCGTTGAAAGCGTGAATTACTTGGATGCGCTTGGAGGTATGAATCTTAGGGATATGTCTCACTTGTTTTGAGCAAGTGGGAGAATGTTGTAGATATAGAAATAAAGGGTGTGCTCTAAAATAATTAATCCACTTGCTTTTCATGCAAGTGGGAGATTGTTAGGTGTAGTGCCCGAAAGACAATTATGTAATTGTTTTAGGACCGAATTAATAATTCATCTTATTATATGCATGTGTGCTTATAATTAAGACGCTACTGAAAACCCTAAGTACCTCGTTTATGTAATCACATAACTCAGTGTATGGTTATACACAAGAGGATTGAGTTAGTGAGATGTACTTAAAATTAACTTAGTCCGTAGCGTTGATTAATCTGAGTACGGGTCTAATGATTAATATGCTAATAATGCGCCCAGAACACTTTACGGTGTGACAGTTTTATCCGGACTGTCGGTAATAGGGTACTTAATGGGGCATTTATATATGATGATAATCATATAGGGCTGGACCGATTTGATTTGAGTTCTCGATATAATTCCGTGATCGAGAAGTCTTATCGAATCACAAGATGATCATATATGGATTAATCTCAATCCTGAGGTGATCACAGACAACTGCTTAGACTAGAGTAGGGTTTGATGTGTTAGTAAGGATCACTTCGCAGTATGTGGTCCAACACTTCTCGTTGGCTCTATTATGGGATGAGTGAGTAGTCTGTGCTATCACAGATATGAAATCCATTCCTTCCCTCGGGAAGTAGACAGACAGTTCCCTTATTTGTTAACCCTAGAAACTGATCGATCGGCCGAGTTCATATTATATTGGTTATGAACTAATTGATCACTAGGGGGTTAATGGTAAATAAGGATAATATATTTCGAGAAGGGTTTACGGAAATATCCCGAATCCAAGTGAACAGTCTATGGAGGATTTATCCGTATGTAATGATTATATCAGTGGATGCTTTCGACTCATAAATTGAGTGTAAGTTATCTATATTCGATAGAGTTCAGTTTCCGGTTTATGGTGGTGTAATCCCGGAATTAATAGGTTGGACATAATTATTCATCGATGAATAATTTTTATTCGATTTATTGAAATTCATCGAATATGGGTCAAGTAATCCCCGACGCGTGGCTCTAATAAAGCATATAGGTTTCTCGTCGTTGCACCTCTCATTATAATTAAATAGTTGGATTGGGCTATTTAATTTGATATGTGGATTAATTGTTTAGTTGGACTAAATAATTAAATACACGGAAAAGGCATTTTTAAGTGACTCTACTACCAAATTAATGTGTCGACCTTTTTGACGTAATTGGTCAAATGTAGAAATATGCGTGTGGACTTATTTTGGGTTTACAAGTGGCGCATTTTTTGTTATATTATTTAATTATTAGGAAATTAGTTTTCTTGGATAATTATTTAATATGTGATTTATCTTTTATTTGTTAAATGATAATTCATGGAATAATAGATAATAATATGATTTATCCTAATTTGTTTGTGATAATTATTTTATTTATCTTTTATTTGGAAAAAGGATTAATGTAATAATTATCTCTTAATTATTAAATCCTTGGAGAGACGAGGATTTACTCTCCTATATAAAAAGAGTTCTCCTGCCTTTTGACACACTTTTATACACGCCATATTGGAAGAAATATAGCTTGGAATTTTCGGCTATTTTCTTGGGTTTCGAGTTGGAATAATATTCGGGATTATTCCGGTAGCATATCGAGGAGGTCCGGCGGCTTGAAACACCATCCACCTGGTGGTGCTTGGAGACACACGTTGGAAGACTGTGGCTTCTCATCTAGCTTGGATCGTGGATTGAAGATTGTTCTTGGAGTTTATTCACCATAAAAAGGTAGGCTCCTAAACCCTCTTGTAGATTTAGATCTTAAATTTATGTTCTTTGTTTCGTTTAGATCTAGATTTGATGCATTCCGTTGCGTAATCGGGTCAATCTATGATTGATCCGACGATATTACATCAAACAGTTGGACATGTATGTTTCATTTTGAAAGTGTTTCTATTGATGTTTCAGTCAAGCTACATATGGCCTCATCTTCATAACCGGATTGCTTTCCTGCCGTGTCATGTCTTCGATCTGTGTCTTTGACTTTCCAAATGATCTGGTTAAGGACCTTCATTGCGTTTTGTGCATTTCTGTTTGATCAGTTGAATTGTTGCTTTGATAATATGGGATGCACATGTGCAGCCGCTGCTTTTGTTTTCCCGGGCGTCTTGGCTTTTCACAATCGTATCAATGGATGGTCATCAGCCACCGGTATGGTTTGTCTACAGATTCACTGTGTCAAAGTTGTCTCTTTATGTTGTTTTACTGGCTGGTTTCTCTTCCCAATGATAAAGCATGGCCTTGATGTTTTCTGCATGTTAGTCTGTTACTAAAGAATATAGCCTTGATGTTTTCTGCCTGTTAGTCTGTTACTAAAAATATTTTTCTGCACCCCATCCACATTCCTAAATAAAATAAAAAAATGTATCCTCAAAAGTATGCACAACTTCGTCTTGATTATTAGTAGTTTAAAGTCTGTTTTTCCTCAATTTAAAGATGTATTAGTTGTGGTATCAGAGACTCTCCATTTGTTTTGGGTTTAAAGAGGTGTTCACAGAGAACTCTTCACGAAAATTAAGAAATAAGGCAAGCATTGCATCTCATCTCATTTGATGTCTTAAATCTGAAGTATGAAAGTATTAAGTAACTGAATAGTTTAAGTGCTTAAACCGTTTAAACTAGAAAAAAATTGTTTATTTATAAAAAAATCAATAATTTGTTATTACAGTTTTATCCATACACTTTGTTGTATAAATACAAATATCCTACATGTTCTTACAATTTTAGATATCTTTCTTCAAAAAAAAAAAAAAAAAAAAAAAAATTTGTTTTGATATCTGCGACATATGAACACAACGTGCCAAATAAATATGTAAAGCCAATAGTTGTACGTGGCTGATAGAGAAAAATAAGGAGCACGTTGAGGAACCGTTTTCAGCAATAAGCTAATTGGTAAGCGCTGATTTTTTATTTTTTATTTTCTGTTTTTAGCATGTAAAATTAAGTGGCATTTAATTAATTAAGTAGTGTTAAAAAATATTGTTAAACACCTTTAATTATAACCGCCACTTAATATTTTCAGAATAAGTACTTAATTGTGTTACCAAACATGCCCTTAGTTTGCAATAATTCAACATCAGGTATTAAAGACCGTTGAGAATCTAGATTGTGATTTCAACGACCTCTCAATCCCTATAGGTTATGTTATCGTTGTTGGTCAAATCATCAAAAAGTACTTTAACGAAAACATTCATTGTTAGAAAACTCAATTATATCCTCTCAAATGAATGTGGTATCTATGACAGTTTCCTTGACCACGATGTGTCGGATAACTACCTTGATTATGGTATGTCGGATAACTAGCTTGATTATGAGCTTTTAAAAGTGGAATCGGCTTTAGGGTGATACCTCTAATTATCATCAAGTTTCGCTATCCATATGGATAACTTTGCTACTTGCTATTGTAAGATGTCTAATCATATAATCTTGGACGACGTTGATTTGGATATAGGATTTAATGTCCCGATATGATTAATGACATAAAAGTGTCACTTTTGCTGTGGTACCAACATTTTCCA
This sequence comes from Gentiana macrophylla, assembly GCA_026214975.1. Taxonomy (NCBI): domain Eukaryota; kingdom Viridiplantae; phylum Streptophyta; class Magnoliopsida; order Gentianales; family Gentianaceae; genus Gentiana; species Gentiana macrophylla. Next base: position 41,122,129 of record CM047815.1, read on the forward strand.
TAGTATAGCGTGTGTTTGGGGTCGATTGACCTAAATCTTAGCAAGCAAGCAACATATGACATAACAAAACATCGTAGCAGCATTTGCTAGATGATGTGTAATAGTTGTGACAATAGCATTATTTCTATGTATATATAACTACTAGTTGTAATCAGTGTTCTAAAAATCGCATCTAGGCGCGCTGGCGCGGCGCTGCAGCGCTAAGCGCACCTCCAGCGTCCGACTTGGCTCTGGCGACATGTTCTAGGCGTTTGGGTCTTCACGGGCGCTCAGGCGCTTCAGGCGCTTTCAGGCGCCGCTAGCGACTGGCGCCACCTAGGCGACTGGCGCTCAAATCGATTAGGTTGCGTTTTTTTTTTCTTCTTTTCTTAGATATTTGGCATATTACATATATAACTTTTGACATAATTAAAAATACACTTAACCTAAAAAAACTCAAGCAAGCATGCCTCCTTTCTAGTCGTTCTTTCTCCTCTCATTCTCTGTTCTTCCCTCTCACTCCTACTCAAAGCATGATATTGTTGGAATTGGAGACTTGGGGAATAATGATGATGAGATTGAGGATTGAACTTGAGAGTTGAGACTTGAGAGTATTGACTATTGAGTGTTGAGTTGAGTGTTGAGCATACATTGATTTCGTGACTTTGGGTTTTGGATACTACGTTTCATTGATCTTTTGACACAATTTACAAGTTTTTACTTGATTTTTATGTTTTATGATCATAGGATGTAAAATTTAAATAAGATAAGTATTAATTTTTCAAATTAAAAAAAAAAAAAAAACGCGCCGCGCGCTGGCGCGCGCTAGCGCTTGCAGGCGCGTAAGCGCCCGAGCGCACCGTCATCGCCTAGCGAGTTTTAGAACACTGGTTGTAATACATACGCCGATACAATCTAGAATTATTAGAAATGCAAGCATAGATGTAAAACAATGTACATTTTCACATGCATAGGAATGACACAGCCATACATTTTAAATTACATCAAGCCATACATTTCAAAAGATACATAGGTGAATTAATACACCATTTATGATGGTTTTACTGTTTAGCTGCAATAAGTTACAAAAGATAAGGCACGTAGTTATGTATATTACTATACCATTAAAGTTTTCCAGTAAAAGACATTCTTGTTGCAGTAGACCTCGTTCATAAATACATAAACAACTTCTTCCGAATATTGTTGCAGTATAGGCCTCTTAATTTCGGGAAATTTTTAGATAGTACAGTCTTCACGTACGATATACATCTTCATTAAGATGTAATCAGGCCCACGGGATCGTAAATACGCACAACATAAACAATTCTCGCAATCGATCGTGCGCCTGATTGTGCTTGCGAAGATATCTCTCACGTGAAGTCACACACACTACCTAAAAATTTCCCCTTAATTTCCCCCTTTCTTTTAAAAATTAAAAGTCAACCTTTAACAATGTTTTTTTTGCTTTGAGATTAAACGTAGGAAAAATCAAAGACTCTAATCACATCTTTTTGAATGACAACTTTACACTTACAAGGAGAGTACAAGACATTACAATCGTAAATTTTTACAAGCCGAAATTTGAAGTCATTCCGGATTAAAAAATAAAAAATAAAAAACAAGAAGAGATAAACAAGTATAATGTAAATCTACTTCACTATCCAATTAACTACCACAGCATCCATGACATCTTCAAACACTGATCAACGTCCAGAATAAAGTAGATTATGTATGTGATGATATATATATATATATATATATGCAGCTCGGGCTCGGTAGAGGATACGCCTACATGGCTTGGCTTGGCTTTTTACAGAATCCCACATAGATGCTATGTTTCCCTTTGCTTGCTCCGAGCTGCCCACTGTATAAAGTATATATAGTTCTGGATTCAGAGATCAAGATTTACTTGTATATCCATTCATTTGCACGGCCACCAGTTTCATCCATGTCGATAAAAATGCTTACAGCCTGCATCAAAAAAACAGAATTAGAAATCACCCAGCAAATCCCATATATACCAAAAGAAGAAAGTTTTGTTTTATTTGCAGTAAGCTGACAATTTTTAGAAGCCAATTTAGCACATCTTAGGCAAGGATTTTGAAGCCCCTATTACTGTAAAACTTATTGCAAATGGATTTCTCCACTTCACAAGATCAAGTGTTGAATCTCAAGAGTTCTAAATGTCCATTAGGAGAAACACAAGTGAACCTTTACGTAGTTATTCAAATTAATCGTAAGCTTTAGCAGTACCGGAAAAAAAAAAAAAAACCGTTTGGGTTCAACATGTAAATGGATGGACCGTTTGGCATCTATTATTTCTATCAAATTCAACAGCTTTTCAGAAAGAAACCTGGTTTTAGCCAACTTTCTGACCAAGAAGTAATGTCCGGCCTAGGTTTTTCCAAACTTGATATGAACAACTCCTCAACAACTTGTAAGCAAATATTGTGGTTTTTTTGGTCGTGGCTCAAAATGCACATTTATTGATGAGTCCCGAGTAAAAAATAAATAAATCAGTCTGGTCAGACAGACAATCTGGTGCACACTAAATAAATCCAAGGACACTCTTGAACAACACAAGCAAGATGTTCTCTGTGTGTAAAAATCAGCACAAAGCCAATCATCTGTCATTTGCAAGAAAGAAAAAAAAGGACTAACCTTTCCTATTCTAGGTCGTTCTTTCAACTTTTCAAGGCTATTTCGAACATGTGAAACTGCTCCCCAACATTTCAACGTATTTGCCACATCATCAAGCCTCAGCAAGTACTCTTCTTCACTCAAAGGAAAGGATCTCTAAGAAAAGTCTCACAGGCCCAAAAAACACGTTAGCGATGAAGTGGAGATAAGTGTACTAATGCTGTGGGAGAATAGTAAATGAACAGTGACGTTTAAGTAAAAGTCTTACAAATAAATTTCAGGCCAAAAGACAATGATTTACGACAAAGTGCAGATATGTATATTGGTGATATGAGAAAAGTAAATAAATATGCGGGCTTTGGCTCTTTTAGGTTCTTATAAACATCAAGTCGTATTCAGTTCAATGCAACAAGTATTTTGATTTAACGCTTACATCTTTTAAAAAAGGGATCCGCCCCAACCGAGAGATGCAGTTTTACCTACATTTCTATGAGTCTTCTTCTCATGGAAATTATTGTTTAAAACTGGGGAACAATAATAACTTCAAGAAACAAAAGAATAAAACACATAAACTATTGTCGATATAGCTGTAAGAATAAGCTCACCTGTTCCACATACTTCCACATTACATTTAATGCTAGCAGATTCCTTCCCATGAATTCCTAACATGTATACATTAGTTATGTGAATCAGAAAAGTAGTTGCAATCTGCTCCCTCAATTGTAGTGCACAAAACTCAAGTATAAGGAAATCCTCCATTTAGATGGTATATTAATTCACAAAATTCCATTCTTCATCAAAAGATAGTGAAGAACAATCACATTGCAGTAAGAGGATCTGCAACTTTTGAAAACTCTTAGATAAATTCAGAATAATAGTTCCTAAATTTCGGAAACCAGAAAAGACAAATAAAGAAGAATTCTGAAAGATAGTTCATAAAATTCGGCAACCATAAAAGACAAATGAAGAACAATTCTGAAAGATGTTTCCTAACATTTGGAAACCAGAAAAGACAAATAAAGATATACTGCCATCATGGACCATTCCAGAGATTTATAAAACTTACCAAACAGAAGTCAAGACAGAGGATGAGTAATTGATATGTAAAACATAGAGTATGACAATACCAAAAATGAAAACTTTGAACCCTGCAGACCAAATCCAAGAAAGAAACTCAAAGCATCGTTTCACAGATGATAAAAGCACAACACTGTGAAACAACAAAAGCCAGATCTTTCCTACTTGTCCAACACGATTATGCAAAATAGTTTCATCTTTATAATCTTTTTGGGCATGCATACTTATTTGCTAATTTATCCGCCTTCACAGTCTTTCAATTTCAAATAATTTTTCAAAGGGTCTCTGCCTGGAAAGAGGATGAAAGAAATAACTCGAATCTGATTCAAGCAGAATCGCATCATGATGAAAAGCACAAGCGGTTCTAGTTACCAAGCTACATCACTTTGTTACACACTATATTTTCTCAGTCTTCAAACATCACACTGACAAGAAGGGGAAATTGTACGCTTGATGGACAAGTAACTCAACCATAGCTGTTAAAAAGAAGAATGGTTGCAGTCAATATGCATACATACACACACTTATATGTATACATATATACATATAAATAAGGGCAACTTGGTGTTTAGAAGCATACCGTCTAGAAGGGATCTGAGAAAAGTCTAACCATCCAGGAATATTGTACACAACTTTACTTTACACTACCTACGTCTCATATTATTGGTCTTTTTAGCATTATTCACCAATAAAGCATTAATTTTTTTATGCATTCATCTTACCCCTAATTCGATATCCATTCATCCATTTCTCTTTACTTTATAAAAAAAAGCATTGATGATAGTCAAAGGGTATATTTAGACTTTTTGTTTGAAATTCATGACATTCACCCACTCTTTTAATTCATGTGAAAAGCTCTAGAATGACTTGTATTTTAGGATACAGGTAGTATTTCCATAAGACATTCCCGTGGCTCGAACTCATGACCTCTTGTCATACAACAATAATTTTTACCAATGCACCAAGGTTCTTGGCATACTTACATGCATACATCAAACAACCCCATACAGTATGGCATCACTTGAACACAGTTCTAAGGTACGCCTCTGTATCAACAGAATTTTTTTGATATCCAATGGTGTCAATACAGAGAAAGTACTTTGTACTTTTAAAAGCCTCAGAAAATTGAGGTTTGAACTCCCCAGAAATTTCCTAGATATCAAACATTTTGCTTTCAAAATGCTAAAAATACCCCATTCAGGGAAAAGAGGAGGCTACACAGTATTAGGAGAATGAGCCCAATGAAAAGTGTTCAGATAAATTCACAAACATCTAACCAAACAAATTGTCACATACTACTTGCAACCTACAAGTTTCCATATCAAGTAGTTGTTTATATGAAAGAACTAAATGAAAAGTTAGAAAATAATGATGTTATCAAGAAACACACACACACACACAAAAAGGAACTCCTATCGAACATCAAGAATAACGTAATTAATGAAGAAAACTGATAGTCCTCAATTAAAAAATGAAAAAGAAAAAAAGAAAATTTGCATCAACGTACTACATCTGTCCCAAAATATAAGTCATTGTACACTTTTTGAATTGTCCCACAATATAAGTCATTCTACACTACCAATGCAACATTTATTGCTCCTTTCTCTATCTACCCCTAATTTATTATCAATACAACCGCTCTCCACTACTTAACCACTATTGCATTAATGATAGTCAGGGAGTATTAGGCTTTTAACCTTCAAATTTATGACATTCAACCACTTTTTAATCTGTGTGAAAACTCCTAGAATGACTTATATTTTGGGACGGAGGTAGTATGTCAATGTTGAGACACAAAAGGCAGGATTTAACAGCATGAAGCATAAAATATCTGCCAAGATTGCTGAAGTAATGAAGGCATTGAGCAAAATATATCATGATAACAACAATAAACAGTAAACTAATGCCTAATATTCAATAACTTTTCGCATAGCAAAAATCCTCCTTTTTCTTTGAAAGGCCATTTTTTAATATGGGAGGAGGGGATGGGGATTGAACCCTCTAACCGGAAATTAAAGTGCAATGGCATTTACCACTAGGCTAGATCCGATTACCACATAGAGATATTCCTTCATTCTATCCTTTGAAATTATCAAATGCATAGACGATTACATGAGAGAGAGAGAGAGAGAAAGTTGAAATAATTAAAAGTACCTTTTTTATAAATTGAACATCATAGGACCTCCCATATTTCTTCCGTATAAGAGTTGCCAGATCTGTTCCACTAAAAGCAATATCATTTGATCCAACAATACGTTCCAGATTTTGCCTGTCAATATCATTATTTACCTAAGACCACAAAAGCATAAGCTTATCAGCGCAATTCAGTAGGAATTATACAACTCTGAACTAAAAGTACACAAATATAAACTGCCATACAGCCTTCATGAATATGGACTTGTTTTACCAATTTCAATATGAAAGGAAGGCTCAAAGCATAACACACCTCTCCTCCGGTATCAGATTCTGGACTTTGACCACCATCCTTTCCATCTTCAGATTCATCTGGATCAAAAGGATCATCAATCGCACTAGAAAAAAGAGGCCTGACCTTTCTAGCATTTTGATTGCTGCTGCTTGCACCACTTTTAAAAGAAACAGGACCAAGATTCAAGTATCCGAAGCTCTCAAGTAGGTTCTTCCTACCTCTACCCAGATAGCTGGGATCCCCGTGCAAGCAAGTGCATACGTTACTTGACAGAATACCCGACATAGTTGAAGAAGGCCTTCAATACAAAAAGATAATGTAAACTGACTTCTAAGAAGATGACGAAAACGTTGAAGTAAAAATATCTCAAAATTGACAACAATCCATAAGTTGTTCTGTTTTTTCATTGATAGAATCCAAAAACAGCTCTCAAGAATTGGATATCCATGAAACATCCAATGTGATAGCAACAACATGCAATTAGTAAAAGATACTACTACACCATAAACCAATGACAGATTTTCCCACTTAACAAGCATATGCAAGATAATTTTCCCAATCTGTAAAATGTGTGACTGACACGTTATAATTTTATCAGTACCATGACAAGAGGAGTCCTTGAGTTAGACTTTCCCAAGTTTTCAGATTTAAACTACAGATTTTTTGAATACACGAGTGTCTCTAGAACAAGATAAATTTGTAAAATACATAACCAAACCATTCAGAAATATCATTAAAAAAAAAAAAAAAAAAAAAAAAAATAAAAAAAATTGTTCCACTGCCTTGTCAATTAGTCTTTCAAACTTCCCATAAGTGAATAGCAGTAGCAGTACACAAAATTTCTCCACTAGCATATGATATTACTTAGCAAACCTACCTACTGGCTACTGCCCACCAAATGAAAAGAAAACAATTATCAATCATGTTTTAACCCAAAATTACTAGCCAAATAACAGTCAGTTTGCCTCAAAAAACCCACCCCGCTCATATATCAAAGACCCGGATGCAAAAAGATTAAAAAAAAGAAACGCCCTCCACCTTAAATTGATTACAGAAGTTCAACAGTCCAGTTATGGAAAAGGAAAGAAACAAGAGCAACCGAAACAAATAAGGAACATGCGAACAACCCTAAAAGAAAAATTTCCAAATTATTGTTGTAGTCTAATGAATCAAAAGTATAAAAGGATAAGAACACACCAGGTAGAAAGGGTTTCGTGCTTGGTTGGCTAACAAGCAATTTGACTTGAGGAGGAGCACTTATAATTCAGTCAGAAATGGAAAAGAAGCAGTTGTAAAATAAACGGTTTAGCTTTGAAAGATGCTCAACGTTCTTCATATCAACGAATCTGGTTGCCAGGTTCGAATCTACTATCTAGCCTACTACGGTCAAAGTACTACTCCTCCGTCTCATTTTATTGGTCATCTTTAAATTTTTACACAGATTAAGAAAACACTAGTTAATATTTTGAATCTCATTAAATAATTTAATATTTTTATATTTATGCTCTTTAAGTAGTTGTTGCACTATTTAATATTACATACTCCTTCCGTCCCATTTTGTTTGTGACATTTGACTTTTCAACCGCTTACGAAACGTCTAATTAATCCTTCGAATTTCATCAAATGATCTAATATTTTTTACATTTATGTACTTTAAGTTTCACTTTATCATAATCCTAATAATATTACATCAATTAACGAAATTCCAATGATTAATTGTAATTTTTAAAAATTCGCTAAAATAAGAAACGTCCCAAACAAAACGACGGAGAAAATATTTTTATTGTAAATATTGTAAAGAACGAAGGACATTTGAACAAATTTGATAATAAATACATAAAGTAGACACTCATTTTGGAAAAACCAAAAAGGAAACGTAGACAAATAAAAGAAATGTCTTTTTACACAGTAATTTGTCTTATTGCACATAAATTAATTTCCAGTTTTACCCTTAATTTCTTTTATTTACGCGCCTGCATTCTGACCGGAGTTCGGTCAGGATGTGAAACATTATACCAACCTATATGTGGTCAGAACAAATTGGTTTATCCTGACCCGAACGTGGTCAAGAAAACATTACATGTTCGGCCTCTACAATGGTCTGATACGCTTCCGAAATTTTAATAGAGATGTGGATATATTCTGATTGAAAAAAAAAAAATTTATACCTACCCAAATATGGTCAGAACAATATAGCTTATTCTGACCCGAATGTGGTCAGAAAAACATTCTATCTTCGGTCTCTTAAATGGTGCGATACATTTTAGAAATTTTCATGGCGCCGTGGTTATATTCTGACTTGAAATAGGAACGGAAAACGTAATTTTCCGGCCTGTAAAGTCGTCTGTATTGTTTTCCGAGCATACATAGTAATGTCTATATATTTATTCGGACCAAACATTGATTCGGAAAATATAATTTTCTTGGCCTAGAACATGATGGGTATAATATACAATCCTGATTCATTTAGAGTCAGAATGATATATATGTTAAATGTCAAAAATGAAGCCCACTCTCACCCTTGGCATGTGTGAAACGTGTTTAGTGTGAAAAGACGGTCTCCAAATAGAATGAGACGGATGGAGTACTATTTCTTACTTCTACCGGGAAAATTCTGATATAGAGAGTCTCTATTAGAATGGACCGTCGGATGATTGTCATATATAGAAAAAGACGAAACGGTTGTTTGTACACGTGACAGTAATTTGACGGCCCGTTCTAATAGGAAGTCCCTATAACAAAATTACCCCTCTTACCGCGTTATTTAGGCGGATTCTATGGCACTTTTTTTTTCATTTACTTCAATACACCGCTAAATCACTAATGACACCACATAAATCTTATAACTTTGGAATAATATACTTTAGTCCTTTAGTTTTGTAAAATTAAGAAACACTACTTTAATCTCTTTTAACACAACTTAACTGGTATTAATCAAAAACTACCAACCCTATTCTTTTCAACTTCCCTCTTTTTTCATTTGAAAAACCATCCAAGGTTTAAGAGTTGCCGGCGGGCCGCCAGAGAACCACCAGAGAAGTTTAAATCTTGTCGGAATTACGTAAAGAGCACTGGTGGAGTGAACATTATAAATGAAGCAAACAAGAGCCAAACTTTCAACCATAATACGTAAATGATGAATCTCTATTGCTTTTTCCTTTATTTCGTTTTCATTTTGGTTGAAAATGAGAAGTTGTCAATGTTTTTACGCAATTTTTTCAGGTGGGTTAGAAACCGTTCGACGGAGGTTACGTCAGCAAAACTGATGTTGAATTGTTCATTTCAACGTCAGTATGCCTGGCGTTCCATGTTATAAGTTAATTTTCAGCCTCTTCAAACAACTTTAGCAATGTTGATGCCAAGGTAGAATTCCAATGTCGGGGTAGCTAACGTTCAGAGTGTAACGTCTCTAAGTTTGACATTTTAAGTTTAGTGCCAACGTCGGGGACATTGGCGTCCTTAACACAGAATCAAAATGTTATCTGTGTAATTTTTAATGTCAGATTGGTTGACGTTGTAGGCTGTTTAATTTGTTATTTGTATTCTGAATATTATTACATTCCAAGCTTTAGTATGCTAGTATACATTGTATCTTATATGTTAACCCTAAACCCTATCTTAATCTTCAATTTCCTATGCATCCTATTATTTACGGATATCTTGTCTACTATTTTGTCGTTTTCTGACTTGCTTTTGCAAAACGACGCCGTTTCAGCAGGTTAGAGTCATTCCACTACCGCCTCCGTCAAATGAATGAGTGTTGTCCAACTTTCCTTGCTCCTGCAACGTAGTGGGCGGTGCCTCATCCTCCATCACCACCGATTTCATATAGTCGGTTTCATCTGATCTTATCACTTCTCCCAAGTTCTCCAAAAATCTCTACACTCATGTGATTAATCTCTCTTTTCTCCGTTCCTTCTTGTCGCTTCCCGACTCTTCCTCATCTGTTCTCATTTCCTGGCTCTATTCTCTTCTTCGCTCTATCTTCACTCTATTTTCTTCTTTGTTAATATTTTCTTCTTTATTCTATTAATTGTTTAGGCTTATTGTTGTTTTGAAATTAATCAATTGATAATTGACTTTTTTTCCCTTCTTCTTTGTGGCAATATTCAAACATCTTGATAAGTCTCATTGAGGTTCACAGAGTAATCTTGAACCTCTTGAACTCATGTGCGGATTTTTACGTGTACACTTTATTTATTTATAAAGAGACATATTAATTGTAGTACATATAAACAATTAATATGTCAAACTCTATTCATAGACATAGCTTTTACTCTAGTTCACTTTATGCCATAGACATTTATTATGTAAGAGACTAAAAAGCATCTAGCCTCGTTTATAGCTTTTACTTTTTCTATGAAAGGTCACTATCTTGTCTAGGACCTTTCAAACTCCTCAATTGTATCTACATATACTCCACATTATCAATGAATAAAAGATAAGTTGAAGTTTACTCTTGTGTTAACACATTCTCAAACTCTCTTCATGGTATCGGAGCCATTTGTGTTCTAACTTTTTCCGCTGCAAAACTCATTTTTCTGAAGAATGTCTTCCACATCCGACATTACTTCAACCTCAGCAGACTCTCAAGAGCCCTCGCTGACTGGGAGTACTGACAACTCCTCTTCTTATACTAACCATAGACTTGATGGTAACAACTATCTGTTATGGTCAAGGTCTATGAAAATGTACATTTCTAGACAAAGTAAGATGGGATACTTATGCGGAACAAAACACCGCACTCGCCAAACCGACCCGGTTTTGAAGCATGGGACACAACAAATAATCAACTCATGACCATCCTCACGAGGTCAATGACAAAAGAGATAAGTGAAAACTTTATGATGTATGATACTGCCAAAGAAATCTGGGATAATGCCAGAGATCTTTACTCCAAGAAGGATAATACATCTGAGGTATATGAACTAGAAGCTCAGATTCAAACTTGCAGGCAAGGGGATATGTCTGTAACTCAATATTTCAATCAACTATCTAAGGCTTGGAAACACTTAGATATGTTAGAAACTCACTCATGGAATGATGTCAAGGATCTTTGCTCTTTATAAAGACATCATAGAAAAGAAGAGAGTATTCGGGTTCCTCATTTGGGTGAATCCTACTCTTGATGATGTTAGAGGAAGAATTCTTACCACCAAACCTCTTCCAAATCTCAAATCCATGTTTCTTGAGGTCAAACATGAAGAAAGTAGGAGAAAAGTCATGCTTACGAAATCCACTGACGACCCCCCATGAAGGTCTTTGCCTGCCGACCGTCGGGAAGGCGGGTGAGGTTCTTTGAGACATACAAGAAGCCTCTTGAGAAAATCGAAAAGCTGCTCGTGATCACTTTGCCGCAAACGCACAAATCACACCAAGGACAAGCTATTTGGAAGCTCCATGGCAAGCCTAACTCCTCAAAAATCTCAAAACCTATCGGGAAAGTCAAGGCGAGACACATCGGTGAGGAGGAGAATGACAACCAGGATGAATGCTCGGTTCTTTGCATTCAAAGCCTTCTGAATCAACAAAAGGAAGGTAGTCACTCTACCGATGTTGCTACTCATACTCATACATGTAAATTCTACTCTTCCTTAGCAATGAAACATGGATTGTTGATTTAGGGCATCCTCCCATATGGTAGTAATAAAAACCTTATAACCAACTATATGCCTTGTCACCAAATTCATAACATTAAAGCGGCCTTGATGGATCTATCTCTCGTGCAAAAGGTGTTGGAAATGTTAAACTCACTAATAAGATATGCCTACAGGATGTCCTATTTTGTTCCAAACTTAGACTGCAATCTTATATCTCATCAGTAGACTCACTAAAGATTTGAATTGGATTTGTTGTTTTTAAGGAAAATCGGTGCACATTCCAGGATCCTACTTCACAGGAAGTGATTGGGAAGGCTAAACCTTGCATTTGGATTGTTTTCGGTCAACCTGCTTTGAAGATGTAAGATCAAGATCGACCGCCTCAAGACTGCTCCGAGACTTTAGACAATATCATGTTATGGCATTATAGATTAGGACATCCAAGTTTTGGTTACTTAAAATCTTTAACTCTGAATTGTTTAAAGGATGTAATCTGAATGACCTTCAATGTGATATTTGTCAATTTGCTAAACTTACAAAAATCTGTGTATGCTAAGTTACCTCATTTGCATTCCTCACCCTTCACCTTAATACACAGTGATGTGTGGGGACCTCTAGGGTGAAAAGTATAATGAGGAAAAGGTGGTTTGTCACCTTTATTGATGATCATACCAGGAACACTTGGGTTTTTAATGAAAGACAAATCTGAAGTTGGCCCTATCTTTCAAGAATTTTATCATATGGTCTCCACTCAATTTGATACTAAGATCAAGATCTTAAAGACCGATAATGCTCTAGAATACTATGAGTCTAATCTCAGTACCTTCTTGATGAGATAGAGGAATTGTTCATATCAAGTAGTTGTGTGGAAACACCTCGTGAGAATGGGGTTCTTTGAGAGAAAGAACAGCACCTACTTGGAAATGGCCAGATCAATCATGTTCACCACACATGTTCCTAAATATATGTGGGGTGAAGCTATCTTGATCTGCAACTTATTTACTCAAGCAGACTTCCCAAACAGAGTGTTAGGTTTCAAAACTCCACTCCAAACCCTACCGACCACACACTCGCCATCATCTTGTTTCCCGGTTGCCTCCAAAGATCTTTGGTTGTGTCTTGTGTTTGTGTATATCCATGCTCAACACGTAGTAAACTTGATCCTAAAGCTCACAAGTGCATTTTCCTAGGTTATGCAAAAGCGAGTAAAAGGTTACAAGTGTTATTCCCTATTGAAAAGAAATTTTACAATTCTATGGATGTAAAATTCTTTGAAAGGACCCCTTATTACAAACAAACCTCTTGAGCCATTCAACGATGGAAACACGATTGAAATTGACCTAAACCCCTTCCTCAAAGCAAACTCTTAACCTCAAAGAACTCATCGATCCTCAAACAGATCGAACTTGAGTACCTGCGACCCTCTACAAACCTAATACTCCTCAAAGCAACCTCACGAACAAGAGTCATCGACCCGAGCCTGCCGCTCTCCGAGCCTCTTGACACTCGGCAATCTCTGAGATCCTCGACTGGCCGACATTGATGATAGGCCTATTGCTCTTAGGAAGGGAAAGAGATCATGCATCGATCACTCTATTCATTCTTATTTATCTTATGATAAGTTATCTCCTGCCTTTGCCATGTTTTCACAGGACTGGACTCTCACTCTATTCCTAAAAATATTCAGTGAGGCCTTCAAAATGATAAATGGAAAATTTCTTTGTTAAAAGCAGAGATGATGAAGACTTACGGATAATCATACTTGGGATTTGACACCTCTCCCACAGGGCAAGAAGGCGATCGATTCTGAGATGGTTATTCACTATAAAATACAATGTCGATGGCACTATTGACAAGTACAAAGCAGATTGGTAGCTGTGGGATTCACTCAAACTTATGGCATTGACTATAAGGAAACTTTTGCACCAGTGGCAAAACTCAACACCGCTGTGGGTTCGATCTCTCTATTTGTCCAACAGTGGCTTCTTCACCAATTGGACATCAAAAATGCTTTTCTAAATAGGGACCTCACCGAGGAGGTTTATATGAATGTACCTCTGGTTTTATCAATCCTCATACTCAAGGCAAGGTGTGCAAACCGAGGAAATCTCTATATGGCTCAAGCAATCACCAAGGGCATGGTTTGGAAAATTAACAAGCGTGGTCAAAGCTGCTGGATATCACCAATGCAATTCGATCACACTATGTTCATCAAGACAACCAACCGTAAGAGGTCTATTATTATTGTCTATGTGGATGATATCATCCTCACTTTGGAGATGACTCTCACCGAGATCCAACATTTGAAGACTCTCTTTGGCAAAGGTGTTTCAGGTGAAAGACTTGGGTTTTCTCAAATATTTTCTTGGCATGGAAGTAGCAAGAAACAACAAAGGCATTTCTGTCTCCCAAAGGAAATATGTCTTGGATCTCTTTGAAGGAAAGCGGCATCTTTGGGGTGCAAACCGCTATATCCCCTGTGAGACCCAGGTCATACCGCTACATGGTGACACCTGCTTTGTCAGGAAAGAACAATATCAAAGGCTTGTAGGAAACTCATCTACCTCTCCCATACAAGAGACTGATATTGCATATGGTGTCATCTGGTTAGTCGGTTCATGCATTGCCCCTCTTGAGCAACATTGGGATGCGATAAATAGAATCTCGAGGTATTTGAAGTCTACTCTCGGCCAAGGGTTACACTTCACCAAGTCTGGCCGATAGATCCATCAAGGTCTACACCGATGTTGATTGAATTTGGATGCCACATAGATAGAAGGTCGACCACAAAGCTCTTTGTTCACTATGTATGGGGCAATCTTGTTACTTGGAGGAGCAAGAAACAACCCATCGTGTCTAGAAGCGATCTTGAAGTGAACTCAGGGCACTTGTCTTAGGCATTTGTGAAGCTCTTTGGCTCAAAAGAGTACTTATCGAACTTGACCTCTTCAAAGAACCTATCACACTCTCTTTGTGATAATCACTCAAAGACTATGCATGGCGAGAGGATCCAGATCCATCATGACAAAACAAAACATGTGGACATTGTGAGACACTTCCTAAAGGAAAAGATTGATGCCAAGATTATCCGGCTCAGTATGTTCCTCAAAGCAGACCAAAATGCGAGATATTCTCACCAAAGCTATTCCACCTCTCATGTTCGTGAGACTAAGTAGCAAACTTGGTTTGCATCAACATATCTGACCAGTTTGAGGGGTGTGGCAATATTCAAGACATCTTGATAAAGTCTTTGAGGTTCAGCAATCTTGAACTCTCTTTGAACTCATGTGCCGGATTTCTGTGTACACTTTATTTATTTATAAAGAGACATATTAATTGTAGTACATATAAACAATTAATATGTCAAACTCTATTCATAGACATAGCTTTTACTCTAGTTCACTTTATGTCATAGACATTTATTATGTAAGAGACTAAAAAGCATCTAGCCTCGTTTATAGATTTTACTTTTTCTATGAAAGGTCACTATCTTGTCTAGGACCTTTCAAACTCCTCAATTGTATCTACATATACTCCACATTATCAATGAATAAAAGATAAGTTGAAGTTTACTCTTGTGTTAACACATTCTCAAACTCTCTTCATTCTTTGTTGTGTATTGTGCGTGAGTCGACCAGTCGGGACGCTGTGGTGGTCGGTGGATCTGTTATAGTCACTTCTGACTGGAGGTTATCTCAAGTGATTGAGTTGGGATTGGAAGGTGAGGTGTACCGGACTATTTAGAAAATTTTAAAGTGTTCTTAAATAGCCACGAAATGACATACTCTGAGATCTCAAATCTTGGTCACGTTTCTTGGATTGTGGGTGCCTTATGTCTTCTTTCATATTTAATGGTAATGAAAAAAGTTTTCTACTGTTAATGCAGATTGTGTGGAAGAAATTGATAATCAACAAGTGTTTGGATATGCACTTTTTAAGGATGGAAGAAGAACTTGCCTTTCATATCCACTGGAAAATTTTCATTCAGATGTTTCAGACAGGAGCTTCCATAATGGGAGGTTCATTCAAAGAATGAGACAGAAGGCTGCATCTCTTCCAAAGTAATATCCCTTACCTTTTAGTTATGATCTATTAATCCCTAAATATTGTTTTTCTCAATGTGTTCCTTTTTTTTATTGGTTTAAATGAGCACTCCTTTTTATTTTGTCAAGCGTAATGCAATGCGAATATCCCTGAACATCTCTTGGCTAAGGAGGGTTTGCACTTAGTTGGAAGTGTGGATTGGGGTTCTTCCCCCTCCTTCTCATGTAATGCATGATATTTTTTATGATATGAATTAATAAAATCATTTTTAGTCCTCACAAAAAAAAGGGGAAACTTTGAAATGGCTTTTATGAAATATATACATATATGATATAGTTGTTTGAAAAGTTATGCTTCCGGCCTTCGTTTTCATCAGTGCTTGACACAGTCCAAGATTTTGGAATGTCTCAATCAATTCATTTTTAATGTGTAGTGAATTACAGACTTAAGATGTTGCCGTCAGTCATCTTTGACATTTTCAATGCTCTTTAGTTGTGTATTTGTCTTGCTCCAAGTGGTTCATTTGTGCATGCTGTAAGACTAATAGTTATTGATCATAACCAGTGTCCAACTGGAGCAAGGAACAGTCACATCTCTGCTCGAAGAAGATGGAACTATCAGGGGTGTGCAATACAAAACGAAGTCCGGTGATGAAGTGACTGCCTATGCTCCTCTGACTATTGTGTGAGATGGCTGCTTTTCAAACTTGAGACGGACTCTCTGTGAACCTAAGGTGATAATGGCTTCTACATTAACTAATATCCCTGTCCCAAATTATACGTCTTTTTAGGGAATTTTGCACAGATTAAGAATGTGGATGAATGTCGTAAATTTTAAGGAAAATGGTCTTTAGAAACTAATATTATGGGAGACAACAGCAAAGAGTAAAAAATACTCATGTTATGTGACGGATGAAATAATCGGCTTGAAACTTACTTCTCATTATTTAATCCTTTTGGCGAGATCTTTAGATTGTGCTCTGTAATATTTTTCAGTTAATTAGAAAAATTTTGTCTTTTTGTTTTTGCACTTGTTTGTTTCAAAGAGGTTTTTTCCCCCTCTTTCAAAGCGTGTTTTGTTGACAACTTTATTTTGCAGGTTGATGTGCCGTCTTGTTTTGTTGGTTGGTATTAAAGAACTGTCAACTTCCATTTTCCAATCATGGCCATGTCATTCTAGCAGATCCATCACCTATATTATTTTATCCAATCAGCAGCACAGAAATTAATTGTGTAGTTGATGTACCCGGTCAAAAGGTGCCGTCGATTTCAAATGGTGAAATGGGCAAATATTTGAAGACAGTTGTTGCATCACAGGTAATATAACATTATATATATGTTCATCAGTCATTGATTTCTCGAATTATTGATGTCGCGGTAATTTGACTAAAATTTTCACTTGCTTATTATATATTGTAGGCCCCTTCTGAATTGCATAGTGCATTCCTTGCAGCAGTTGAAGAGGGCAATATTAGAACAATGCCCAACAGAAGCATGCCGGCAGATCCTCATCCTGCCCCGGGGGCTTTACTCATAGGAGACGCATTCAACATGCGTCACCCTTTGACGGGAGGAGGAGTGACTGTGGCATTGTCTGATATTGTTGTGTTACGTAATCTGCTTAGACCTCTTGTTGATCTCAACGATGCCCCTACTCTTTGCAAATATCTTCAAATCATTTTACACTTTACGAAAGGTACTTGATCTCTATACAATAACATCAGCATTTTTTTAGTCAATTATTTACGAGAAACTTTCTCATGTTGCAGCCTGTAGCATCCACCATCAATACACTGGCGAATGCACTATACAAGGTGTTTTCTTCTTCTCCTGATCTAGCAAGAAAAGAAATGCGCCAAGCTTGCTGCGATTATCTTAGCCTTGGAGGTGTTTTCTCCACTGGACCGTGTCTCTCGCTATCCGGGTGAACCCCAGGCCCTTAAGCCTGGTTTGCCACTTCTTTGCCGTGGCAATATATGGTGTTGGTCGTTTATTGCTTCCTTTTCCATCTCTAAAACGAATGTGGATTGGAGCAAGATTGAGGAAAAGATGGAAATGCAGACTCATTGGCACCGGTGACACCCATCAAAAAGATGAAGTTCACTGAAAATCTAGGCACTCTACCGCTCAACAATGTAAAAAACCACATCCCTATTCCCCTAAGTCCATAAAAACTATCTATTTTGCTATCTACTCCCACAAAGGCAGCCTATGTACTATCTATTTTGCTACTCTACTCCCACAAACTATCTATTTTGCTAGGTACTCCCACAATAGCAGCCTATGTAAGATACAAATACTAACATGCCAGAACAACTGTAGTCAAACCAGTAACAATGTATTTTGAGAAACACGCTGATACATGTACACCGTGTTTCTAGCCACAACTACTTTCAGTAAAAAAAGGCTTAACGGACGTATTTTGATATATTACAACCACATCTTCCCCTACCCCCACAGCGAAACACATAAAAAAACAACTTCGCCATTCGAACACGCAAAAAAAAAACCCGAGGGCCTCATCGTGCAAAGCACGAACATCCCACTAGTTTGATATTATTTGGTAATATAGATTGTTAAACATTTAAACGTTCATTTGTATTTTCCAACGTTAGTTTTTGTGATGATTCACTCATGTGTTTTCCAATTTTGTTCCATGGGTAGATTTTATTATGCTTCTTGTTTTATGAATGTTATGTCTTGTTTTTTGTTTAGGGAATCATGGTTAGGATGAGATCTAGTGTTGCGAACGAGCAAACAAGTGATGCACCAACTGATATTGAAGTGGATCAAGTGGTTAATGATCCACCGATTCCGCCAAGTAATGCACCTGTTGTTGGGGGTTCGAGACAAACTGGTTTGGCGTATAAAACGAAGCGGAAAAGTGAAAAGAATGTTGAAGATGAAGTACAGGTGGAAGGAGCAACTGACACTGATGCAAGTGCAGTATTGTTACAACCAATTCAAGAAGGTGGTCAAGAGGGAGTGTCAACCGAGACATGTGCAAGTGCAATGGTAGTTGAGGGAGCTAACACAAGATATAAGGCTACGGTTGCGTCTTTAGAACCCATTCTAAAGTTATCTGAGGTACCTTCTTCCTCCAATATTGGACATGTTGATGACGTGATAGCTTAAACGTCCCAAACCCCAAACATTGGACAAGTTTAGCAGGTAGTAAACGAGCCACCACAGCAGGTAGTAAATGAGGCACACCTTAATTCCTTACATTAATAAAACTTATTCTTTAAATCCAACACACACACTATAATGCCCATTCTTTTATAAATTATTCATGTGAAAAACCTTATTTAATGTTACATTCAAAGCGACAGGTGGGGCAGCTCAAACGGGGAGTGGAAGGACAGCACTAGAAGCATGGGAGTGGCGGGCCAACAACAGAGGCAGGTGGGGGATCACATGATTCTGATGATAGTGATAGTGATGTGGAGGTAGACACAACTACATTATTGAAGGATTGGGAGAACTATGTTGCATCTGGTTTGTGGAAGAAAACGAAGGTATATTTAATTAAAAAAATTGTTTATAATTTGTTGACGGTTTTGTTTTTATATATCTTTGACGTTTGATTCGTTTAATTGTACAAGATCATGTCTCATAGGCTGTAAGCAATACACAACTTCTATAAAGCCAATCCATTGTACACCTTGATCAATACTTCTTATTTGCAAGCCAATCGAGTTATCGTTTGTGGATTTATTAAGAGGTGACATACATAAACAAACACCTTCCACTTACCCTTTGCTGAGATTACTATTACACTCGACGATGTGCGTTGTATGACGGGGTTACCGGTTAGTGGGTAGCCAGTGAACCGATTACGAAAGAGGTTAACCCAGTACAACTTGTGCACCAACTTCTCAGTATTGATTCAAATTTAGTGTTTGTTGAGTTTGATCATAGTGGAGGGTCTAGGGTGTCGAAAGTTGGTTGAAAACAATCTTGTGGGTAAGAGTGGGCAGAATAGGATCACTGTTGATCAAGCTGCACGGGGGTATCCGTTGTATTTGCTGGGGTGTACCCATTTCTGAGACCGGTCTGGAGACAATATACGTATAGCGTATCTTCATTTTTTGAAGGATTTGTATACAGTGCATGAGTGGGCTTGGGGTGCTGTGACACTTGTGAATCTGTATCGGCAACTTTCGAAGGCAACTTTGATGGGGGCTGTGAGAGTGTCTTGTTACCTGACACTCTTGGAGATATCATTGAATATTTTGATTTCTTAGGGTATTGATGGTTTTCATGAATGTTTTTACAACTTTTTGAGTATTTTTTTTGAAGGTATGGGTTTGTGAGCATTTTCCATCATTACGACCCCCTAGAAACGATGCGTTCAAGGAAGGAGAGAAGGTTCTGTCGATGAAGTGGAAACCAATCGGCGGAATGAAGGAAGCAATTGCGATGACTGCACTACGACATTCGAGAGAGGATTTGGACTTGCTGCAAGCGCGAGATGTAAGTCGGTTCGTTGGATGATAATGTTCAATTTTGTTGAGTTTTTCCTATAACACTTATCATTGTTGCAGGTTGTGTGGAATGCATATCAAAATATCAGAACATTGTCCGATGACAACATATGTTGTTATTACGGGTGCATAAGGACACTAGATATTGTTGAGCCTTATCACTTCAGCCGCATCGTCCGTTAGTTCGGTCATGTCCAATCCATACCACAATCGCCAATCCCTCAAAAAACATCAACTAGAAGTGGGAGTTTGAAAGGATATATTTCCAAGTACCCAACATGTGACGATCACTTCCTAATTTATCTCAATATTTGGTGTTTATAAGTAAACGGATGGGAAGGCTAGATTTGAGTGGGAGACCACTGATGACGGTCAAATTATACCCGTAAAAGTCATCAACGTTGACCTTAAATCGAGATTAATAATGTATATTTCATATTGAATCACTCGTTTTTATTTATTATTTAATGTTAAGTGATTATTAATATGATATTGGGTATTTAACTGTTTTTATTATTAAAAGGCCGATTTATTGTGCTATAAATGTTTATTTTGCAGATCACAACAAATCGAGAGGATAAATGTCATTCAATCAGTAAATCTCGAGATAATAAGGAAGAAAATCGGAGCATTAATCAAAGGATAAATCAGATCAGTTCAAAAGAATGCAGTGGGGAACAAGTCAGACAAAGAGACGCGTTTAACACGTGTAAAAAAGGGCTCGGTCGACCGAGCCTATCCATTCGGTCGACCGAGAGAGTCGGCTCGGTCACTTGAAGTTTATCCGGCAGAAATCGCGTGTATATCTTCTAGATCCTTCCTAGGTCGGCAAAAACCTCTATATAAGCAGCAGCTACGAAATTTGTAAAAACACACCAACACACACCTTAGACATACATACAATACCTTGAATCATTCATCATATAATTCATAATACAACTTTGATACAATGTAGCATAAATAATTTGAAGGTTTTTCAGAATTTGGAGGCTGCAAATATGTAAGCCCTTATTTTCTGTTTCTTTTCTTTTAAGTAATTAATCACTCCCAATTATGCTTTATCGTTTGAATTAGTTAATCATAGCTAGATGATGTAGATCTAGGCTATGACGATAGGGATGTGGCGACTCCTTGTCTATGGGGATCTCATAACCTACGTCATACACTTAGTATTTATTCATGAATCTACTTGATTTAATTAATGCGTATCTATGTTAGTTTATATGAATACTGTGCGAATTACTGTTTAATCTGTTATGTGTGATGAAACGCTGAGAGATATATTCTAAGATGTAATCTGGGGACGAAATCGATTCGGGTGACCGAATAAGTTCATTCGGTCGACCGAGCCTATTCACTCGGTCGACCGAGCCCCTGTCATCTGTTAATTACACCACGTCTTTATGGTTAGGTTAACCTAGTTGAATTTATTATCTCAGTAGGTATGGCTATGGCTACGTTACTCGCTTAGTTTAATTAAAACGTGTAAAAAGTAAATACCAATATAAAACTCTTAGGTAGGCTTATGAATTGCTCTTCACGGACGTTCAGCGTTATCTAGGTAGGTTTATATTTGGGGATTGCTAGCACCTGATTATACGTACGTCGTAGATTAGCATGAGACTATAACTTGGTAATTTCTAGTTGGACGAGAGCTTGAGTAATCGCTTAGGAAGTACGCCTAACCATAGGAATGTTGCCTAGACGAGGTGTACGATTAATATCGGCATCCTTAGTGCCGTAAGCGTGCAAGTTATATGAGATGGATACCCAAAAGGTGAAGTCACGTAATGTAGCACATTGATCTAGCAACCTAACCGGTGCTAAGTCAAGTTAAAGAGGATGACTCCCGTAGCCAATCTAAGATAGATACAAACGGATTGACAGTTAATAAGTTAAGTTTATTATATAAATTATCTAGGTCCAAACGATAAAGACTATAATTGGGGAGGTTAATTACGTTGTGTCGAGTCGTGTCTTTACCTTTCTTGTCTTATGTTGGTCGTAGGCCGCCTCTATGTCCTTGACATGTTTAATTAATTGTTTGTATATAAGATGATCCACAATTGGTTCCCTGTGGGATCGACCTTGATTCACTATAGCTATACTACGATAGGCCTAGTCCTCTTGCTAGTATTGGTTTATGGTGGTCAAGTATATTATAACCTGATTGACCCCGATCAAGTTTTTGGCGCCGTTGCCGGGGAACCAACGGTCAATTTTATATAAATAATTATTTATTCATGTCGAGTTTTCTGTTTTAGAGTCTGTTTTTACGTTTTTGAGTCCTTCGGGTTGTCTGCTCTGTGTAAAAATTCCAGAATCTGGAACAACTGGTTTCGCTCCCAGTGAGACTGCCTCTCGCTGCCAGCGAGCCTGGTTCTATTTTCTAGGACTTCGTGTTTCTATTTATCCCAGTATGTTTAATCCGTAAGTCTAATAGCAGCATGAGAGACCATGTTAAAATCAGTCTACGGTCTGTTTTGTTTTTCTTCTGTTTGCAGAAACCAGGGAAGCAATAATCTGAGTCAGTAATTTTTCAAGGGCGCTGAGAAAATAACCCAGCAACATGCGGAATTACTACTCTACGATGGGAAATCGATGGAAGCAATACCATTAAAGCACCAAGATGGCTCCAAAAAAAAATATATTTTAAGGCTTAAATTCTTCGTGGTACAATGTTGAAGGCAAGGTACTACCTCTTTTTTTGCTTATGTTTTACTACCTTTTGGTTTTTTGAGCATAAGTTAGCCTATACATGAACCTTAGTATGAATCTTGGCCCGGAGTTGGTTTGAAAGAATAATTTTATTAGTGTCGAAAGTTTTGCTCCATATCTGTCTCATCTAGAGGGTGTAGGGAAACATGTAGTCGTTGAAAGGAAGCAGTGAATAAAGAGTTCCTCGTAGTTCTGTTAAAATCTCTTTGTCCTATGCATGAGATTGCTTCTACTGGCCAGGGGAGCAACAAATTGTGTAGTTTAAGCATTCACAATCTAAAGAAGACGTTGAGTTTTGAGAGAACACCATCTTACGCTTCGTTGAGTTTTATGGTGATGGCTTCTCGGTGAACCCACCTTAAGCGAAAGCGAGATTACGCTTTGGGTGACAATTTAGAAATCGGAGACTCTTAGTACATTGGTTCGGAAATGGTCTAACCATGGCTGGGCGAGTTCAACCGAGCTTCGGCTCAATCGACTCCCCTCCACGTGTGATGTACGTTACAACAGTTCAACAAGACTTAGCATAGCCGATAAGCCTTCGGGCTAAACGGGGCTTAATCTTGACGGATTGGCCTGAACTGTCACATATGTTCCAACGAATAAGACGGCGTAGGCTTGCCTACATAACCGACCTTATTCGGAGTACTTTGATTCATTGTTTCTTATTGTCAAGGCCAAAGCCGTTATTTTAATCGAATTTCTTAGAATTCACTAATTCCTAAAACGAGAGCCGAGGTAAGAGCTTTGGATAAATGGTATGGATAAATGTCGTTTCCTAGGTCTCACAACCAAGGGAAGGGTATTAATCCGCAAAAGAAACAAGCCCACCTCTTATAGTGCGCGAACGGTCAAAGTCTGGCGATCCAAGAATGATAACTGACAAGGATAATTTTTGGAAAGTCAAGCTGAGGACTTTAAACTCAGAACTACTTCTTTAAAACCCTTAGGATTTCTTTTTAGGATTTTAGGTTTTGAGTCAAATAAAAGTAACGTGACATATGTTGAGGTTTTTTATTTTGCCGTGTTCCGATGGCCATTGGGCTAAGGATGTGCAAAACTTTTTTACTCAATAGGCCACGTGAAATAGAGTTCCGTAGGAGAGTCAAGAAATTGCTAAAGAAAAGGAAATTTAGCAATCCACCTTAAGATGGAGGCATTAAGAGAACTTGAGAATTACTGAAAATGTTACAGAGAATGATTGGTGTGAACAAGAACAATTTTGGTCAACTTCTAAAACCTTTTAGAAAGGTGATCCAAGTGAAAATCCAAAGTAATGTGCAATTCATTCTGCAATTATCCTTATCTTTCCCTTTACACTTTTTCACCTTCAAACTTTTCGATCCTCTCACCAATCTGCCCCAATAGTTCACATTTCTAACCATTCTTTCATCGCCTCTCTTTCTTTCCATCCGTTTCACTCTCCCACCCAATCCTATTCCTTTAAACAATTGTCAATCCCCAAAAACACAATTTCTTACCCACCCTTTATCTTTTCTTCCCATCCTTATGTGTATCTTTTTCTAAACCCATCATAGTCTCAACCTCCATCTTGTTCATAAAATACCTTTGTGTTGCGGAATTCGAAATATTGCTAAGCTTTAATGATTATCTTTTATCATTTTGATTTTCATGATTGTAGCTGGGGTAAGTGTAGCTCTGACCCTAGCTAGATTTTAAGAGTTTTTGGTTCAATCAAAGTACAACTTATCTTTCTACTGGAAGTTTTAAATTTCACACTTTTCCGACTATTCCGGCATTTCTAGATGATAAGTTTTGTTCTGAACTATCACACCGATCCGACCTTGTTGATGACGGTTATGACTTTTACGTGATACATTGGGTTATTAGTAATTTCGAGGAGTAGTTACATCTCCCTAAAGTTGTTGATATCCAATGCAAGCGAGAAGTTTCTGCGCTAAGTATTCAATTTTATCTTTAGCCTATAGGTCGCATTGCATCTGTTATACCTTACCAGGTTTCTCTTTTATACTGGACTGAATACATAGTGAGCCAGTCAACCTCGTGTTTTCCCACATGGGGTTATGCTTTTTGATCTTTGTCTTCTCCACCTGGTTTTAAGAATATTTAGGCGGTGGAGGTTGTAGATGAAGCCTACCATCTTTAGTTGCTTGTTTATTTTTCTTTTTGGTTTCCCTTGTCATTGGTTGTATAAAATAAAGTGGCTTAAAATGTTTTTCGGTATTCATACCTAATTACTGCCACATTATTCTATAATTTCCATAGACATGGTGTTATTAACGGTTTCATGGAGTTTGTCTGCTTATACAGGTTTCCACTTGCTTCTCCACAACGTGCTGACATTTACTCCGATATTGTTCCTTTACTTGAGAGCCGTTTCCAGAGCTAAGTATTTTTCTTAAATTCTCATTTATTTTTGTCATTGAGGACAATGCCATGTTTAAGTGGGGGGTAGGAGACTTAGCTATGTTATGTTATGATTGAAATTTGAATGAAACGGTAGAAAAATTGAAAAATTGAAAAATTGAATACATACCATATTATTTATCTCGTACCCTTAGAATTGTGAGTTCCTAGCTAAGAATTGATAGGAAATAAACCAAGTTTCATGAGTACGTGATCATTTTATACTTATGTTAAGTAAATTTAAGGATATTCATGCCCGTTTTTGCGAGTAGTTATTTATTATTCAATTACTCAATCTGTGAATCGAGTATACCGTGCAAATCATAATAACTGAAGAAATTATGTGTACATTGCATAGATGATTGGTTATGTGAACTTAGTATCAATATATATCTGCTGATGCATTCTTAAAGCAGGGTAATAAGCTTGAGACGTACCTGTGTTTTAGCAAAATGTTAGACACTGGGCTTGAAGTGACATTACCAAAGTAGCCCCGCGCTTGTGGTAATATTCGATGCTATACATGATCTAAGATAGGGGGATACTCTAAAAAGTTTTCTTCCTTGAGATTGATAGTATTTGAAAAATATGAAGAATTGAAGAAATTCAACTTTTAAGAGGCTTTGAGTAGTACTCGGTCTCCAAGTCCAAAATCCCTATAGATACGCTCTTGCTTATTGCTCTAGTGTTCTAACCCATTGCGAGGCATAAGAAGTATGAATCTTTGAGGTTGGTAGGTTGAGATTTATGGTTAGCATAAACTCTAATCTTGCCACAAATATATAAAACTAAATGCACATGCACACATCACTTCGATTCATAGTAAGTAGTGAATAATGGATATCTTATGAGCATGACTAGTATGAGTTGACTTGAGTTTCTTGTGTAAGTAAGATTTGACCATAGAAAATGTTGTCTTGGGGAATGACTTATTGATGCTTTGTTTGGGACGATCAAAGTCTAAGTGAGGGGTAGTTGATGACGGTCAAATTATACCCGTAAAAGTCATCATCGTTGACC
This sequence comes from Gentiana macrophylla, assembly GCA_026214975.1. Classification (NCBI taxonomy): domain Eukaryota; kingdom Viridiplantae; phylum Streptophyta; class Magnoliopsida; order Gentianales; family Gentianaceae; genus Gentiana; species Gentiana macrophylla. The sequence goes on from CM047815.1 coordinate 41,148,509, forward strand.
TTAAATCGAGATTGATAATGTATATTTCATATTGAATCACTCGTTTATATTTATTATTTAATGTTAAGTGATTATTAATATGATATTGGGTATTTAACTGTTTTTATTATTAAAAGGCCGATTTATTGTGCTATAAATGTTTATTTTGCAGATCACAACAAATCGAGAGGATAAATGTCATTCAATCAGTAAATCTCGAGATAATAAAGAAGAAAATCGGAGCATTAATCAAAGGATAAATCAGATCAGTTCAAAAGAATGCAAATGGGGAACAAGTCGGACAAAGAGACGCGCTTAAACACGTAAAAAAGGGCTCGGTCGACCGAGCCTATCCATTCGGTCGACCGAGAGAGTCGGCTCGGTCAATTGAAGTTTATCCGGCAGAAATCGCGTGTATATCTTCTAGATCCTTCCTAGGTCGGCAAAAACCTCTATATAAGCAGCAGCTACGAAATTTGTAAAAACACACCAACACACACCTTAGACATACATATGATGACGGTCAAATTATACCCGTAAAAGTCATCAACATTGAACTTAAATCGAGATTGATGGACTTATTTCTTAGTTTTGATGATGAGTGCCATACTAGCTGTTATAGTGCAAAGGCCAAAAGATGTCTAGATCAAATGTATAGGTTTATTAGAGTTTGATTCATAAATAGGTTTGATCAAACAAGCATTTGTAAAGTGGTCATTGATTGATATCGCAGATGGCTCAGTCGAGAGGGGTAGATAGGTCGATAGACTAGTCTTGAAGCTCGCCAAGGCGAAGGCGAAGGATGAGGGTTCAAACTCAGTAAATGAAGGCTAAGGGATCAAACTTAGTATTTAAAGTCAAGGATATGGAATCAGAATTTAGGCAAGTCTGTGATGACCTAAACTGATTACATATACCTTGTGTAGAAGGTCTAAGTTCCAATAAGTTGGATGATGTTTGGAACTTGGTTATAATTAAAATGGTGTAATCTATCTTCACAAATAAAAGTTAGATAAAAGAAATCAGCTGCAGTATATTTTATACACAGAAATATGATGTTCAGCAGACTGATAGGTCCTTCAGCAGACTGATGAACCTGCTGATATAATACCTCGATTAATTCAAGATTATTGGAAGATTACATTGATAAGGACAACCAACTACCTCTGACTTATCAAGGAAATCAAAGGCTGAGATTAAAAAGACGTTGGGATGATTTATATTTTTATCCGTTGGATACAAGTCAAAGGGGTGGACAGAATGCACTGTCAAAAAGGAATTCTGACAGTGTCAGTCCTATGAATAGTGACAGAATGCAAATCAGATGGGACAAAAACAAGGAACAGTCACATTTGAATTTCCAATACAAGTCACATGCATTCCTGCCTATAAATAGAGGGCTTTCAACTCAGAAAATAAGGATGAATTTTGGAAAAACTTTAAGTGTTAATACTGAGCTGAAAAACACCCTGCTGAACTTGCTGAGCATAAAGCTGCTGATCTAGTAAATTTCTTCAAGTGCATTCTGTATTCAAGTTTGCATCAAGACTACACACTTGAAGGCGCAAGTGCTTGATTACATCATCCTAATCAAGTCTTCTTTGAATTGAATCATTTACTTGATTCAATCTTTATTTCATAAAGAACTCTTGAAGACAGTGAAGCATCTGTTGGGTGTGAAAAGGCTGTTGTTTGTGGTGGAGTGGTGAAGAGGCAATCCTATCCTTCAAGGACCAAGTGGAAGACTCGGGGAGCGGCAATCCTACTGCTCCAGTTTTGATTTGTGAAGCCATAGTTATTGGTGAAGGACAAACAACTTAGGAATCTTTGTAACAGCTACATCAAAGATCTCTAGTGAATTTCCTCCAACATCACAGGAGAAGAGTGGGTCGCGAGATTACACCACCTAGAACCACTATAAAATATGCCTACTTACTTTCAAAGATTTACTTTACTGCACTTAGTTTATTTCATTCATCAACCTCATCGAATCTAGCAAATCGAAATCACACACTTGCACTCATGAGTATCTAATACTTAGTATCATATTTAACAACAAGTACTAAGGCTTAATTTTGATATAATTCCATTTGCACAAATTCAGCAAACTAAGCTGTCGAAGACTCATGTTTATCGGCCAGGCTCACGAGGTCTCAAAGAGACTCTGAAACATCAGCAGGCTGCTGAAGTTGCAGAATTTGTTAACTCCAAAATTTTAAGTGTTAAGTTTATTCACCCCCCTTCTAAACTTAACCAAAGCCTTTTCAAGGGACCAACAATTGGTATCGGAGCAGTGCTTCTGTTCTGAAGTAATCCTACTTGTTAATGTGCTTGTGAAAATTCTTTAAAACTTTCTTTCAATTTACAGATTTTCTAAGACTTGCATCATGGACAACACACAGTATGCTAGAACTATGTTGATGTGTTCTCTTGATAGATTTGATGAGTATAAACGTCGAATGCGAGGCATACCTTGTCGCTACTCATGATGAGATGATGGATGTACTAACCGATGGACCACCTTTGGAGATTACAAAGCGTGAAGAATGGGTGGGTGACACAACTGAGTACATTCCTAAAGCAAAAAGAGAATGGAATGCAGAAGACAGCAAAAGAGCAAACCTCAACAACATTGCTATTGATATCATTTACAGAACCTTGGATAGCAATATGTACATGAAGGTTAAAGATTGCAAGACTGCAAAGGAACTTTGGGACAAGATTCACTTGATCTGTGAAGGCACTGATGCAATAAAGAAGAACAAAATCGGTGTGGCAGAAAGAGGTTTCAAAAGTTCAAGATGCTGCCAAATGAAACCATTGAGCAAATGGAGTCAAGATTCAATGTAATCTTGGATGAACTTACCCTGCTGAGTGTAAGTTATTCAAAAGAGGAAATAAACACCAAAATCTTGGAAGCTCTACCTGCAAAAGATGTTTGGAAAATAAAGGTGACTGCAATTGAAGAAATGAGAAAGTTGCATGAAGAAGACACCTTCAAGTTGTTTTCAGATCTCAAGGCTTATGAATTTAGCAAAAAGCTTGTACCTGAGACTGAAAAGGAAGATCCAAAGACCACTGCATTGGCTGCTTCACATTATGAATAAACATCAGGAGGACAGGATGATATGATGGATGAGATGCAAGAACAGATTGCCCTACTGAGCAAGAAAATCAGGATGATGAAGACTGGAAAGGCCACTGCAAGAAATTTTACAAAGAGGCCTACTGAAAGAAGGAAAGAAGAACCAAAGAAAGATAATGACTATCTGTGTTTTAATTGCAAGAAACCAGGACACTTCAAACTGATCGTCCCGAGTTAAAACAAGGCAAGGAACACGATTATCTTTGCTTCAAGCGCAAGAAGCCTGGACATTTTAGACTGATTGTCGGACTCATCAAGACCAAGAGTCAACAAAGAAGACATGGCAAGAAGGCTATGGTTCTTTGAAGATGAATCAGGGTATGAAGTTGAATCTGAAAAAGGAAATGAATCAGATGACACAACACTGGTTGCTGATATGAAGGATTATGCTTTGATGGCCAATATGGATGAAACCGCGAGAAGGTATACAACATCAGATCTATCAACACTCCTCGCTGGAAGTGATTGTGAATCAACTTGTGGTTCAAATCCTAGAAATTTCGACAACAATGAGACTTTGGATGCCATCCTTAATCAATCGAGGATAATACAATCTGTTATGAGATTGTGAAGGCTGAAAAGAAGCTCTTGAATTGGAAGTTGGAATATTGAAAATTTGAATTGAGGGTTCTCAAAGGTAAGGAAAAGATGTTGGATGAGAATCAATATAAGTCTCTTTGAACATCCAGTGACCTCTGAATCTATTTGAACCATCTTGTTCCACTACTGCATATGTTTGGTAAAAACTCGTTTTAATATTTATAACCGAAACACCCCAAGTATAAGGATCGTAGTATAGGATGTTATCGGGTCGTCCTAAGGGAATGGAATGTTTATCGAATTCAAGTATAAACCTATATCGATTATGTCACAATTATCTATCTAAACTAAGGTTGAAACTAACTAAAACCTAAACCTAAGAATTAAAAAAAAAAAAAGCAGAAATAAAACAAGCGAGAAAAATAAGAAAGCAGAAAAGGCGGACGGCGTTCACTAGAGTGAACGAACGTCTGGAAACTGAATCTAACGGACGGGCGTCTGCTATTGCGGACGGGCGTCTGACTATGAACAGAAGCAGAAAAGTGCAGGAAAATAGCAGGAAATTAGGGTGTCTAAAACTAGAACTTAACTAAAGATTAAACTAATGATTTGATTGATAAACAAGTTAAGGAAAAAACACAATGAGGCAACTAGATTCCACCTATCAACCAACAATCCCTAACTAGATGGTGATCTAAAGATATAGTTTTTAGTAGTGATCTATTCACGAATCCAATTAAATTTCTTCAACCAAATTCTAGGGTTTCGTTTATCTTTTCAAGTAAAACTAAACAAAGATACCAAACATGATCACGAGATTATCTCTAATACTCTTACTCAATCAACTATGCATAATCTCTTATAACACAATTAATTGCATCACTTGAACGAAATAAAACTTAAACCAATATATTTTCATACATAGATCCAAGCATATTGATATAGATAAATCGTTTCATCGAATCGTTGATTCAAACAAAACATGAACAATACAATACAGCATCCTAAGTGATGAAAAACTATAAATTAAACTCACTAATCATAAAGCATCGAACTTTCTAGTTGGTTGTGTTGTTGATAGGCTTCCTCCGTCGACTCACTGCAAGGTTTTTAGCCAACAATCATATTGGAGATGATTGTTGGGTTGGAGAAGTTCATCTCTGTTGAATTAGGGTTCTGGCCGCAGCTTTTTGGTGTGAAAGTGCGATCTCAATGATGTGTAAAAATCGTATCCCCCCTTTAGGGTTTAAGGGCTGCTGTATTTATAGAGTTTTAAGTCGGCTGCGAACAGGTCGGCTGCGAACGCTCGTCTGAATATCCGGACGCTGAGTAAACGCTCGTTCATCCTCCGTCTGAACTCTCTGAATGTAAAATACGATTCTGGACGCTGCATGGACGCTTGATTCACTACGGACTTTCGCCCAAGATCGATGAGACGCCCGTTTGAACTGCTGAGGATCGGATCTCTTCATCTTTATCCAATTTCTTCAAGCCACTTCCAACTCTATCTTGAATAATTCGACTTGAGCTTCATTTATCCACTTATAGCACTCGAAATTAAGCCTCCTAAAGGATAAATAAACATTGCAAAATGTAGTGAAATCCAAATAATCATAATTTAATCAATTAAACACTTAAAATAACCAATTTTGCAAATAACCATCTTAAAATGATCCTTACTAAATAATTACACTTAAACCCTTAATTCTCATGTAAATTATGCAAATGTGGGGAAAATAATAGTGAAATACACCCTTAATAATCATATAAATATGGCCTTAACAACACCCCCACACTTAACTTTTTGTACGTCCTCGGACAAAACAATCAAAACTATAGCTCAACTTTCATGCAATCCACATAGATCTCTAACTCACGTAACACAAGATACAACAACTATAGCCAACAATACCATCACAGAGATAGATTCAGTGTATGTGTGACAAGCTCTTTTCAAATTTAACAAGCCTATCAAAGAAATATCCTCTCAAAAATCCAATGACTATCCTAGATATAGGCAGTAATAGCTCCACTCAAAGCCTTCCCACGCACTCGGTAGGATAATCCCTACAAAGATATCATGCGGTTCTACTGGGTATAAGATCCATGATAACAAAGACTTCACTTTATATTCTATTCATCATTTTCAAAATTTTCAACTTGACGATATCGAGAATGAGCTTTTACCCCTCATAGTAGAAAGCAGGACATTTCGTGATAATCCCTACCTACTCAAATCATAAGGTAGCTATAAAGTACCTGATCGTCGTGAGCTTTTGGTCATCATAGTGGTATAGGACATACGTGGTATACCCTACCTCACTCAAATCATTAACCAGCTTCCGACAAACGTACTTATTCACTAATTATTTATTCATTCACTTTTTAAAGACATAAGTTACATCTCACTTATCACATTCAAACTTTATGATATTCACAGCACACGGTCTAACTCAGATGTTACTATATCGACCTTCCTAAGATAAATCATCAAAATAATGACAGGATATACTTCAAAAATCTTGCTTCACAATCAAAGGCTTTCGTGAGTGCAAAAGGAATACTATCTCCATAAAAGTAAAGACAAGCTATAATTATCTCACTAAGTCACATACTATCATCGTTAGGAACTACAACTAGCAAGCATTTAGTTTCAATCATATGCTCGAGATGCACAAAAATTTCAAATTTGCTCGAAATTTAACATTCACTCATATTTCAAAAGATACAGCCTGAAAACATACCCATTCAAAAGATACAGCCTGAAAACATACCCATTTTACCCCCCACACTTAAATCACATTATGCCCTCAGAATGTGCAAAATAAAAGAAAAAAAACTTAGCTGGTTTCAACAGTGGTTGTCGGATGAAAGTTGGCAGAGGTCAGGCCGGAGCATGAATGTACCGCTACAACTTGAATAGACAACACTGGACATAAAAGCTTGCGAACCTGCTAAAAAGTATCTGTAACACTCGACATACCATATAATCTCGGGGTACACGGGGTATATGAGCAAATATACAAAACACTTACAACAAGAGTAAAAGGAATAACCATCAACACGCAACTAGAGTACCACTTCTAAAAACAAGAAAACAAAACAACCTAAGAAAATAAAACAAATAAAACAAACTAGGTTGCCTCTCCAGGAGCGCTCTTTTAACGTCAATAGCTTGACACAGATTTCAAAAGATCACCCGGATCGGGCCACTTTGGTTTGACTACCGCCACCTCATGTGATCGTAATCGGAAGTATTGGGGCGGAAATGATTTTCACCACAACAACAAGTCAAGTGCGCAATAAGATCATTAAACTTTTCTCTCCAAACTACACTGACTCTCTGCTTCTTGTTCTGGCGGATGATCGGCATGGGTGTGCTAACATGCTCAGGAGTCTCAGGAGAAGGTTCCTCACAGGTAGAGGTAGGAATGTCATCATCATCGACTCAAAGAAATAAGATGGAATCTCTTCACAGATCAGGACATCTGTACTCTCATCTCTTCTTTGGAAATAAAGAGTCTCATGCTTTTCCTTTGGTTGCCCAAAATATTTCTTAAGTCGATGGCCATTCACTTTAAAAGCTTGATTACCATACCCGTTCAAAGTAATTACTCCACTTGGATTAACCTCGAGAATCTCAAAGGGACCGGACCATCTAGACTTGAGTTTACCGGAAGCAAGGTGAAGTCTAGTATTATAGAGTAAAGCCATTTCACCAACTTTGAATTCTCGGTCCTTGATCTTAGCATCATGGAGCATCTTCGTTCTTTCCTTGCTAAGCTTAGCATTCTCGTACGCACGGAGTCTGAATTCGTCGAGCTCGTTCAATTGTAACAACCGTTTCTCCCCACAGAGCTGGCTATCGAAATTTAAGAATTTAATTGCCCAGAAAGCTCTGTGCTCAAGTTCGACAGGTAAATGACAAGCTTTGCCATAGACCATTTGGAAGGGTGACGTGCCCATCGGGGTTTTAAATGCAGTACGATAAGCCCACAATGCGTCATCCAACTTAAGACTCCAATTAGATCGATTATTGTTCACGGTCTTCTCCAAAATTCTTTTCAAGCTCTGGTTGCTTACCTCGACTTGGCCACTAGTTTGGGGATGATATGGTGTACCAACTTTGTGTTTGACACCATATTTTTCAAGGATTTTATCAAGCGGCGCATTGCAAAAATGGGTACCTTCATCACTAATGAGTGCTCTTGGACAGCCGAATCTGGTAAAGATATTCTTTTGCAAGAATTTCTTCACGACTTTATGATCATTAGTTTGGGTGGCTATTGCTTCAACCCACTTGGAAACATAGTCGACACAGACGAGGATATATTTATTACCGCACGAAGATGGAAAGGGCCCATAAAATCTATGCCCCAACGCGTCGAAAACTTCGCATTCAAGAATGGGCTTAAGTGGCATTTCCATCCTACTACTCTGCCGTCAGCCGGCACCTATCACAACCTTTACAAAAGGCTTCGCATCCTTAAACAGAGTCGGCCAAGAGAATCCAGCTTGAAGGATCTTTGCAACCGTCTTTGGTGTTCCATAGTAGTGACCTCCGGTAGGACCGCTTATGGCATTGTTCTAAGATATCCCACCGATCATGCTCAGGAACACACCGTCGAAGCAACCCGTCTTTCTGGACTCGAACAAATAAGGATCTTCCCATACGAGATATTTAAGATCGTAAAAGAACTTTTTCTTCTCCCGATACGTCATATCCTCTAAATGACCACTCGCTAAATAGTTGGCGTAGTCGACATACCACGGCCTAACCGTTTCAAGCTTCATCAATTGCTCGGTTGGAAAATCAATGCCTATATCATTGTGATTCTTCGCACCCTCATTTACTAAGCGAGATAAATGATCACCACAATATTCTCACTACCTTTCTTATCTTTAATCACAAGGTCAAACTCTTGTAAAATCAAAATCCATCGAAGTAACCTTGGTTTGGCATCCGCCTTATCCATAAGGTAGCGTAAAGCTGCGTGGTCTCGTCCAAACAACAACTTGAGACCCTAGAAGATAACTTCTAAACTTGTCAATGGCAAAAACAACAAACTAAGAATTCCTTCTCGGTTGTGGTATAATTGCATTGAGCCGGGTTCAAGGTGCGGCTCGCATAATAAATGGGCTGAACCTTTTATCAACTCTTTGACCTAAAGCTGCGCTTTCACGGCGTAATTAGAGGCATCGCACATTAACTCAAAAGGCTTGGTCCGGTCGGGGGGCTACTAAAATAGGGGCATCGATAAGCTTGTCTTTCAGACAATTGAAAGCTTCTTTGCACTTCGTGATCGAACAAGAAATCTACATCATCTTTCAAAAGATTTGATAAAGGCTTGGCGATGGTAGAAAAATCTTTAATGAAACGCTTTGTAGGAAGCCAACATGACCTAGAAAACCTCGTACCTCTTTCACTGTCTTAGGGTACGTCATCCTTTCAATGGCCTCGACCTTAGCCTTATCAACTTGAATACCAGCATTGGACACCTTATGTCCCAAAACTATTCCTTCGTCTACTAGAAAATGGCATTTTTCCCAGTTAAGCACCAGATTTTTCTCAACACAACGTTGGAGTACCATATCTAGATTCTTTAAGATTTCATCAAAGCTATCGCCGTAGACTGAGAAGTCATCCATGAAGACCTCCATGCATTGCTCCACAAGTCCATCAAAAATGGCTAACATGCACCGTTGAAAAGTCGCGGGTGCATTGCATAAGCCGAATGGCATTCTGCGGAACGCAAAAGTACCAGATGGACAGGTAAATGTGGTCTTTTCCTGGTCATTGGGATCGATGGCTATCTGGAAGTAACCGAGTATTCCATCAGGAAACAAAAATAACTTTGAACACTCCGTCTTTTGATAAAGCTGGTCAATGAAGGGTAGGGGAAAGTGGTCCTTGGCAGTGACCTCGTTAAGTCGACGATAGTCAATGCAGACTCTATAGCCTGTCACGAGTCGTAAGGCAACTTCCACCCCTTTTTCATTCTTTTCAACCGTGATACCGCCCTTCTTTGGCACAACTTGAGTAGGGGTCGACCCACCTCGCTATCGGCGATTGCGTAGATGATTCCCATGTCAAGCCACTTTATAACTTCCTTCTTAACAACCTCCTGCGATATGCGGATTCAGCCTTCGCTGAGGTTGTCTTACTTTCTTAGCTCCTTCCTCGGTTCGGATCTTATGCATGCACACATCCGGGTGATTCCTCGGATATCACCCACTTGCCATCCGAACGCGAGGATGTTCTTCTTAAGCACTTCTATCACCGTGTGCTTCTTGCTCGTGGTCGAGTTTCAAGAAATGATCAAAGGCAATTTATCTCCATCCTTAAGAAAGATATACTTAAGGTGTTTCGGAAGCGGTTTGAGCTCTAAATCAGTAGGTGGTTGCTCAATACTAGACTTTAACGGGCCACCTTTATCTTTATGAGCTTGGAGTGGTTGACTAAAGAATAGCTCATCTTCCCGAGGCTCAACCCCAGAAAGGTATTGGATCAAATCGTCCATCGGAATCCTCCGATCAACACTTGCTTCCTTTTTCTTGTGATCGATCATTTTTCTTAACTCTTCATCTTTAAGCTCTTCGCGCGACTCTTCCCAATCATCTACTTCCCAATGAGTAGCTTCTCTCCAAAACTCTACCTCGTCCCAACTACCCCCGTGAGCTTTTTTCACCAGGGATGAAGTCTTCCCGACTCATTCTTTGAAATCATCGTTTGTTCTTCGGGCATCTCCATGCTTCTAACTCAATAACAGCCCGGTGTGAGCGAGTGAAGATGACTCGTCAATGCCTACGGCTTGAAATGAATTAGAAGGTGGTCCGCGATCACCGGATCCTCAATGTCCATGACTTCAAAAACACCTATCTCTCGTCAACTCTCGCTTCTTCAAAGTAGGCATCTTTTTCGTCCTCATAGATAGCTTCGACAAACGATATTTCATCAATTACGGCTCTTTCAGGATGTGTCCTCGTGTGAAGGTGACAGATGTGTCACCGACTCTAAGAGTAACTCATCCCTGCGTAAGTCGATGAGAGCGTTAGAAGTGTCAAAAAGGTTCGGCCTAGAATTAGAGGCATCTCCTTATCAGGTGGATAGTCTAGAATAACCCAGTCGGTAGGGAAGACTAAATGTTCAACTTGAAGGAGCACATTAGCTACACAACCGGCTGCAGTCTGGCTAGATTTATCTACCATCTGAAGAGAAATCGGGCGTTCCCGCATCCTTTTATCTAACCCGAGCTTTTTGCATACGTTTAATGGCATCACATTAATAGAGGCCCCTGAGTCGCATAATACATTTTCGAACAAATGGCCTTCGATCTCACAGAGATTGAAGTTCGCCAGAGGTCACCTCGCTAACAAATGACTTTCAGTGAAACCATCGCGCAATCTTCGCATAGCACTTCTTCAGCCATCCCCTGAAGCTTTCTCTTACTCCCACAGAATTCTTTAAGATACTTAGAGCATTTAGGCATTTCAGTTAATACCTCGGCTAAGGGCATACTAACTTGAGTGTCTCTAAGCATCCTCCTCACTCCATCATACTGCTTGTCTTTAGTGAGGGCTTTCTCTTTCCTTTTTGGTGGATAAGGAAGGGCTTTATCATTCCTTGTAGCTTGATTCTTTATCGCCTCATCCTCCTTATCCTTCCATCTCACAAACTTTTCTTCCTTTTTCTTAGTCAGGGGTACCGCCCCTTGACTTTCCTTTCTTTCCTCATCATCAGAATCAATGTCGTTCCCCGAAGAATTCTCGTTAGGCTCCTCCTCATCGCCGCTTTTTCGGCTTTTAGAGTTCGATTTTCCCTCCCGAACTTATGGCGTCGGGGAGGGGCTACTCGCTTCCGACACTTTGCCGGGTCCAGCCTTCTTACCACTTCTCAAAGTTACTTCATTCAACTCTTCTTCTTGTCCATACTCCCACTGAGGTGTAATGGCAGTGCAAACATTCACATCAGCTTTCGGATTTCTCTCGGTATAACTCGGGAGTTTACCGTGAGGTCTGCTTGCTTGCTGGTCTGCCATCTGACCAACTTGTCTCTCAATCGCTTTAACGCTAGTAGACAAGGTCTTCACCATGTCTACCAGCTCATCGAATTTGTGTAATAGTTTGTGTGTAGTAAAACTGAAAACTGGAAATCATCTAGAAAATTGGATATTAACATGAACTGAAGATTTCACTCAGAACTGAAGTTCACTTAGAGTTGAAAAAGGTAAGTTCGCTGAGGGACACAGACTTGGTTGACTTATCTAGAAGATTGAAGAACTGTGGGAACAAACTCAGTGGTAGAGGAACTGAGGGACACATACTCAGTTATTGAAGAGTGAAGAACTGAGGGTTCAGACTCAGTTATGAAGATTAAAAGTCAAGACTGTAAAGTTAGAATTCAGGTAAGTCTGTGATGGCCTGAACTGACTTTATGGATCTTGTAATGAAGACCTAAGAATCACAAGGACAATGATATCTTAGATGATTTATTAAGGATATGGTGTACTTTGATTAAGTCATATAAGATCAGATGAATAGTACTAAGTTTTGAAGAAGAGTAAAAACTCAGTTAATGCTCTAAGTCAGTTGACAAACTGATAACTGACTTACTCATGTATCAAGATACTTAGTTTTATAATCAGTCACCCAAGGATCTAAAGCAATATATGAACATTGCAAAATAAGGAATTCTATTGGATGAAGCACTGACAAGCCAGAACGGTCACTGACTGATAACATGACCACTAACGGCTATATTGATTTAAACGTTGATAGAATTCAAATTCAAACAAGATGAACGTTGGACCTCACACTATAAATAGAGGACTTGGCATCAAGGATCAAACACCGAACAACAACGCACAAATACAATTTCTATTGTGCCCAAGTTTTGTTCATCCGAATTGCTATCAATCTTTGCGCTTAACAAGATCATATCTAGAATTATTCAAGTGTTCAAGCTACAAAAGACTCAATCAAGAATCAGACACTTAGAAGAACCAAAAGCAAGAATCAATTTATTGATTCTCAGCCCAACATTGATTTTTATCAAAGGTTTAGACTGTGAAGAAATCCGGTTAAGGATTTGCCAAGGATAGTTGTTGTTTTTGCAGTCGGGTAGACTGTGTTTGTGGTGGAGCTGGAGAAGAGTCAATACAACCCTCTAAGGACCAGTGTTTCAAGAAGTTGCAGAGCAGCAATCCTACTTGTTCTATAGTTGCTTAGATAGTGAAGCTCGGTATTAGTCAAGGAGTATCTTTTAGCTGTTTGTAACCGGCAACCTAAAAAATTTCTAGTGGAATTTTCCTCCTACATCACGGGGGAAGAGTGGACTGACAGGATTACATGACCTGTAACCACTATAACTCTCGCCTTATTTACTTCATGCATTTACTTTCTGTTATTTGGTTTTTTATTTTGTGATTATTTTTCTGTTGGAAAGGTGTCCTAAGCCCAATCGGGCTGGACCGGATCTGACCGGGTCGGGTCGTTTACAGTCTATTTAGTTCATGTAATAACTTTATTATGATTAATAAAAGCACTTATGTTATTATATATTGTTTATCTTCATATTATTTGTTGTATATATATAGTGACGTCGCTAGTGTCAAACTGTGATAGAGAAACCATGATAGTGATTATGGTTGATGAGATCTCTAATCACTCTAACAAGTTTGGTACTTAAATCTCTCTAGTCTTATGTACTGTCAAATGGGACATTGGTAGTATAACCAGACTAGCACGTATTGGGTGTCTTCTATCTTGTAGAAGGTAGGGATAGATCTCGTCTATCGAAGTGTAGAGACACTTGGACTGTACGTGTACGTGTATTAGAGAATGCATACATTAGACTAACCCACTTACATTAAGTGTGACACTATGTGGCGGTTGTGTAATTATCCTTTAAACTGGAGACTTCATGGCCTCACAGTGTGGATTGTCATGCTTTGACACTATTGAGATTTCCCCTAGCCATGGGGCGATCATGCGGTAGTGATTGGGTGTGATATTGAAGAATGCAGAGTATACATGATTGGTCGTCCGAGAACCGCGTATCCTATGATTGGGATCGAGTCTCCGAAATGGCCTTCTTATAAGGAATGTTTATCTCTCGAGAATCTTTGCAAAGTGGGAGTAAATGTGTTATTCCGAAAGAGCATGATATCCTGATTATAAGATACGATTGTTAATGCATTGACACTCGAGATACAATCGTATGGATATTATTACAGCGATAAGATCGTAATTTACACGGTAACTGTTTCACATGAAAGGCAGTAGTTGTTGCTTTTGACTCTTCCGATGATTGGGGGTCATGGTGTGTTGCTAGACGCTATCCCGTGATCGTTTGGCATGAAGGGTATTTTCATAATTTGCACTTTGTGTCTACGGCTAACATATTCGGAAGCCTATCGGGTCACACACATAAGAACATTGAGTCGGATTAAAATGCGGTTATATTTGATAACCAAATAAGAAAATTTTATCTCTAGACTATAAATGTTATAATGGTAAATCAATATGTGGTATTTATTTATTATGAATAAATAAAATACAAGATATTAATTATAAACAAATTATATTAATTAAAGAATATTCCGGAAGTAAATTTATTGACTATAGGGGCGCCACAATTGATGTGTATAAGATACACTTGGATTGTGCAATTTAATTGATAAGATTACCATAATATTAATATTGGATATTAATTAATTGATTTTGGAAAAATAGATTCATGGTAATAAGATAATTATATTCAATATAAGATATTAGCAAAATTAATTATAATTAATGAGATAAATCAATCTAGGAGATTTTCCGTATTTTACTGGGAAAAAGTTTTCTTCTCCTCCACTCTTCATTGGGGCGCCACCTCCTCTATATAAAGGAAGTAGGTGTCAAGCTCTTTTATACATCGATGTAAAATAGAGAGCTTCCTATAGAGAGTTTGTGAGGGAGGAAAAAGGCCGGTCTAGCAACCAGAGTTTTCCAATAGCAATTCAAGGTGGATTCCGGCGAGGAGTTCGTGTGGATTATCGATAGAGGCCGGACGCGTGGACGGCTTGCGCACTGTACTACTCTCCGTTGATGGTCAAAGCGACGATCTTATAGATCATCAAAGGTATATTCTATCAAACTACTTAATGTGTTTATTGTATTAAATGAAAAACGATCTAAAAAGGAAATCACATTTTAAATTCCGCTGCGTTAAACTAGTGATTTCCTAACAGTGGTATCAGAAGACGGACTTTGAGCTTAAGCAATATGCACATTTTAATTGCATAGTAATTAATCGATAGATGCAAGATCTAGATCAATGAAACGTTTGAAACAAAAAAAAAAAAAGAATCGATGGGGCTCGTCCAACCGGCGGCGGCCCCCTCCACGGCGGCGGCTCTCTGAGCTTCCGGCATCGGCCGGCTTTTGCAAAAGGGAAGGATCGATTCGTTTTTCGTTTTGAAATATTTATTGTGCATAGATATCTCTTTTGTTTAGTTGTGTCATGTGGCCAACCAATGGTTCAAATAGTTTGGGCCATTGGGAAGCCATAGTGGCATATTAACCAAAATATTGGCCTGTCCAAATTTTGATTTGGAATAGGCCTAGGTCCTTTTCAAATATTTGATTTGTGAAGGGCTTAGGCATAGGCCACTTCCAAAAATTTGATTTTGGAAAGTGGCCAGGCCTAAACCAAATTTGGTTTAGGATGATGTCTTTTGGTTTAGGAAACCAAAGGCATCCCTTTTGGTTAAGAACCAAAAGGAAAGGAAACAAATATGAGACTTTATAATTTTGATTTTAATTTTGAATAGTTCAAATTTAATTAAATTAAAATTATAATCGATTTAAAATTAAATGTTAATTTTATTTTCGATTAAGTCATATAATTAATTCAAAGTTATTTAATTATTTGATGTGATAAAATAAGACGCATACGTAGTTAAAATAATAATTTGATCTTTTTCATAAGATAAAATTGTATGTATTAGATATGTAGATATAATGTGATTATATGGACCCCGATTGATCATGGACTCGACCAATAGGATAGATGGGAATATTTTCTTTTTGTTGGTTTTTGAAAAATTGTCCTAGGCTGTTACGAAGAACATGACCTAGTTTACTTTTTGCATTTATCCCATTCCCAAAGCTCCCCCCCGTGTGCGGCGGGTGTAATTATTTATTAGATAGATTATTATGTAACAAGAATGAAGCAAGAAGACGAAGACCAAGGAGAGATAAAGAACCCATTGGCGTACAACAATAAAGATCCTATTGGCGGTTGGAGATACCCTTATTTTGCGACCTGCGGTTTCGTCAGTTTGTATTCGAAACCGCACCTAGGAAAAGTCCATGATCATACCGGTTATTTTGTGCGCGGAATGTTTTGTATGTTTTACTTTATATGATATCGTAGTAATATGCACACAGTAGATGAGACCATAATCAAACAAGATTAATTAAGTGAATTAATTTAAAACTATTCCCACGCCAAAAATCGAGCCAAAATTGTCTCCCAATATTATAATGACAGTGAAAAGCCCTTGTTTGGATCCAACTGATCGGCCCTCATCGGGAGTTGACCTACCACGGCTATATCATTATTATCGAGATATGATCGTCATGAGATCTCATGAATACTTGGGTTACGACTCGACTAAAATCTTGCGGTGATTGGCCCTCGTCAGGACCGTCTAATTTTAGAGACAAGGGGTTGACTATCACATAGAGATGTGAAATGTCAAAGAGTTGACTAGTCAGCCACTGGGAGCCGCATATGATGTGATTGGTAGGAGTACCTACCTTTCGAAATTATCTCGGTTGATCGGGCCTCGTCGGGAATAGAGAAAACTAGATGGGATCCCAGCCACTAAAGAATTAATTACATTCTTGAAAGCCAATAGGGAATAGTTGGCTAGTGGGAGTAAAACCTTATAAAATTTCAAGTGCAAATTTAGGGTTTTCTTAAATACATGAGCTTTTACTTATTCTATCTTTATCTATTGTTGTAGAAAAATTTCAAACAAATTGAACCTGCATTTTATTATCGACAATAAGCTTGACGAAACTAATTTCTTGTTTGGGAAAGAAACCTCAAAATCATTTTGAGGCACGAGAAGATTGGCTATGTCTTGGATGAGGCCCTACCGGAAAAGCCCGTTGAGGGTTCGGCTGTAGATTCTATCGAGAAGTACAACAATCACTATTCTGACAGTACTGATGCTACATGTATCATGCTTGCTTCTATGACACCTGAACTGTAGAAATAGCATGAGTCTATGGACGCCTACTCAATCATGGTCCACCTAAAGGAACTCTATACTTCTCAGTCTCGCACTGAGAGGTACGAGATCTCGAAGGCCCTGTTTGGTTGTAAGATGGCCTTTGGGACTGCTATGGAGTCACACATGCTTAAAATGATTAGGTACATAGAGAGGCTTGGGAAGCTGGGCCACAAGTTGGAACGAGAATTGAGTATTGACTTGATTCTGCAAGTTCTACCTGATTCATCCTCACAGTTCGTGATGAATTATCACATGAACAAGATAGATTGCTCCCTTGCGGATTTATTGAACATGCTAAAAACTGCTGAGCGCACTGTGGGGATGGGAAAGCAAGTGTTGCTGGTCACTTCTAGCAAGGGCAAGGCAAAAGCTCAAAAGAAGTCCAAGAAGGCGAAGGCTGTACCTAAGCCAATGTCTAAGATAGCAAAAGACAAATCCAAGGATGCTTGCTTCCACTGCGGTGAGACCGGACATTGGAGGAGAAACTGCAAAGGCTTCTTGAGTACCAAGAAGAAGCATTATGATGCTTCGACTTCAGGTATATTTATGATTGAGATCAACATTACTTCTTTTAAGTCTAACCACTGGGTATTAGATACTGGTTGTGGTTCTCATATTTGTACGAATATGCAGGCACGAAGAAGAACTAGAGAGCTGAAGAAAAGAGAGGTGGACCTACGCGTTGGGAATGAAGCAAGTGTTGCTGCACTAGCCGTAGGAGTTTATTTTCTTTCATTGCCCAGTGGGCGAGTATTAGAACTTAATAACTGTTATTTTGATCCTACTCTTACGAAGAGTATTATTTTATTTCCGCATTAGATGTTGATGGATTTTCATTTACGTTTGAGAATAAACGTTGTTCTTTTCACGTGATGGAATTGTTTGTGGTATTGGCATACTTAGCAATGGTCTCTACATATTAGATAAGAATGTTCACGTACTTAATATAAATAACAAGAAAGCCAAGACAAATGACTTGAATGGATCCTACTTATGGCATTGTAGACTTGTCCATATAAATAAGAATTGCATTTCCAAACTCCATAAAGATGGAATGTTGGATCAATTCAATTATGAATCGTTTGATACATGCGAAGCTTGTTTACATGGTAAGATGACAAAGTCACCTTTTAGTGGGAAAGGGATAAGATCCAATGAATTGCTTGAGCTCATACATACTGATGTATGCGGCCCAATGTCAATTCAAGACAATGAAGGATACTCTTATTTTATCACTTTCACTGATGACCATTCTCGCTATGGCTATATATACTTAATGAAGTATAAGTCAGAGTCCTTTGAAAAGTTCAAAGAATTCAGAAGTGAAGTGGAGAAACAACTAGGTAAAAAAATCAAAACACTTCGATCTGATCGAGGCGGAGAATACCTAGATGGAGAGTTTCAAGACATTTGAAGGAGAATGTGATTCTACCCGAATGGACCCCTCTCGGGACGCCTTAGATGAATTGTGTGTCTGAGAGGAGGAACCGAACCTTTTTAGACATGGTGCGATCCATGATGTGCTACGCAGTTCTCCCAAATCATTTTGGGGGTATGCTCTAGAAACCGCATCCTATAAACTAAACCGAGTCCATCAAAGACGGTTGAATCCACACCATACGAGGTATGGCATAAGAGGAAACCGAGTCTAGCATATCTTAAACCTTGGGGTTGTCCGACTTACGTGAAGTGGATGATGCATGACAAATTAGAGTCTAGATCTGACAAATGTCTATTTGTGGGCTATCCTAGAGAAACTAGCGGATACCAATTTTACCATCCTGATGAACAAAAGGTGCTTGTTTCCAGGACTGGCCACTTTCTGGAGAAAGAGTTTATTGTGGATAGGATCAGTGGGAGTAATATTGATCTCGAAGAAATTCAAGAACCACTTACGGACAACATTCAGTTGATGAAAGTAGAGGAGACGCCACACACAGCTGTGATGCCAACCTCTACAGTAGACACACTAGCACCTCGAAGATCCATCAGGGAACGCTGTGAACCCGAAAAGTACACAGGCGTATATCTCATGAAAGATGAGGACCCTAGAACTTATGAGGAAGTGCTATTAGGGCATGCCAAAGAGAAATGGCTAGAAGCCATGAATTCTGAAATGGAATCAATGAAAGACAAACCAAGTTTGGAACTTAGTTGATCCACCTGAAGGAATAGTTCCTATAGGGTGTAAATGGGTCTTTAAGAGAAAGACCGACATGGAGGGTAACGTGACAACCTACAAGGCTAGGTTAGTGGAAAAAGGCTACAAGCAAAGACAAGGAGTTGACTATGATGAAAACTTTTCACTTGTTGCCATGTTAAAATCCATTGGAATTCTGCTCGCTATTGCAGCATACCATGATTACGAAATTTGGTAGATGGACGTGAAATCAACTTTCCTTAACGGGAACCTATCTGAGGAAGTGTATATGACACAGCCTGAGGTTTTCACAACCAATGACGCCATGATGGTGTGTAAACTGCAAAGATCCATTTATGGATTAAAGCAAGCTTCTCGGAGTTGGAATCTTCACTTTGATGAGATAATCAAACATTTTGATTTCATCAAGAACGAAGATGAACCCTGTGTTTACAAGAAGGTTAGTGGGAGTACCATTGTGTTCTTAGTGCTTTATGTAGACGACATATTGCTCATAGGGAATGATGTGCCCATGTTACAATCAGTCAAAGCTTGGTTATCCAAGAACTTCTCAATGAAGGACTTGGGTGAAGCAGCCTATATTCTAGGAATAAAGATCTATAGAGATAGATCTAAGAGGTTGCTTGGTTTGTCGCAATCCACCTATATAGACAAGATGCTGAAGAGATTCAGCATGGAGCTGTCCAAGAAAGGATTGCTGCCAATGTTGCATGGGGTCTACCTGTCGAAAGGAATGAGTCCTAAGACAGAGGAGGAAAGGGCACAAATGAGTAAGATCCCTTATGCTTCGGCAATCGGGTTTATCATGTATGCCGTGTTGTGCACTAGACCAGATGTCTCGTAACCTCTTAGTATGACTAGTAGGTACCAGTCCAATCCAGGTGATGGTCACTGGATTGCAGTCAAGAATATCCTCAAGTACAAGAGATGTACTAGGGATATGTTCCTGGTTTTCGGGAATGATGATTTAGTATGACGAGGTTACACAGATGCCAGTTTCCAAACTGACAAGGATGACTTTAAGTCACAGTGGATTTTTTTTTCATGCTTAACGGTAGAGCAATGACCTGGAAGAGTTCCAAGCAGAAGACTAATACAGACTCTACAACAGAAGCCGAATACATAGCAGCCTCGGAGGCGGCAAAGGAAGCAGTTTGGATGAAGAAGTTCATTACTGAACTTGGTGTGGTTCCCACCATTGAAGGTCCAGTGACATTGTATTGAGATAACAATGGAGCGATATCTCAGTCAAAGGAACCAAGGTCTCATCAGAAGTCCAAACATGTGCTACGGTGCTATCACTTGATTAGAGAGATAGTAGATAGAGGAAATGTAAAGATAGAGAAAGTCCACATGGATGATAACATAGCTGATCCGTTAACCAAGGCATTGTCTCAAGCAAAGCATGAGTGTTGGTCCCTTAAAAAGGCTAAGACAAGTTTAGGGGGGGTGAATAAACTTGTCACAAAAAATCTTACTGGAAACTGAATCTTAAACCAGATTTAGTTCAACTAAAACTTGTGCGGAGTTAAGCTAACTTAGCTGAGTATAAGTCAAAACTGACTTATCCTTAACTGAGTTAACCAGGAGCGGATCAGATTAAGCCTTTGTAAAATATGAATTATCAGTTAATATGCTGACACAGTTTATGGTGTTTGCTTTGTATGTGACCTAGATGAATATAACTATAATGTAGTAAGTAAATGCGTAAGGTAAATAGACAAGAATTATAGAGGTTCCATGTGATGCGGAGGTCAAATCCACTATGTTCTTGAGATTTACAGTTACAAGGCACAAAGTAAATTCAAGACACTTGATTGTCCTTCACTAATCCCTAGCTTTAAAATCTTCCAGCTTCAGTTTTCAACAGGTAGAATTGCTGTTTGAACTAAGCTTGCTACACTGGTCCTTAGAGGGTTGAATTGCCTCTTCACCAGCTCATCACAAACACAGTCTTCCTGACTACAGCTCAACTGTCCTTCACACCTTCTTGGTGTTTCACAGTCTAACACCTTTGATAAAATCAAAGTTGAGACTTGAATCAATAACTGTGATTCAATTTTTGATTTGAGCTTTCTCTTCTGGATATGTAAGTTATGCATAGCTCTATTTTCTTCAAATGATTGATCTTAATGTTTCTTTGAATGCTTATGAACACTTGAAGAAATTTCTTGATCTTGCAATTAAGTGCTTAGCAGGAATTCTTTTGATGTGCTTTCCCCCTTAGTATGAACTTTCTTGATTCGATTAAATCTTAGAATTCCTCATCTCTTCTTGTGGTAGAATTTATCTATTTCTCTAACGGTTAGATCATTTGAATTTGAATCCTTATAGCTGTTAGTGGTCTTGCTTTTCTTTAGTGTGTCAGTGTCTTTCCTGACATTTTTGTGTGTCCAATAAGATTTTTTATCTTATAACGGTCAGAATTATCTTCAGTTTCTTATCTTCAGTTGTTCTTAACTTCAGTTAAAAACTAATTCAAACATGATGTAGTCAGTTTCCAGTTTTTAAGAGCATTAACTGAGTTTTTACTCTTCTTCAAAATCTCAGTACTCCATTCATTATCTGGTCATAATTGACTAAATCAGAGTACACCATTCTCAATAGATCATCTAAGATATCATTGTTCTTATGATTCTTAGACCTTTATACAAGATCCATAAAGTCAGTTCATGTCATCATAATATTGCCTAAAGTCTAACTTCACAGTCTCGACTTTAGTCTTCATAAACTGAGTTTGAATCCTCAGTTCTTCAGTCTTCAATAACTGAGTCTGACCTCAGCCTTCAGTTTTTAGATAAGCCAACTGAGTCTGTGTCCCTCAGCGAACTTACCTTCTTCAGTTTCTGTTGATGTGTTCTTATGTCAGTTTTCCAGTATCTCTTGATGATCTCAGTTTCCTTAAGTTAGATACCCAATTTCTCAGTTCTAATCCTAGAACTATTGCAGTGCTTGTCTGATTAACTTATAGAAATCTCAGACTCTATTAAATCTTATACATTGATTCCTAGACATCTTTTTGCTTTGCACTATAACAGCTAGTTGTGACACTTCATCAATGGGGTCTATAGATAATAACTTAATAAGTGATGAATCATCATCAAAACACAAATTTTATTTCCAAAAATTTCCCTCTTTTTGATGATGTCAATACCCTCCTTAAAAGAAATGCAAAAAGATAAAGAAAAAATAAACAAAAAAATATGAACTGAGAAACTGATATTTTATTAAGGAGACTGAGTTACAATACAGGGTATTAAAATACAATACATGAAAATAAACTAAGTTTCAGCTTCTATTCCTTTCACTTGACAGCTAACTGAGTTTGGTTGTCATAATATTCAGCAAACTTCATCATGGCTTCATTTGTTGCCGTGCTTTCAATTCAATGAATATTTGCATAAATGTTCCATGAGTTGGACATATTGTGTTTACTGAAAAATTTGCTCTTGAAAAGTACAGCAAATACAAACACAATTTGTCACATTTTTTTCGCTTGTGCCAGTTCTCAGTAGCTCTAACACAAATTCTTCTTTCTCAACTTTTTCTGAGACTTTCTCTAGGGTGCCATTCCTCTCCCATTTGCCCAATTTATGCCAGAAATGCATGATAACCTTTTGCATTGATAAGGCTTCTTCTCTTGATTCTCCTTCTTTCAAGGGTAAGTCTTTGAAAATATTGTAAAGACGAGAATCTAGACCAAGTCTTTTCTCAGTTGTTTCAGCAAATTTTGCAGTTATCTCCATTTCTTCATCTGTAAAGTCTCCTCTAGCTTTCTTCATTTCGACCAGTTTAGCAACAATGTTCTCTAGAACTTTTGGCATATCTAATGCATTGACTTTTAACATATCCAAACTTCCCCCCTTATTGACATCATTCTTATCGATCAAACTCTTGATGTAGCAGTTGAGATGTTGCTGGTTTGATGCCAATATGGTTTGATCTACAACTGAGTACTTCATTCCATTCTCCATGAAGGCCATTCTGTCAACCAAGTTATTGAGAATGCCTTCCCATCTTTCTGTAGTTTCAGCTTTTCTTGAATCATTCTCAATAGTTGTTTTGCGAATTTCAATCAAGTATTCTGACAGTCGCTTCTAACATTATCCAATCTTTTCTCCATTTTAGTCCTTTCAGTCTTGCTTTCTTCCAGGGACTTTAACACTTTTCCAAATAAACTGATATCATCTTTCTGAATGCAGATCAGTTCATAGTGATAAAACTTGATAATGTCAACCTATGTAGGAACATATTTTCCAGTTTCAGCTTTTTGCACTTCAGTCTTATCTGCTCCAGTTTCAGTGCCTTTTGTTTCTTTAAGGGGAGTAGAAACAATCTCCTAGAGTTTTTCTTTGTATTTCATAGATTTTCTTCTCTCCTCGGATTGTCTCCTTATTTCTTTCAGACTTGACCGGTCAATCTCTCTGACTGGTGATATTTCCAAATTGAAAACATCATCAGAATCTTCACAGACTTTAACAGCTTCAACTTTTGCTATCTTACGCACAGTTTGGTCAGTTGGGGACTGATAGCCAGTTGGGGACTGACAACCTTCCTTTTCTTCACTTGCAGATTCAGACTGAGTTTCAGAGTCTGAATCTTCACTACTTTCCTCAGAGTTATCTTCATCATCAGCAATATCTTTGTCATTTCCAATTTCTTTTTCCTGAGTTGGATCGAAAACTCCTCCTTGCAACTTGGGATCTCCCTGTGAATTATCATCATCGTCGTCATTGTCATCTTTATTAGAACTTCCTCCAGCTGCAGTTTTATTCCAATGACTGTCTCTGATCAACGCATATCCATTGCTCAAAAATTCATCGGTGTTGATCAATTCGGACAAATGAGTGATGTTGTAAAGATCAAACACCCATTTCTCTGTGATTACCATTTCTGCTAAATGACTTCTTTGATCTGATATGGAGCTGAGTTTCCAATTTTGATAATTGTGTAGTCTTTTGCAATCAGCTACTATGAATTCTCTGACATTAACAGATGATTCAGGTAGGGTTGTGATTACTTCACTTTCTCTTGGAATTTCCAGATTAGATTCCACAGGAGCCTCAATTCTTTCAGTTTCTTGGGTTTTCCAAAGATCAGTTTTGCTGGTATCCTCTTCAGCAACAACTGGGATTAAGCCAGTTTCAGTATAAATTTCAGGAACTGAGATGGTAGGCTCAGTTTCCAAATTCTCTTCCGCAGCAACAAGTTCTTCTATACGTTCAGCAACTTGTTCTTTTGCCGACTCATGTTCCAGTTCAACAACTGGTTCTTCTTCAGGTGTTGGTTCATCAACCTGATCTTTTGCTGGTTCCACATCTTCTTCAGCAACTGATCCTTCTACTTTCTTGTCTTCCGGAACTAATCATGTTTCACTGACAAGCTCATCTAGGGTAATGACTTTTACAGGTCCTGATTCAATTTCAGTATGATCTTTTTCATCAGGTTGAGATGCTTCAACAGGTAGAATTGCTGTTTGAACTAAGCTTGCTAAACTGGTCCTTAGAGGGTTGAATTGCCTCTTCACCAGCTCATCACAAACACAGTCTTCCTGACTGCAGCTCAACTGTCCTTCACACCTTCTTGGTGTTTCACAGTCTAACACCTTTGATAAAATCAAAGTTGAGACTTGAATCAATAACTATGATTCAATTTGAGCTTTCTCTTCTAGATATGTAAGTTATGCACAACTCTATTTTCTTCAAATGATTGATCTTAATGTTTCTTTGAATGCTTATGAACACTTGATGAAATTTCTTAACCTTGCAATTAAGGTCTTAGCAGAAATTCTTGATTTGCTTTCCCCCTCAGTATGAAATTTCTTGATTCGATTAAATCTTAGAATTCTGCATCTCTTCTTGTGGTAGAAGTGATCTATTTATAGGGGTTTCTCTAACGGTTAGATCATTTGAATTTGAATCCTTATAGCCGTTAGTGGTCTTGCTTTTCTTTAGTGTGTCAGTGTCCTTCCTGGCATTTCTGTGTATCCAATAAGATTTCCTATCTTATAATGGTCAGAATTATCTTCAGTTTCTTATCTTTAGTTGTTCTTAACTTCAGTTAAAAACTAATTCAAACATGACGTAGTCAGTTTCCAGTTTTTAAGAGCATTAACTTAGTTTTTACTCTTCTTCAAAATCTCAGTACTCCATTCTTTATCTAATCATAATTGATTAAATCAGAGTACACCATTCTCAATAGATCATGTAAGATATCATTGTCCTTATGATTCTTAGACCTTTATACAAGATCCATAAAGTCAGTTCAGGTCATCATAATCTTGCCTGAAGTCTAACTTCACAGTCTCGACTTTAGTCTTCATAAACTGAGTTAAAAACCTCTGTTCTTCATTCTTCAATAACTGAGTCTGATCCCTCAGCCTTCAGTTTTTAGATAAGGCAATCGAGTCTGTATCCCTTAGTGAACTTACCTTCTTTAGTTTCTATTGATGTGCTGTCATGTCAGTTTTCCATTATCTCTTGATGATCTCAGTTTCCTTAAGTTAGGTACCCAATTTCTCAGTTCTAATCCTAGAACTATTGCAGTGCTTGTCTGATTAACTTATACAAATACCAGAATCTATTAAATCTAATACATTGATTCCTAGACATCTTTTTTGCTTTGCACTATAACAGCTAGTTGTGACACTTCATCAATGGGGTCTAAAGATAATAACATAATAAGTGATGAATCATCATCAAAACATAAATTTTATTTCGAATGTTCACTTGCACGGGCTTAGGTATATGGGTGATTGGCTTAACGCCAAGTGGGAGATTGTTGGAAAAGTGTCCTAAACCCAATCGGGTTGGACCGGATCCGACCGGGTCGGGTCGTTTACAGTCTATTTAGTTCATGTAATAACTTTATTATGATTAATAAATGCACTTATGTTATTATATATTGTTTATCTTTATATTATTTGTTGTATATATATAGTGACGTCCCTAGTGTCAAATTGTGATAGAGAAACCATGATAGTGATTATGGTTGATGAGATCTCTAATCACTCTAACAAGTTTGGTACTTAAATGTCTCAACTCTTCTGTACTGTCAAATGAGACATTGGAAGTATAACAAGACTAGCATGTATTGGATGTCTTATATCTTATAGAAGGTAGGGATAGATCTCGTCTATCGAAGTGTAGAGACATTTGGACTGTACGTGGAAGTGTATTAGAGAATGCATGCGTTAGACTGACCCACTTACATTAAGTGTCACACTATGTGGCGGTTGTGTAATTATCCTCTAGACCGGAGTCTTTATGGCATCACGGTGTGAATTGTCATGCTTTGACACTATTGAGATTTGCCCTAGCCATGGACAGACACTATTGGGATTTCCCCTAGCCATGGATAGATTATTGAGATTTCCCCTAGCCACGGACAGATTATTAAATCTGTCCTTAATGCAGAATCCATCAAGGACAAATTCTATGATAAACGTTTGAAAAAAATCCGGATCACTGAAATCAAGGAGAATTGAATCAAGATAAATCAAGAATTAAATCAAGGATTATTCTCCACATTAAATAGCCAATGGATAAATTATTAAATCAAGGATTATCAAGGCTATCAATTGAAGGCATTGACAGACAGACAGAGCAACAATTTGAATATACAAGAACAAGCAGAACCTTTGTGAATTTCTTAAGCCTTCTATATGAACTTAAAAGAACACATCTAGTGATCAACTCAGCATTCAGAGCTACAATTATACATCCAGCACTGAGATTGATCAACCTCTTTGTGAATTCAATTCACACCCAGTCAAGCAACTGAATCAGAGCCATCTAAGAAGGTGTTGTGTTTATGATAGCTGTTGAAAGATTTGTTCCCAAGGAGCAGTGTTAAAGGCAGAGTCACTGAAGCTTTTGTAGCCAGGGAGTGATAGTCTTGGAGATTGTGAAGCTTGTGTAGCCAAGGGCAATGTTAATATTGTATTGGTGAAAGACAATAGTGAATTCCTCCAATCATCACAGGAGAAGAGGGGATTAAGGGATTACACCACCCTGAAGCACTATAAACCCTTGAGTTCATTTACTTACTGCACTTTACCTTACAACACTTACTTACAACATTTTATTCATACTCTATGTGTGCATAATCTACTTTGAAACAACTTTTGAGAAGGGACTTATCCATTGCCCAAAGCTTTTAAATAAGAAATTTTTTTTGAAATTCCAGTATAGTCATTCACCCTCCTTTGACTATGCTTTTACCCTTCTCTGGGACCAACAATTGGTATTGGAGCAGTATTCCTAGTATCAGAACCTGTTCAGATATGATTTCTGGTAACAAGGAGGACACATATTAATTAGTTTTCAAATTTGTGTCTTCTATAAATATACCTCTTATCCGTGATTATGGATTCTTCAAATTTCATGTCTAAAGTACCCTAATTCAATGTTAATAATTTTAATGATTATAAAATAAGAATGATGTCTCATCTTGCAGCAACTCATGAGGAGATGCTGGATGTTGTCAATGATGGCCCAATCAAGATCATGACTGTGGTCATTGTTAGGTGTGATGCCCGAAAGACAATTTTGTAATTGTTTTATTTAATAAATGAAATGATATTATTATTCATATTTATTATTCTCATATTCACCGATGTGACAATAGTATTTCCACTACAGAAAACACTAAAGTATATCGTTTATGTAATCACTTAACTCAGTGTATGGGATATACACGGGAGGATTGAGTTAGTGAAGATGTACTTAAAATACAATTAGCCCATAGTGAAGTTAATCGAGAGTATCGGGTCTCTCCTTTAACGTGCTATTAATGTGCCCAGAACACAATAGGTGTGATTGTCTTATCCGGACTTTCGCTTAACCTAGTGGGGCATTTATATATATATGATAGATATATCATATAGGGCTGGACCGATTTGATTAGAGTTCACGATATAATTCCGTAATCGAGAAGTCTTATCGAATCAATCGATCATCATATTTATGGATATATCTTAATCCTGAGGTGATCACAGTCAACTGCTTGAATCGGTATGAGGTTTGACTTGACGGTTAAGGATTACACTGAGTCTGTGATCTGAATAACCCCATCTTGGCATTGTACTGGATTGAGTGAGTAGTCTGTGTTATCACAGATACGGAATCCATTCCTTCCATTTATGGAAGTAGATAGACAGTTCCCTTATTTGTTAATCCTAGAAACTAATCGATCGCGCGAGTTCATATTACACTGATTAGCTACTAGTGAGTTGTATGAATTAATTAATCACTAGGGGGTTAATGGTAAATAAGGATAAGAGGTTCTAAAAAGGGTTAACGGTAACTTCCCGATTTAGAATGAACAGTCCATGGAGGATTAATCCATATGTAATGATTATATCAATGGATGCTTATTATTATTCTCATGAGGAGATAAATATAATCTCATAATCGGAGGAGTGCAGTCACGGGATTATGGTGGCATATTCCTGTGATTGATTTATCGAATATAATTATTCTGTTCGTAAGATAATTATTTATTTGATTTATAGAAGCCACTGATTATTAGTCCATGGACCCCGACGTGCCTCCAATATAGCATAGCTATTCTCGGACGTCAAATCCTAATAATATTAATTTAGTTCTTATTAGAATTTAATTAAAACGATATGTGAATTAATTGTTTAGTGAACTATTAAATTAGTTGGGCTAAATAATTAAATATGTGGAAAAGGCATTTTTCATAATCTTGGCCAATATTAGTGTTATGGCCGAAATTCATAATTGACTAGGTCAATAAGAGGATTTTCGGCCTACACATGTTTTAGGAAACTATAAATTAGTTTTCTTAAAAATTAATAAGACATGTGCACAAAATATTTATTGGATAAATATTTATTGTAAGAAATAAAGATAAATATTATTCTAGATTTGTTCTAGAATATTATGGAATTATCTTTTATTTATTGGATTTATTTATTTGTAAAATAAAATCCTTGGAGGTCAAGGATTACTCTCCTATATAAAGAGAGTTCTCCCAAGCCTAATACTGTAGATAATTTTCGACTTCTACCACTTAGAGAGGAGAAGAAATATTTTTCGGCCAAGGGGGAAAAAAGAGGGGAAAATCTTGGAGGTTTTTCCGGGTAGCATATCGGAAGGATTCGAGACAAGGATTTCCTTCCACCGGGAGTTGCTTAGATCACACGTACGGAAGATCGTGGTGCTCTTCACATCTTCTTTCATTCTTCCATTTGCGGTTCTTCAACTTGGATTTTGAGATCCAAGAGGTATGTTCTACAACCCCCTTGTAGATATAGATCTAGTTATTTTATTACGTGTAATTTATAGATCTAGATCCTTAAATCGCTTCCGTTGCGGATGGTATTACTAACAGTGGTATCAGTCGCCAATGTGATCTATATTTATACGTATAAAATATTAGATCTAGGAGTGGTAAACATGCATGTAGAGTTTTGGTCCCAATTTTTCGATAGCGGCCGAAAATTGTTTTTTATTTTTTTTTTATGTTGCGATTGTTGCGGGCTCGAAAAGATGAAGATCTTGGTGGAAAATTGAAGAACACGAGATGAAGACGGAACTCGAGGTATGAATAGGAGTCGGGGCTGAAATTTTTTGGTTATTTTTTTTTTGGTAGAACACGGCTAGAGTTTGATTTTCATCAAACCCTAATTTTTTTAATAATCGGCGGCTGTTTTATAAAAAAAAATTTAATTTATTTTTCTAGAATAACAGCCGCATAATAATAATAATTTTTTTTAATTATAATAAATTGGGTTTATTTAATTAAACAAAAGGCCCCTTCTCCTTTCGGGTTCGCGGTTCGTGGTTCAAGGTTCGAAGATCGAAGACATGAAGACAACAAGATTGTAATTTACTATTTTCCTAGGATAGATTAGATACGGGGGTACCAACAATCCATCTCGGTGTTTAAATTTTCCGCAATTTATTTTTTATGTGTTTGATCATAAAATAGATATAAAATCGGAATTGCCATGACATGCATCATATCATAAATCCACTCCATGCATACATGTAGAATTTTAATTTTGGTAATTAAAATAGACATGTATACAAACTCGCGTAATTAGTTGAAATTTAATTAATACATGGTAATTAATTAATTTAGTAACTAATTAAAGATCTGAGGACGGGTTATGAAATCATTAAGCCTTTCGGTGTGTGTTCTCGGTGAACCGCCTTAAAAGCCCAAACGAGATCACGTTTTCGATTCGTAGTGTCTACGAGATTGAATGATGGTAAAAGAACAATAAATCTTGGATAAAAACGTTTCGCCTATAGTTTGGGTGGTCAACTGAGCTTGGCTCGACCGACTTAACCCTCCTAGTGTGATGTATGCACGGGGGTCTGGCAAGACTAAGCTACACCGGCTAGCGGAGGGGTGATTCCTTCTTACCTCAATGGGGCTCTCTTGACCCGACTTCGTCCGACTGTCGCATATGTTCCAACGAATAGAACGGGTAGGCTTGCCTACGTTACCGACACTATTCGGAATCCTTGATTTGATGTGCTTTTATGTTAACGTCAAAAAGACGTGGTTAGTTAACCCACCACCACTTCCAAAATATTGAGTGGGAGCGGGGGAGGCGACAGCCAGCCCCACGGCCTCTACTATATGATACGGAATACCTAAATATCACGTACACGTTGGAACGATCTAGAATTATCACGATTTTATGGCTCCTCAACCTTCAAGAAACCTGCTCTTGAAAACCTTGGAATGATCAAAACCCCTTGGAGACCTGCCCAAGAAACCCTGATTTGTGAACGTTCAAGAATTGCCAAATTCTTGAATTTGATGTTCAATGATTAAGTTTATTCGTAAACTTAAAAAAAACGCAATTGTTCTTGCCAATGCAAAGAAGAAATTTTATAATGATTCTCAATAATGTGTGTTATTGAAAAGAGACTCCTAAGCCTTATTTATAGGCTTACAACTAAAGAAAATAAAAACCAAAATCCGATGTGGGACAAATAACTTAAAAAAAACTCCTAAGCTTCTACTTGGCCTATGGGCGGCTTTTATTATTAAAAATAAACTCAATACTGAATCGTCTCTAACCACATCCATCAGCAACAATGAGCAATACTGACTTCTCACATTCAACCTTTCCTTCGTGAACATCATCGAATGCCTGCATAACCAATGTAGATAAAGCTTCATCTCTCTTCTTGCGTTGCAATCTGGTCAGCGGTCCATCTCGAATTATCAAAGGATCCTTGGCCTGAATTGGTGACACAAGATCATGATGTGTGACTGGTGGCAATGGATCTGAACTCACATCATTCCCTCCCAGTTGAGAAGGATCTGTCCTCAGATCATAAGGATTATCAAACAAAGACAACTCGTCGGCTGGAAAAGGAGATAGATCAGCAACATTCACTGTAGTAGACACGCCCCAATCGGGAGGTAGATCAATCACGTAAGCGTTGGGGTTAATTCGTTTCAGTACTTTGAACGGTCCATCACCTCCAGGATGCAGCTTGGTCTTCCTCCTGTGCGGGAAACGCTCTTTCCTCATATGTAGCCACACGTAATCTCCTGGCTCGAAAATCACGGGCTTTCGGCCTCGATTAGCTTGCTTTACATATCTAGCGATCGCTTCTTCGACATGATTCCTGGCTTTCGCATGCATATCCTTGACCATAGCAGCTTTCTTCTCACCATCCAAACTAGTAATTTCCCCTGCAGGCAAAGGCAATAGATCAATAGGAGCATTTGGATTAAATCCATAAACAAGCTCAAAGGGGAATACTTAGTTGCCGAGTGTGTAGCACGGTTATAAGCAAATTCAACAAAAGGCAAGCATGATTCCCAATTTTTCAGGTTCTTCTGCACAATCACACGCAATAATTGACCCAAAACACGTTTCACAACTTCAGTCTGACCATCAGTTTGTGGGTGATATGCAGTAGAAAATAGTAAATGCGTGCCTAGCCTCATCCACAAATATCTCCAAAAGTGACTGACAAACTTAACATCCCTATCACTAACAATAGACTTAGGCACTCCATGCAACCGTACAATTTCTTTCAAGAATAAATCAGCAATGTATGAAGCATCATTAGTTTTATTGCATGGCAAAAAGTGCGCCATTTTAGAAAATTTATCCACGACTACAAATATGGAATCCTTACCACTTTTAGAACGTGGAAGTCCTAGCACAAAGTCCATGGAAAGATCAGTCCAGGGGGAATAAGGAATGGGAAGCGGAATGTAAAGACCATGAGGCATAGACTTAGATTTAGCACGTTTACACGCAATACATGACTCACAAAATTTCTGAACATCCCTGCGCATATGTGGCCAATAAAAGTGTGTGCTCAACATGTCAAGTGTCTTTGTAACACCAAAATGACCCATCAATCCCCCAGCATGCGACTCTTTAATGAGACAATCACGAATTGAACATCAGGAATACACACACGGTTTTCCTTATAAAGGAACCCGTCGAAGATATAAAACTTGCCATCTAACTTGTACAATTCATCAGTTATAGCATGTTGGCATTTCTTAAAGATCTTATGGAAATCTAGATCAAACAAGTAAAGGTCTTTAATATGCTCAAAACCTAATGACTTAGTCTCTGCATGTGAGTAATCAAAGTGTATCTCCTAGACAATGCATCAGCTACGGTATTTTCTTGACCTTTCTTGTATTTAATCACATATGGAAATGTTTCAATAAACTCAATCCACCTAATATGTCTAGCATGCAATTTATTCTGACTTTTTAAGTACTTGAGAGACTCATGATCAGTATGAATAACAAACTCCCGAGGTCTAAGGTAATGCTGCCAGACTTGCAAACATCTTACTAAGGCATACAGTTCCTTATCATAGGTGGCATAGTTCAAAACAGACCCTTTTAATTTTTCACTAAAATAAGCAATAGGTCTGCCTTCTTGAATAAGAACACCCCCAATTCCCACACCCGAAGCATCACATTCAAGTTCAAATGTTTTATCAAAATCAGGTAATGCAAGAATAGAAATTTGAAATCAACTTAGATTTTAAAGTTTCAAAGGACTCCCTTTGTTTTGGACCCCATTGAAATGGAGCATTCTTCTTGATTAGATCATTCAAGGGTGCGGCAATGGTGCTGAAGTACGGCACGAATCTCTGTAAAATCCTGCTAATCCGTGAAAACTCCTCACTTCGGAAGCATTCTTTGGCTCGGGCCATTCTTCAATTGCTTTTACTTTATCTTTGTCAACTTCAATGCCCTGCGAACTCACAACGAAACCCAAAAACACAACCCTCTCCATGCAAAAAGAACACTTTTTAAGGTTAGCGTATAACTGGGCTTGTCTAAGGGTATCCAAAACAGCTCTAACATGATCAACATGTGAATCGAGATCTGGACTATAAATGAGTATGTCATAGAAATACACGACAACAAAGTGACCTATGAACTCCCTAAGCACTTCATTCATCAAGCGCATAAATGTAGCAGGGGCATTAGTGAGGCCAAATGGCATGACTAGCCACTCATATAATCCATATTTGGTTTTAAAAGCTGTTTTCCATTCCTCTCCTGGCCTAATTCTAACTTGGTGATAGCCTGATTTTAAATCAATTTTAGTGAAGTATTTACTACCCTTAAGCATATCAAGCATATCATCTAATCTAGGAATAGGATGGCGATACTTTACCGTTATTTCATTAATTGCTCTGCAGTCTGTGCACATCCTCCATTCACCTATTTTCTTTGGCACCACAATGACTGGTACGGCACAAGGTGACATAGACTTCCTAATCTTCTCGTTGGCCAGCAACTCTTGCACCTGTCTTTCTATCTCAGCAGTCTCTTCTGGGTTGGCCCTATAAGCTGGGCGGTTGGGCAGCACAGCACCTGGGATGAAATCAATCTGGTGCTCTATTCCTCAAAATGGCGGCAATCCCTTCTGTTCCTCCTCTGGGAAGAGATCTGCATATTCCTGCAAAACAGACATAAAAACACTTGGAACCCCGGTTAGCTCAGATATAGAAAGTAAACAAGGGGAAGGGATAAGTGAGTGTGTGCTATCATCAAAGACAAGTGGAGATTCATTGTAGACAAAGACAAATAAAACCTTACCATCAACAACATGATTCTGTAAATCAGATTTGTGCTTTACACGCTTACCTGGTCCTAACTTAATGACATCAGTGTCAAGGTTCTTAGGATCCGTAGGTTTCCTCTCGGTGACCCCTTTAGCCACGGGTTGGGAGGGCCCTATGGCCTTGCTGCCCACGGCTGTAGGTGGTTTTGCCACGGCCTTGGTGGCCTTGCTCTCTTGAGCTTTTTTCTTCGCCTGTTCCCTAATTTCTCCAAACATCCTTTGATCTTTATGAACTTCATGGGGAGATAAGGGAAAAAGTGTAACTTTCTTACCATTGTGAGAGAAGGAATATCTATTTAAACGACCATCAAAAAAGCGGATTTGTCAAAGCGCCATGGCCTGCCTAGTAAAAGATGAGAGACATGCATAGGCACAACATCACAAACGACTGTATCCTCATATTTAGGTGTGGTGAAGGTAACCTTGCATTGCTTAGTAACTTTTAAGTCGCCGCTCTCATTCAACCATTGTAAATTATAAGGGCGTGGGTGTGCTTCCGTGGGTAAATTCAGATTTTGAACACACTCAAGGCTAACAACATTCATGCAGCTACTGGAATCAACAATCAAACTACATAGTTTACCTTTGATTAAGCACCTCGTTTGAAAAATATTATCCCGTTGATCAACTAGTTCATCGGGTTTGACAGCTGCATGCAATGCTTTCATGGAAACAATGGACTTACCACATGGAGCATATTCCCCAACATCGAATTGCTCCTCCTCTTCATAATCGTCATCCTCCTGTTCCTCCTCAGACCATTCGCCTTCTTCATAGACCGGGTCAACAGTTAAGCCGGATTCCTTATCAATGTACAAACCTTCTTTGCAGACGAAGGCCTTCTTATTACCACACTCATTAGCTTTATGACCTATCCCATGGCATTTAAAACACTTAATAACAGATGGTCTTCCTTCAAATCCGGGCGCTTTAGACTTACCCTTGTCAGCGATTTGAGGTTTATCCTTGTTTTGCATCGGCGTAGAAGAGTCATTAATAACAATACCACGCTTAAAGAAAGGTTTATTACCATTGTTGCGGGGTTGGGAAGAGTTGAACCGATTGGGTGCCTGGGAGTTACCTTTGGCCGAACTCCATCTCTTAGATTTGAGTTGCTCCTCTTTAGTTTGAGCTGCGTGGAACACATCTTCAAAAGTGTCCAATCTCATGAGTTCTATAGCATCAGCAATATCATACCTCAAAGCACTAAGAAACCTGCGTATGGTATACTCCTCGGGTTCATTAGTATCCGTTCTAAGCATAAGCTTCTCAAGTGTATCTCTTAATTCGGCGACGGATTTATCCCCTTGAGATAAATTTTGCAACATCTTCACTTGATCCCTCATGTAAGAGGAAGGGACCCATCGTTTATGCATTTCCTCTTTAAGTATCTCCCACGAATTAATTTCAGATTTTCTTTGTCTCCTGCGCTTTTCATTAGTACTAGATAGCCATAATAAGGAAGTTCATCAAATTCAATAGTGGCTAAGTGTACCTTTTGCCTCTGTCGGTCTGTGGCGATGATTGAAAACCCTTTCACATTTAGCTACCCAAACAAAATAGTCATTCGGATCAGTTGTACCTTTGAATGGGGGAATTTTTAGTTTGATACCTCTAACATCATCTGTAGCTTCGTCATCACCGATATCATCTTGGTCAAACCTAAGTTGACGATGCCTCCTCCTTGGTTGTCGCAGTACTTCCTCATCGTTATCCAGATCTTCTCCCTCAACTTCAAACCCAAAATTTTCATGTACTTGCCAAGTATCCTCTCTCCTAGGTGGTCTTATAGGCACACGGCCCCTGACTGCACCTCCTCTACCCCTACGGTTTGGACTGGTCGCACTAGGCGCTGCCACGTCCTCAGCTGGGTTAGGTTGCTTGGCTTGGGCATTTATGGTAAGGGCTTCAATCCTGGCCATCATGGCTGTCAATTGATCCATTTTAGAGGCTTGTTGTTTCTGTCCTTCTTGTAGTGCCCGAATGGTAGCCTCCTGGCCAACAATCCATCGTGTCACATTCCCATCCGTTAGGTGGGATCCATCTCCCTCGGTTGGACCTGCCATCACTACACGAACAAACACAAGTAGTAGAGAAAATAAAAAGGAAAGAACTTGAAATCCACTAACCTGGAGAGATGTATTTGATCTCAAAGTGATCCTTCAGCTTTCAAGATTCTCATAGTAGTGCTACCCGAGGTTTTGCAATTTCCAAAGTATTAAGAACAAGTGTCCTTCGAATGTCGAAGCCCAAGGTAAAAAAAGGCTGGTGGTTTTTCTAAGAATAGGATGCTAAGAACAACGGTTTGGGAAACAGCCACCAAACTACTTAAATTAAACCACACTTTCAAATCAGATTGTTAAGATCTTTAATCCAAAAGTTCCGTTTGTAGTACTCGTAAAATTAAAAATTAGATTCAAACGAGCGAACTTAAGATCACAACAACATAGCAAATTCAACCCTTCTTTTCAACAATTTTCAATTGCCAAACGAACCTTAAGAGATTTACGGTGGCGGTGATTTTTTTTTCTCTAGAATAATTCACCGAGCATAACACCTCTATTAAGTTGAGGATCGAGATTTTCTGGTGGCAAGTGGCTAATTCAACCAAGCACACCGAGCATAACACCTCAAAATTTGAAATTGCTACCGGAGATTTCTGGTGGCGGTGGTTATTTTTTCCTTTTTGTCAATACTGAGACTACATCGAGCATAACACCTCAAGTAACGATTTTTTTGTCAATAAATGGCCTTTCCTTGAAGACTCTTGAAATCAGTTGCTAAGCTTATTATTATGTCCTTGTCCGGATGTTTTAAAATCTAATTTTTAATTTTTCAAGAACACAATTCGAAATTTAAGGATGCAAATATCCAAACAAATGACCTTAGGGCGTATGCTTTAACTTACGTATTTGAAATTTGGAGATATTTAGAATCAATTCGCAAGGATCAAGTAAATTCTTTGCTCTCCTATTTTTTTTTTTTTTTTTAAAATAAAGATGAAGAACGCATAACAGGATAATTCTTTGGAAGTTTTTTTTTTTTTTTTTTTGGATGACTATGCTGGTGACTTGATGGTGCGGTGACTAACAAAGAACACGCGGTGAAGTGCGGCTGACGTGATGATTCAACCTTCTCTGATACCAATTGATACGGAATACCTAAATATCATGTACACGTTGGAACGATCTAGAATTATCACGATTTTATGGCTCCTCAACCTTCAAGAAACCTGTTCTTGAAAACCTTGGAATGATCAAAACCCTTGGAGACCACGCCCAAGAAACCCCGATTTGTGAACGTTCAAGAATTGCCAAATTCTTGAATTTGATGTTCAATGATTAAGTTTATTCGTAAACTTAAAAAAACGCAATTGTTCTTGCCAATGCAAAGAAGAAATTTTATAATGATTCTCAATAATGTGTGTTATTGAAAAGAGACTCCTAAGCCTTATTTATAGGCTTACAACTAAAGAGAATAAAAACCAAAATCCGATGTGGGACAAATAACTTAAAAAAAACTCCTAAGCTTCTACTTGGCCTATGGGCGGCTTTTATTATTAAAAATAAACTCAATACTGAATCGTCTCTAACCACATCCATCAGCAACAATGAGCAATACTGACTTCTCACATTCAACCTTTCCTTCGTGAACATCATCGAATGCCTGCATAACCATTGTAGATAAAGCTTCATCTCTCTTCTTGCGTTGCAACCGGTCGGCGTGGTCCATCTCGAATTATCAAAGGATCCTTGGCCTGAATTGGTGACACAAGATCATGATGTGTGACTGGTGGCAATGGATCTGAACTCACATCACTATAGATACAAGTAAGTGAGAGAAGGGTCACGCCTCGCGGCGCTTTGATTTCATCCCCCTAAGGATGTTGTTCACCCCTATCAACATTCATGGCTTGGTCTCTGAAAGGATAGGATTTCCGGGTACTCGTCGGGTCACTGACCTATCCTAAGACGGCACACTCGGGGCGTACCTAAGAGATCCGATATAGTGGGTCACACTCATAAAGGATATTCTTGATAATATCTAGGCTAAAAAAGGAAGGTAGTCAATGAATAAAGGGATGTTCAATTCTCGTGGGATGTTCGATTCTCACAAGTTATTCATTGATGAGATTGTCTCGATTTAACCGTCATCTCTTTGACTTACCCTAAGGTGGCACTGAGATGCGAGGTTAAAACCTTGGAATGGTAGAGTGGACTTAATTTTAGTTTACAATTCCTAAAATAAACTTATATAGTAGTGTTAAACTTGAATTAATATATGTCATTTTATTTAAAGCATTATATCCCTTACTAAATTGCTTAAAAAATAATTGACTAGTATTGACTTCGTTAAAAAGTGGAAAGTAACTAGGACGTTGAACTAGTTAATCGAAAATGCAATTATTTTTCGAAAGAGATATTTTCTCTTAAGCCTTTTAAAAAACCAGAGTGACATATAGGTATGTCACTAGTGTCATTCGTGTCAAACGGAAGACAAACTTAGTTTGATCAAAGGTGATTTCGGACTTTGAAATTCTTCTAGTGAATTTTGAGTGTGTAGGGATTACACGAGTAATTTTCTAATTGAAAAATCGGAAAATCATGAAGTGTTACTAGTTGGACGATATTTGGAATCGATAACTAGTGGGAGCTTTATGATTTGTTGTTTTTCTAGAACATTAGAAAAGTGTAACTGACTACACACGTAACCGTTCTAATTGAAAAACCGGAAAGTCATGAAATGTCGCTAGTTGGACGACATTTGGAATCGATGAACTAGTGGGAGTTCTATGATTTGATGTTTTCCTGGAAACATTGGAACTATGTACGAAAGATTTTCTTATCGAAAAAAATCGGAAAATCATAAAAATAAAGCATTGCTTCTTAGACGGTATTTGGAACCGATAAACTAATGGGAGCTTTAATATGATTTGTTGTTTTTCTGGTATATTAGAAAATCCGAGAAGTCCAGACGAGTAACACTCGAAATAGACATCCCACGGTTCAAGAGTAGTGTCTACTCAAACGAACCGCTGGTTCAAGATTGTTTCCATTCACGGAAAGTCAAGAATGGGAGAATATGTCTAAAAGTGTTAGTCATCTAAACTGAGAAAACTTTAAGGCTGAACCGAAAATTAATTAAATGAAAATCATAGGATAAGGACAGTGATTTTGGATCACCAACCTATGAATCCTTGGCGATTTTCTCGAGCTAAGTTCTTTGGAAGAACAAGGTAGCAGTGCATTTAACGATTAAAGGAGTAAACAACAGGCAGTTAATTTTATCTAGAATAGTGGGAGTGATATAAGGAAATGAATCTCGGATTCAATCCTTGGATATTGTGGAAAAATTATTTTCTGTTTAAGATTCGTTGGAACGAAAGGATTTACCTTCTATTCGATAATTTGTTTGTCGTATGGAAAGTGAATATACCATTTGTAGTACGAATCCAAGACTCGGACTTTCGTTTGATAAAGTCAAAACCACTTAGAACTGCTGAAATATGTATATAAAACACATCTTAAGAACTATTAAAAGCAATTGGTTTCTATATTTAGATAAACGCTTCTTCATATTCCATAGTTAGTGCATAGTCCCTAAAAGACAAGACTTGAAGACTGGCTCGGGTGATTCCTTTCTCCCAGTCTGGTTATATTGTCTCAAAGGTTCAATGACTAAGTTTCCTTTCAACCGGGAAAGGATAATGGTTATAAAGAAGTAACATAGCTTGTTCATGACGACCTTTGGGGTCTGATGAAAGATACAAGCTAGGAGGAGCTTCCGAGTAGTGACTTCTTGTCTGATAACTATTCAAACACTCTGGTAAGTTTATCCAAAATATTTTGAGGTTTCTCTGTTTTCAACAGAGACAGAGTATTCTATACTCGGAATAGGCCATTCATAGTCCTCGAGACTGATGCTCAGCCTGCCTCATTGTGACATGTTATCACTAAGTGAGAAACCGTTAAATTGCCTTACATAGTTTTAGATGTGCTACAATACACTGCTTAACTGAATAAAGATATTGGTAGCGAAATAACGGTTTACATTGAAATGTAAGACCGAGAAGTCTACCTAGAATATGCTTTGGAATTTACAGATAAGGTGTGGATTCGGTTCACCCCACTTCCGTAAATATAAGCATTTAGCACACGGTGCTTGAAGGTAAGACTGGGAATTTCGCGCATACATTCGGTCAATGACCATTCGTGATATATCTTTTAACCAATTGTGTATAAAGGTTAGATATAGGATTCTTGAAATCGGGAAGAGACAGTTATACTGTTGCATCCTTTCTGATATAGTCCATGAACAGCAAAACCTTGAACCTTGAAGTACGTTTACTCAAGGTAGTTACTAACTGATTAAAATCAGACCACATCCAACATCGGTTGTTGGTGATAACACTAAATACTACTAAACTATATCAGAATTTCGATCCACCCAGTAAGTATTAGGAGTATGGCTTATCCATTACCAATTACGGGTTCTGCGGACTTTGTAGTCTGATGATCGATTGATGACATATGGCTCTTTTGTGAGCAGTATAAGATTCTGATAATAGAGGTTGGTTTAA
The DNA here is from genome assembly GCA_026214975.1 of Gentiana macrophylla. Lineage (NCBI taxonomy): Eukaryota > Viridiplantae > Streptophyta > Magnoliopsida > Gentianales > Gentianaceae > Gentiana > Gentiana macrophylla. The sequence continues at coordinate 41,189,312 of CM047815.1, forward strand.
TAGCCATAACCCTGTGAATGGAGTTCGGTACTCCAGTTATGTTCATAATGCGTATCAGGCCCAGTGGGAGTAATTGGATCTACACGGAAAAGAGTAGAATGAATAGGAAAGTTTATCTTTCAGAGCAAAGCTAGAGTGGTCTAGGGGTAATTCCCTAAGAAGTAGAGAGTTAATCAGATCTTGGACTCTCTTACCACTTAGTATTGCGTGATTTCATTCAAAAGCAGAAAATAGGGGTGATTCCCTGAGATTTTCTTGCCAAACAAACGGAGTCTGGATTCATTCGGAACAAAAGGGTATTGCCTTATGAACTTATGACAGGATGACTGTCAAGGCTTATGTCCTTTTTGGATAAAAAGCAAACCTCTCGGTCATTGGAAGTCATATATTTCTACAATATGTGGATTTGACCAGAATATTGATAAGTCTTTTGTAGACTGGATATCAATTTTAGTACAATAGTGAATATATACATTAGTGTTTGTGAAGGATAACACTGCACGAGCTTGGAATCAACATGGGTGTGTTATCCAAGTCGACCGACAATGCCACAATTCTCTGCAACAGAGATTTGGACAACATTCTGAAGAGTTTGACTCGGTCGAATTCATTAGAATCACTCAATGGTTTCCCATCCATCTTATTGGTTAAGATGATGCATCTGTGTATGCAACATTCAACGAGGAAGTTCTACCCTATGCCTCAGGAATGACTCTCTAAATCTTCGGATCAAGAGAAATGGGATAAATTCTCTTTCTAGTAAGCGATGGTCAGGTTATTGAACGTCAACTTTGATCGAATCTTAGATTCGGCGGTTAACAAAGCAAGTTTAGTATGTCCTTTTAGTATCTTGAAGAGAACGAGGAATAATATGCGGACATATACATGTGTGAACTTGGATATGTGTGATACACTGATTTTGATTTTAAGTCGCATTGAGGATGATCGTTAAGTTGATCTCGGGCTCAGTGTTTACTCTTGTGTTGAAGCTATTGTCTGGAGGAATCCAGCAACGCCAACTCGACCTTAACTAGTTGGGTGATTAGCGGCTTTTGTAGTAGCTAGAGAGGCGATATAGCTTAAGGATTTCCTTTTCATATCTGGGAGTGATTCGAGATTTGGAAGTCGATACCACATCATTGTGCAAACGATGAAGGGTTAGCTTATAAGGATTTTTGAAATCACTAGAGGTCAAAAGCATATTGGGAAAGTACCACATGATTAGATGGACCGGTAACGTTTCGATTCTACGGATCATCTTGAGCCGACAACTATACTAATTATTAAGACCCATGATATTTAGATGTAGGTACTCCCTGAGTCACTGATACTAAAATGGTTATGATATGCTTAATGGGTACTAAAATACAGGATGGGTCTCCATTGCTTTAGAGCAAGTGGGAGATGTAGTTTGTTGTATTTTAAATAATAGGGTGTGCTCTAAAACAATTAATCACATGCTCAAGTGGGAGATTGTTAGGTGTGATGCCCGAAAGACAATTTTGTAATTATTTTATTTAATAAATAATATGATATTATTATTCATATTTATTATTCTCATATTCACCGATGTGACAATAGTATTTACACTACAGAAAACCCTAAAGTATATCATTTATGTAATCACTTAACTCAGTGTATGGGATATACATGGGAGGATTGAGTTAGTGAAGATGTACTTAAATTACAATTAGACCGTAGTGAAGTTAATCGAGAGTATCGGGTCTCTCTTTTAACGTGCTATTAATGCGGCCAGAACACAATAGGTGTGATTGTCTTATCCGGACTTTCGGTTAAGAGAACCTAGTGGGGCATTTATATATGATAGATATATCATATATGGCTGGACCGATTTGATTAGAGTTCACGATATAATTTTGTAATCGAGAAGTCTTATCAAATCAATCGATGATCATATTTATGGATATATCTTAATCCTGAGGTGATCACAGTCAACTGCTTGAATCAGTATGAGGTTTGACTTGACGGTTAAGGATTACACTGAGTCTGTGATCTGAATTACCCCATCTTTGCATTGTTCTGGATTGAGTGAGTAGTCTGTGTTATCACAGATACAGAATCCATTCCTTCCATTTATGGAAGTAGATAGACAGTTCCCTTATTTGTTAATCCTAGAAACTGATCGATCGCGCGAGTTCATATTACATTGATTAGCTACCAGTGAGTTGTATGAATTAATTGATCACTAGGGGGTTAATGCTAAATAAGGATAAGAGGTTCTAAAAAGGGTTAACGGTAACTTCCTGATTTAGAATGACCAGTCTATGGAGGATTAATCCATATGTAATGATTATATCAATGGACGCTTATTATTATTCTCATGAGGAGATAAATATAATCTCATAATCGGAGGAGTGTAGTCACGGAATTATGGTGGCAAATTCCTGTGATTGATTTATCGAATATAATTATTATGTTCGTAAGATAATTATTTATTTGATTTATCGAAGCCACTGATTATTAGTCCATGGTCCTCGACGTGCCTCCAATATAGCATAGCTATTCTCGAACGTCAAATCCTAATAATATTAATTTAGTTCTTATTTGAATTTAATTAAAACGATATGTGAATTAATTGTTTAGTGAACTATTAAATTAGTTGGGTTAAATAATTAAATATGTGGAAAAGACATTTTTCATAATCTTGGCCAATATTAGTGTTATGGCCGAAATTCATAATTGACTAGGTCAATAAGAGGATTTTCGGCCTACACATGTTTTAGGAAACAAGAAATTAGTTTTCTTAAAAATTAATAAGACATGTGCACAAAATATTTATTGTATAAATATTTATGGTAAGAAATAAAGATAAATATTATTCTAGATTTGTTCTAGAATATTATGGAATTATCTTTTATTTATTGGATTTATTTATTTGTAAAATAAAATCCTTTGAGGTCAAGGATTACTCTCCTATATAAAGAGAGTTCTCCCAAGCCTAATACACTAGATAATTTTCGACTTCTACCTCTTAGAGAGGAGAAGAAATATTTTTCGGCCAAGGGGGAAAATCTTGGAGGTTTTTCCGGGTACCATATCGGAAGGATTCGAGAAGAGGATTTCCTTCCACCGGGAGTTGCTTGGATCACACGTACGGAAGATCTTCTTTCATTCTTTCTTTTGCGGTTTTTCAACTTGGATTTTAAGATCCAAGAGGTATGTTCTACAACCCCCTTGTAGATATAGATCTAGTTACTTTATTACGTGTAATTTATAGATCTAGATCCTTAAATCGCTTCCGTTGCTGATGTTATTACTAACAGTCACCACATGAGCAGATCAAGGAAATGAAATAAGCCTACAAAAGATTGGACCAAAGATGATAGAAGGAGAGAAAATCTCGACTTTGTTTCGAACGACATGATCTTGAAGACTCTGGACAGTAACATGTTCATAAGGATTTAAGATTGAAAAGCAGCAAAAGAGACGTGGGACAAATTAGCACTTATCAATGAAGGAACAGATGCAGTCAAAGAAAACAAATTGTCTGGTGCAAAATAGAAATTTGAGAATTTCAAACTGAAGATTGGTGAATCCATTGATCAATTGGATAACAGATTCTTAAGCATTATCAGCGAGCTACAGCAACTTGGTCAGATTCTCAAGCATTGATCAAATGGATAACAGATTCTCAAGCATTGATCAAATGACTCAGATGACAATGAATGCACCAGCTCAGATAATAACAAGGCATGTTTATGTCTTATTGCCAAATAAATTGAAGAAACAGAGGTAATATCTAGTGCATATTCTTCAAATGCATCCACATCTGACACTACACAATCTTTTACTTTCCCATTAGATTCTGCAAACCTAATTCAGAATCTTATGAGTAAATTTGAAGAAATTGAAATAAATCATGAAATTCTGGAACAAGAATGTGAGAATATGAGAGAGGAAAATAAAAGAGTAAAGAAAGAACTGGATGAACTAAAAGCTGAATCAACTAGTAAGGAAGTACACTCAACTAATCAAGAAGTAGCAGATGATCACTTATCTAGTGCTGACAGACCAGCTGAGAAAACCTCCCTACCAGTTAAGAGCACACTACAGCACTTGATGAACCAGCTTACGAAGCCCCAAAAGATAAGAAAGGAACAATGGACAACACAATTCTGAATCAAGGACCAAAACTGGACCTAAATTCAGAAAAGGACACACCACAGTTTCAACATCTCATCCTGCACAAGTGACGTCAAAACCCAGTGTTGTAAAACATTATAGTAAATCATCTTATCAGCCCAGTACATGCAAGGGCTTACTGAAATGTAAGGGGATACTTTACCCTTCAGAGGATGATTGGAATGTTGCACCCGTAAAATACAAGAAGAAACCTTTTCATGCCATACAACATGTGTTTAGGAAAATCCAACCCAGACATTGTTCCTAGATACAAGAAGAAATATTAAAATAAGTTTCCTCCTGCATATTAGAGAGTGAAAAAGGATGCGAATGCACCTAAAGGTAGAGAAATGTATCAGAATAATTCTATCAAGAGATATTCTACCATGCCTTATACTTATAAGGTTGATGACTTCAACCCAGTGAAAAAGGATGCAAATGCACCTAAAGGTAGAGAAATGTATCGGAATAATTCTATCAAGAGATATTCTACCATGCCTTATACTCATAAGGTTGATGACTTCAACCCTCAAAGAAGAAAATCTTTTGGATATACACTTGAAGTAAGAGGCATGACTGCTAACATGTATGGACCCAAACAATCATGGGTACCTAAATTGGCTTAATTTGTTTTGTAGGATGTCTGGTACATAGACAGTGGATGTTCCTAACACATGACAGGAAAGAAAGGATGGTTGACTGACTTTAAAGCCTATGATGGACCCAAAGTTACCTTTGGAGGTAAAGAAAACCCCGGTAATATTAAGAGGGAAGGCATTATGCTGAAGAGCAATATGAATATTCAGAATGTGGCTTATGTTAGGGGATTGAATTTCAACCTTCTAAGCCTCAGTCAATTCCGTGACAAAGGCTACAATGTGCACTTCAGCAAAGAAGGATGCAAGGTGATTCACAATCAAACCAGCACAGTTGTTCTTGCAGGAATAAGAGAAAACAACATGTATGTTGTAGATTGGAAATCAGAAAAAGCAGAATCATGTCTGCTTGTCAAGAATAAGCAATCAACCAACTGGATTTGGCACAGAAGATTAAATCATCTCAACTTCAAGACTATCAACAAGTTGTCAAAGAACAAGTTTGTAGAAGGCCTACCTGACATTACTTTCAAAAAGGAAAGTCTTTGTGATGCATGTCAGAAAGGAAAGCAGATCAAAAGTTCCTTTAGTTCAAAGCCTTTTCAATCAACAACAAGGATTTTACATCTCTTGTATATGGATATTTTTGGACCTGTCACACCCATGAGTGTAAGAGGAAAGTGGTTGATGACTTCTTCAAATTGCACTTGGACCATCTTCATGAAGAAGAAGAGAGAGACTCTCAAGAACCACCCAGATTTACTGAGAAGAATTCAAAATGAAAAAGTGTTAAAGATCATCAAGATAGGATCAGATAGAGGCACACAATTATTATATGAAGTGATCAGAACATATTGTGAAGAAAATGGAGTACAACATCAACTATCAGCAGTAGGGACAACAAAATTTTCTTACTGTTGTGGATGATTTTTCTAGATTTACTTGGGTTTTTCTTATGAGACATAAATATGAAGCCTCTGACCTTGTTAAATCTTTTGTTAAATATGTTTCTACTCAGTTTCATAATTTTTTTAAAGTAATTAGATCTGACAATGGTGCAGAGTTTCAACTTACTGACTTTTATGCTCAGCAGAGTATCATACACCAAACATCCGGTGTAAGTACACCTGAGCAAAATGGTATTGTTGAAAGAAAACATCAGCATCTGCTGAATGTTGCTAGAGGTTTGAGGTTCCAAAGTAATCTACCAATTGAATATTGGTGTTTTTGTCTTTTACATGCTGTAAAATTGATTAATGCCACACCTACACCTATGCTGAAGGACAACACTCCACATGAAGTTCTTTATAGCACCAAACTAGACTATTCCGTGTTTAAAGTCTTTGGTTGCTTAGTTTTTTCATGCACACTTCAGCAGTATAGGACCAAATTCGACTCAAGATGCAGGACATGTGTCTATCTTGTGAATTCAACCACCTTCAAGGGTGCTATCCTCTTACATATTACCAACAAAGATATCTTTGTTGCTACAAAATACTCAATTCCATAAAACTTATTTTCCTCTTTTTCAACATGTCTTGGGAAAGCCTAGACATCTTCCTAACATGCCTGTTCCATTGCCAGTGATGGACAATTTTGATGACCTACTGAATGAGTCAGCAGACCAACCAGCAATGGGATCGGCAGCTGTTGATCAAACCAATGAAAGGCATGCACCAGTACATCAAGCACCTGAACCCACACAACTAAGAAGGTCCACAAGAACAAAGAAATCACCAACCTTTTATCAATGGGGTGCTCATGGTGTTCAGCAGACTCCACATCTGCTGAGTGAAGTAATAAGTCTGGACAATCTCTCAATAGACTATGCCAGATTCATTAATGCTATTGTTGTTGTTAAAGAGCCTAAGACCTACAATGATATCAATCATGATGAATGGAAGGAGGCCATGAACAAAGAATTTGAAGCTTTAAAGAAGACTCACACTTGGGAGATTGTTAATCTGCCCCCAGGCAAGAAAGCTATTGGATGCAAATAGGTGTATAGAATCAAATACAACCCTGATGGTTTAGTAGAAAGATATAAAGCAAGATTAGTAGCAAAAGGCTACACTCAGACATATGTGATTGATTATCAAGAAACCTTTTCCCCTGTTGTCAAGATTATTACAGTCAGAGCCTTACTTGCAGCAGCAGCAGCCAACAATTGGCACCTATATCAGATGGATGTCAATACTGCATTTTTACCTGGAGATTTTCATGAAGAATTCTACATGCAGTTACCTCCAGGCTGTGCAGTAACCAAACCAAATCAAGTTTGCAGGCTTACTAAGTCATTTTATGGTCTCAAGCAAGCCAGCAGACAATGGAATTGCAAGTTGACTGAATCTTTGGAGACTCAAGGATTCACTCAATCCAAAAATGATCACAGTTTGTTCACAAAAGGGTCAGGACAGTCCTTTATTGCTTTACAAGTCTATGTTGATGACATCATAGCAGCAAGCCCCAGTGTAAGGTTGATTCAGCAAGTAAAGGACGATCTACATCAGTAGTTCACCATCAAAGATCTTGGAAAATTGAGATATTTCCTAGGCATTGAGACTACTAGATGTCCAAAATGAATATCCATTTCACAAAGAAAATACACACTTAACCTTATAGAAGAATATGAATTTTGGGGAGCCAAACCTGCTAAGACACCTATGGAGTCTAAGCTGACCTTACAACATGGTGATTCACCACTTTTAGAAGATAACACTGCATACAAATCCCTAGTAGGTAAATTAATTTACCTCACCTTTACCTGACCAGACATTTCCTTTACAGTCCAACAACTAAGTCAAATCCTGGAGACCCCCACTTAAAACCATATGAAGGCAGTTTACCGATAGCTGAGATACTTGAAGACCAATCCTGGCCAAGGCATCTTCTTCCCTGTAGACAATAACCTTGCACTTAAGGGTTTTACAGATAGTGATTGGGCTGGTTGTCCTGAAACAAGAAGATCAGTATCAGGTTACATGATGTTCCTAGGAGATTGTTCAATCTCTTGGAAAGAAAAGAAACAAACAAAAATTGCTAAAAGTTCATCAGAAACCGAGTACAGGGCAATGGCAAATGCAGTTTATGAAATCCAATGGCTAATCTATATACTACAGGATTTCCAGGTTCCAGTTCAGTTGCCTGCTTGTTATTTTGTGACATGCCAGTGCCATACATGTTCATAATCCTATCTTTCATGAAAGAACAAAACACATTGAAATTGTCTGCCATGTTGTGAGAGACAAAGTCAAATCAAGACTCTTCAAACTTCTTCCAGTCAATACAAAAGAACAAATAGCTGACATCCTCACCAAAGCCTTGGATGTATCCATTTTCTTCTATCTACTAGACAAATTGGAAATTTCAAAGATCTTTCAGACTTCAAGTAGTTGATGGGAATGCTGAGTGCAAGTTGTTCATGTACCACTCACAGCTTAAGGGGGTGTTACATTATAAAAGCTGATGGGAATGCTGAGTGCACTCTGCTGATCGTATAAAGATATCAAGAAGTTCTTGACAAAGATGAACACCAAACAACTGGCCGACAAGATACAAATATCGACCGCTTTCTTTGATTAGTTAGTTCGATATAGAAAACGGTTATTTCATTGTAATCTGTTATAACCATTTGTAAACTTACTTGCAACTGATTCATGAGGTGTATGATGTTATAAATACCCCATGATCAGCCACATTGTAAACAACTTGTAGCTTTTACTTGATCAATAATAATTCTACGTTTTATTTTGTTAGTTTGTAATTCTACAAACTTCATCAGTTACCTTTGGAGGTAAGGAAAACCCCGGTAAAATTAAGGGGAAGGCATCATGCTGAAGAACAATCTGAAGATTCAGAATGTGTCTTATGTCAGGGGATTGAATTTCAATCTTCTAAGCAACAATCAATTCTGTGACGAAGGCTACAATGTGCACTTCAGCAAGGTGATTCACAAACAAACCAATACAGTTGTTCTTGCAGGAAAAAGAGAAGACTACATGTATGTTGTAGATTGGAAGTCAGCAAAAGCAGAAACATGTCTACTTGTCAAGAATAAGTAATCAACCAGTTGGATTTGGCACAGAAGATTAAATCATCTTAACTTCAAGACTATCAACAAGTTGTCAAAGAACAAGCTTGTAGAAGGCCTACCTGACATTACTTTCAAAAGGGAAAGTCTTTGGGATGCATTTCAAAAAGGAAAGCAGATCAAAAGTTCCTTCAAGTAAAAGCCGCTTCAATCAACGACAAGGATTGCATGTGGATCATTTTGGACCAGTCACACCAGTAAGTGTAAGTTGAAAGAAGTACACTCTAGTAGTGGTTGATGACTCCTCCAAATTCACTTGGACCATTTTCATGAACTAGAAAAGAGAGACACTAAAAAAACTACTTGGTTTGCTGAGAAGAATTCAAAATGAAAAAGAGTTAAAGAATATCAAGATAAGATCAGACAGAGGCACATAATTCTTAAATGAAGTAATCAGATCCTATTGTGAAGAAAATAGAGTACAACATCAACTATCAGCAGCAGGGACTCCACGGAAAAATGGTGTAGCGGAAAGGAGAAACAAAACACTCAAGGAAGCAGTTAGAACCATGATTGCAGAAGCATGCCTACCAAAAAGATTTTATGCTGAAGCAGGAAACACAACATGCTATACTTAAAATAGATCTATCATCAACAAACATCAGGGAAAAACACCATATGAAATTTGGAATGGAAGAAAACCTAACATTTCATGTTTGCATATGTTTGGATCTAAATGTTTTGTGTTGAATAGGAATCAGCTACATACTTTTGATGAAAAAGCTAATGAAGCAATGTTCATGGGATACTCAGACTGCTCAACAAAAGGACCTTGGTGATTGAAGAATCAATTCATGTAGTTTTTTATGAAGCAAACACCAATGGTGAAAGTTTACACACACCTTGAAGAAGAAGCTGCACAGGGACAAGTATACATGAATACAATAGTACTAGCTACTATTCTGGACCACACTTTTTGTAATCAAGATGAAGTACCAGTTAATACAACAACATCAGCACCAACTCAAGATCAAGTTGATGCACAAGCAGGAACTGTGGAAGAACCAGATCAAGAGCAACTCTAGCCTGATCTAAATTGGCTCAGAGATCATCCAGAAGAACAAGTCATTGGTGATGTACATATAGGTGTTAGAACCAGAAGACAACTAGAAAATATGCTCACTTGTTTTTTATCACAGGTGGAACCAAAAACAATAGACGATGCAATTCAAGATGCTGAATGGATCACAACCATGCAAGAAGAGCTCAATGAATTAATAGAAATGAAGTCTGGTAACTTGTGGAAAGGCCATACATGGCCAACATCATTGGAACTAAATAGGTATTCAGAAACAAGATGGATGAACAAGGAACTGTTGTCAGAAACAAAGCAAGGCTAGTTGCAAATGGATACTCTTAAGCCGAAGGCATAGACTATGATGAAACCTTTGCACCTGTATCAAGATTGGAAGCAATTAGACTTTTCCTAGATTTTGCATCCCACATGGAATTCAAAGTATATCAAATGGATGTCAAGAGTGCATTTCTGAATGGACTCCTTGAAAAAGAAGTATATGTGGAACAACCCCTTGGTTTCCAACTCAAAGGGAAGGAAGACAAAATTTACAAGCTCAAAAAGGCACTATATGGACACAAACAGGCACCTAGAGCCTGGTATGAGACACTATCACAATTCCTAATCAAAATGGGTTCAGCAAAGGAACCATTGACAAGAATCTCTTCAAGCTAGAAGAAGGAGCAAGCACCTTGCTATTTCAGATCTATGTTATTGATATCATTTTTGGATCAGAAGATGAAAAGCTATGTGAGAAATTTGCAAATATGATGAAAAGTAAATTTCAAATGAGTATGTTGGGAGAACTCAATTACTTTCTTGGTTTACAAGTGAAACAAATGAAAGATGGCATCTTTATCAATCAAGCCAAGTATACAAAGGACTTGATACATAAATATGGTATGGATACAAGTGGCACATCAGATACACCAATGTGTCCAAGAGTCATTCTTAGGAAGGATGAAAATGGAAAAGATGTTGATCAAAAGTTATGTAGAGGAATTATTGGATCTCTACTCTATTTAACTGCAAGCAGACCTGATATAGCATTTGCAGTAGGAGTTTGTGCAAGATTTCAAGAACAACCAAAGGAATCTCATTTGCTAGCAGCAAAAAGGATTATCAAATATTAGAAGCACACAATCAATGTGGGAATTTGGTTTCCTAAAGATGGTGGTTTCAAACTGATATCTTATTCAGACTTAGATTATGCTGGATGTAAGATTGATAGGAAAAGCACTTCTGGAACTTGTTAGATGCTAGGCAGCAGGCCAGTATCATGGTTTAGCAAAAAGCAAAATTCTATATCCACTTCAACATTTGAGCAGAATGTATATGTATAAGAAAGAAAATTTCTTTGTGCACAAGTATTATGGATCAGACAATAGCTAAGAGACTATGGGATAGAAGAGAAGACAATTCCAATTATGTGTGACAACAGAAGTGCAATATCGATCATAGAAAATCCTATAGTTCACTCAAGAACAAAGCATATTGATGTAAGACATCATTTTATCATAGATCATGTGGAGGAAGGAGATGTAATCTTGAAATACATATCTACTGAAGATCAATTGGTTGATATCTTCACAAAACCACTCAGTCATCAAAGATTTTCTAAGTTGAGAACTGAGTTGGGCATGACTGAAATTGAAAAGGAGCAGCTAACTGGAGTAATCAGTAAAGTTTCTTCACCAGTTGACCAAACCTTTTGCCATTTTGGGTGCGCTCACTTTGCAGGTAATGCACTGGTAACCAGAGAAGTTCACTTCATTGATTGTTAGGAACAATTTTATATAGAATCTCAATAAAGAAGTCACTACACCGGCTCAGTGACTAGCCAAGTTACTTCACCACTGAATACTTTGGAGAAAACAACGAAGTAGAGTGTGAACAAAATCTGTTTTATACATGTGGAAAATCAGAAGATTTATGGAGAATTATTTTAAGGAAGATTACCCACATGGATCTTATTTTATATCGTGGAGGTTATTTTTGAATTGAAGGAATGACGGCAACACCTCGATTCCCGGGATTTATCATTACATCCTCTCCCCCACTACACTCAAAAACCTTGTTTTATATACACAAAATCATGCCATTACTCCATAAAATCCTTCCATATTCACCACGTTCACATTATCTTTTGTTTTCAACTCCTATATAAACAACACTTAGAGGTTTTCAGAAAATTTCTACGCTATCTTTGCTTTTTTACATCCCTTTTCTCTGAAAAATCGAAACTTTTCACCTCTCAAATTTTCTAATGGCTTCATCCTCATCAAAGACCAAATCTGGAAATCAATATGAAAAATCAATTCAAACACCTTTTTCCAATCTATACACTACCTGAGACTCTGTGAAGATGATGAGCAAGCAAAAAGATTGGCAGATGTCTGCGTAAATCTAGGATTGCTGCCCTTCCTCAATCCTCCAATCAGTGTCATATGTTAAGAAAGTCTTATATCCTTTTGGAAAACCACCATATATGTCTCAGGCCTCATTGAAGGAGTTGAAGGAGAAGACAAGATAGTTGCATCCATCAATGGAACAGAAGTGGTGATAATGGCAAAGGTAATTCACCAGCATTTTGAACACCTAAATGTAGGACAAGCAAATGTGGGACTAGTTCCATAAGACATGGATACTTTTTGGTTGGATATTGCTAAAGCGGCCAACCCTGGAACCAAAAAGTTCAACTGTCCTCGATCCGCCCTAAAAAAGCCATTCAATGAGTTTAGCTCTCTAATTGGAAAGAAGATCGAAGGAAAGCTTGGCGTAATGGATGTAATGACAGAGGTTAGAATGCGACTTGTGGGCATTATCTACAATGGCCTACAATTTAATTAGGCAACATATGTTATTAGACACATTAAAGAACATATTCAAGGATAGAGCTTTGCTGCTGAGAAAGGAATAGCAGCAGGAAGGAAGAAAAAGAGGATCTTTTAGGTAAAGAAGTCCTATGGTATTCAACTTCACTTTCTGATGAAATGCCTAAATGTTCCTTTTGTGGCATCTCACCGGTTACATGACTCCAAAGACATGAGTGTTTTTGCTCAAATTGTTGAAGTAGTGGAGGTTAAGTCTGCTGAGGAACAAACAACAATAGAACACAGGTCGGAACTGGTGGTCCAAAGTACTGAGGATTAGACAGTACTAGGACAAAAGTGGGATTTATTGATGGGATTGGAGGAATCCCCTGTATCTTGTGTGGAGGCTATTGAGGAAAGGGCTGCTGATGGCAAAGATATAGAACAAGCTGCTGATGAACAACTTGAGGAGCAATTTGTTGACTATGATTTTAGTGATGAAGAATTTCTGTTTCCTGAAGAAGAAGAAGAAGAAGAGCCTGAACAAGCACAAGAACCTGTATTTAAGGAGATACCTAGTTTAAATGTGGTTGAAAAAGGTCCTGAACCCCATGTATAGGATAGGATAAGGGCAATTGTTATGAGACAACCAAGGGCTGATGATCATATTAGAGAGCCTGCTGGAGAATTTGCTGGACATATGGCTGGTGGTATGGCTGGTGGTATGGCTGGTGTACCGGCACATATTTTGGATGAGTTAAGAGCTGTAAGAGATGATATTACACAGCTAAGAACTTAGTTGACAAAAAGTGAACAAAGATTTGAAGACTTAGTGAATTTGCTGGAATATAGAGGAAGAACCACTGAAACTGTTGCATCGAATGTCACATCTATACAGTTTGCTCAAAATGATATGCTAAGTGAACTTACCTATGTCAAGCAGGATTTTGCAGAGAAGGATAAATACTTGATTGAACATATCACATCCTTGCACAATAAGGTTCACAAATTGGCTGAGAGATCTAACCCTACTAAGACACCTCAAACTGCTGCACTTCATCCTAAACTTACTGAGAGGATCAACCTGCTAGAACAAACTTTGGAAGGCCGGATTGCTGTAGTTGACACTAGAACTGAAATTATGGAACAATAATTGAATAATCTGGTAAACACACAGGAGAGTGTTCTGGGCCTGCTGAACCGTTTTATTGATGATGTCAATAAGGGGGAAGAGGGACAGACAACAGAAGCAAAAGAAGCAGCAAGGATCTATAACAATAAGAGATTTGAGGCTGAAATCAAAGAATTTATAGCACCTGCATCTGGCAGGATATAGTTGACTGATGACCTACTAAAGGAGTAGAAGAAGCTTTACAATGGAAGAAAAAGACCTTACACTGATATGACTTTTCAGGAGGGTTTAAACTCCTTTATGGGGCTTAAATTCTGGGAGATAAGGGTTAAATTTTGAGATCTAAAAGGAGAGGAGGCCATAGTGGCCTAAATTCTAGGTGACAAGGGTTAAATCTTTGAGATCTACAAAAGGAGGAGGTAAGAATCAGGATACTTATTTTAAGAGGAAAGGCAGATTGTTCCCTACTGATGAAGATTGTAATATTCATGCCCCTGCTGCTAGAAACAAGAGATATAACCATAATGATAGGGTTATACCTCAGCAGTGGCATCAGCAGAGGACTCAGCAGAGGCCTCACTTAAGACCTCTGCAGAGACCACAATACAGAGCTGTTCCTAACAGACATCAGCCTTATGGTTATGCCAATGCTTCTAACAATAGAAATCACTTCAAACAACACTTTGTACCAAAAGGCCAGAAACCATATATGAATGCTACACAACCAAATGTTATATTCTATGGAAATGTAGCATATCTGAACTAAAGTGCAACACTTTTCCAAGAAGACCATTTGGAAATTTGCCAAGGGTTGTGCTTACCACTGACCACTATGGACCCAAACAACTTTGGGTACCTGAAAATCATTAAATTTGTTTTGTAGGGTGTCTGGTATTTTGACAGTGGATGTTCCAGACATATGACAAGAAGTAAGCACTATTTGACAAATTTTGGGGCAAAGGATGGAACAAAAGTCAATTTTGGAAACAAGGACACACCAGGATAGACAAGAGGATATGGAACACTGGTGAAGAATGGATTGACAATAAAAAATGTTGCATATGATGAAGGCTTGGATTACAACCTGCTGAGCTTTGGACAATTCTATGACATGGTCATGAGTGAAATGGGAGAACAAGTTGTGTTGGCAGGAAGAAGACAACAAAACATGTATGTAGTAGATTGGTTTACTGCTGTTCTAGAAACATGCCTTATTGTGCATACAAAGTCAGAACTCAATTGGTTGTGGCATAAGAAGTTGAATCATCTAAAATTTGATGATATCAATCAGTTGGTGAAATAAGAAGTTGGTGATTGGTTTACCTGAGATCACATTCAAGAAAGATGGTATATGTGATGCTTGTCAGCAAGGTAAACAAACTAAATCAAGTTTCGAACCAAAGACTAAACAATCAACAAAGAGAGTTTTGGAGTTGATGCATATGGATCTGTTTGGACCAGTAATACCAACAAGTGTAACATGAAAGAAATACACTCTGGTAGTTGTGGATGATTATTCAAGGTACACTTGGGTAATTTTGATAAACAAGAAAAGTGAAACACTTCAAAAGATGCCTGAACATTTGAGATTACAAAATGAGAAAAGTTTAACAGTAGTGAAGATCATATCAGACAAGGGTACTGAGTTCCTAAACAAAGTCATAAGATAATATTGTGAACAAAATGGTGTGCTGCATCAATTAGTAGCTGCTGGTACACCTCAACAAAATGGGCCTGCTGAGAGAAGGAACATGACTTTGAAGGAAGCAAGGAGGACTATGATATGTGAAGCATTGCTATCTGAAAGATATTGGGCTGAAGCAATCAATACAGCATGCTACACACAAAATAGAACCTTAGTGAACAAAAAGCTTCTGAAGACACCTTATGAAATATGGAATGGAATGAAACCAAATATATCATATTTCCATCCATTTGGGAGTAAATGCTTTATCTTGAATCATGAGGAACAACTGAAGACTTTCCAACCAAAATCAGATGAAGGAATCTTTTTGGATAATCTTCAGTCAGCAAGGCATTCAGGATGCTGAACAAAAGGACATTGAAACATGCAGAATCAATACATGTTGTTTTTTATTAACCTAAATTCACTGGAATGGAAGATGATTAAGCTTCAGAACCTGCTGTGAATCTAGAAGTCACTGATCAAGAGTGTGTTAGTGTGTTGAAGAAAATAAGTGACTTAAAGGTATCTGTTTCTGAAAGTGAAAATGTCCCTGCTGAAGAACCTACTGGTAACATTAATGATGCCACAACAAATGCAGTTCAAGCATCTGCTAATCCCCCTACTGAATCAACAGTAGACCCTACTACAGAAGAGGTTCCTGTAAATCAAGCAAATCAAGATTTACAATGGTTAAGGGACCACCCTGCTGAACAAGTAATTGGAAATGTGTAAGGACAAGAAGACAACTAAAAGCAATGTTTACTTGTTTCTATCCCAAATAGAACATAAAGTTGTTGAAGAAGCAATTTCAGATCTAGATTGGATAATTTCTATGAAAGAAGAATTGAATGAGCTTGAAAGAAATCAAGTTTGGGAACTAGTGGAGAGGCCTAATCATGCAAATATAATTGGCACTAAATGGGTATACAAAAAAAATTATGAATCTGGTACCATTGTCAGAAACAAGGCCAGACTAGTGGCAAAAGGCAATTCTCAAGCTGAAGGAATGGATTTGATGAGACATATTCCCCAGTTGCAAGATTGGAAGCTATATGATTATTTTTGGCATATGTTGCTTATAAAAACTTCAAAGTATACCAGATGGATGTCAAAAGTGCATTTATGAATGGCATTTTGGAAGAAGAGGTCTATGTTCAGCAACTTTCTGGTTTTGAAGCAAAAGATCAAGAAGATAAAGTGTATAGACTCAATAGAGCACTTTATGGTTTGAAACAAGCACCAAGAGCATGGTATGAAACCCTATCTCCATTCTTGGTGAACAATGGTTTTACCAAAGGTACCATTGATAAGACACTTCTCTGAATCAATGAAGGGGACAACACCCTGCTGGTACAGATCTATGTGGATGACACAATCTTTGGTTCTGAAAATGAATTGCTATGTGAAAAGTTTGCAAATCTCATGAAAAGCAAGTTCTAGATGAGTATGATGGGAGAGATGAACTACTTTTTAGGATTTAAAGTCAAAAAAATGCAAGATGCAATCTTCATTCATCAAACAAAGTACACCACAGAGCTGCTAATGAAGTTTGGTATGAAAAATAGCACCAAAGCATCAACTCCTATGAGTACAAGCACCAGATTGGATGCAGACAAAGAAGGCAAATATGTTGATCAGACTTTATATAGAAGGATGATAGGCAGTCTGCTGTACCTCACATCCAGCAGACCTGATATATCTTTTACAGTAGGTGTTTGTGCAAGATTTCAATCAAAACCAAAGGAAAGTCACTTAGCTATAGTAAAAAGGATTCTCAAGTATCTAAAAGAGACTTTGGGAGTAGGGATTTGGTATTCAAAAGATGGATGTTTTAAAGTTATATCCTACTCAGATTCTGATTATGCTGGGTGCAAGATTGATAGAAAAAGCACCACAAGAACTTGTCAGTTAATGGGAAATAGACTTGTCTCCTGGTTTAGGAAGAAACAGAATTCTATATCAACTTTCATTGCTGAAGCTGAATACATTGCTACTAAAAGCTGCTGTGCACAAGTTTTATTGTTAAGACAGAAATTAAGGGATTGAAGAAAGAGAAATTCTCATAATGTGTGACAATATAAGTGCAATAGCAATCACAGAAAATCCTGTTTTGCACTCAAGGACCAAACACATTGATGTAAGACATCATGTTGAAAAGAAAGAAGTATATGTTCTCTATATTTCTACTGAAGATCAACTTGCTGACATCTTTACAAAACCTTTGGATTGTGAAAGATTTGCTAAGTTAAAATCTAAACTTGGCATTATCAGAGTTGACCGAGTTTCTATTAGTCAGCAGAGTATTGGAATTCACCATGGGGACTAGTCTTTGACCTGTTGAGTGCGCTCACTTGGTAGAATAGTCATTGGTATCAACAATTCCTAAGTGCTCCTATAGTTTGGACAATTGTGCAAATGAAGTTGCCATGGGGATTGATCTTTGCCCTGTTGGATGAGCTCACTTCACAGATCAGTCATTGGCATTAAAATTATCTTCTATTATCAGTAGGACAAAACTATACTGTATGAAGATCAGCTGTGCAATTTTTGTTAGCAGGCTGCTGAAGCTTCTAAGTATACTGAAGAAAATCAGCAGACTTTACTCACTCAACTGAAGATCAAGTCTACTGAAGCCTCGGTCTGCTGAATGATGCGTTATAAAGAAAGTCAGACTTTAATGAAAGTCAATAGTAAAGTAAATGGATATTATTCTTATCCCTTATCATAGCGGTTACAATATCCAACGGTTACTACACTTAATGGGATGCGTTGAAGCATCACATAAATTCTATGATTAATTGTGCTTAGTACTACAGTACGTACACAGTACCTGCCTATAACTCCTACCCACTACTTCTGCCTATATATACAGACATATACATACAGAATGTATATACAATCATCGTTATCTCTTCTAAAAATACAAGTGTGAACACATATCTACAGAATTTTCTCCTTCATCTTTCTCAAGAACTACAATGGCATATAAAGATGTTCATCTTGGCACCAGTCAAAGTGTTGCAGGGTATGTCACTGATAATGACTCTACTGATTTGGTAATAAATCTTGGTAGAAGAATCAGACGGTTTGAAGGACTGGAAAATGTGCTAAATATCAGATTGGAAAACATTTCATATCATAATGTTTGTGATTTCTAGATGAATATGGTGGTTAGAGATGGTCTTGAGGCATTTACAACTGCTATAAATGGCCAATAGATTGAGATAACCTCCGACCTACTGAGAGAGGTTTTTGGATTTGGTCCAGGGAATGTAGCCCTTACAAATCCATAGTCTATGGAGTAACCAATGTTAGCTTTTGTGGAATATATCAAGACAAATCCAAATGTATGATGACGGTCAAATTATACCCATAAAAGTCATCAACATTGGCCCTAAATCGGGATTAATAATATATATTTTATGATAAATCGCATGTTTATAATTATTATTTAATGTTATGTGATTAATAAAATATAATTTGGTATTTATCCGTTTATATTGTATAATTTGGTATTTATCCATTTATTTTATATAATTTGGTATTTATCCGTTTTTATTTAAATATAATTTATTTTGGGATAAATATTTATTTTGCAGATTAAGATAATTTTTGGAGGATAAATATAGATGGAAGAATTAAATCTCAAGATAAATCCATGATGCATTGAAGATAAAGATCGGATAAGCACGAGAAGAGGAGTAAGGCATGACAAAAGCCGGCGAGCCAATCAAAAGTGTGGCGCCGACTTAGGGGGGACGCATAAGGGGGCGCATTTTATTTTTTGATGATCGGACGGGAGTTATCTCTTATTTGTCGACTCTCTTATCCTTGTAATGTTAGAAATCAATGTGTTGAGTTTATGGTTAACAAGTTGTAATTGATTCATTTGTATTTGATGATTATAATAAGTCTTTGATGTTGTAATAGATGCAACATGTGTTACTTACGATTGTTTATTAGTCATTTTAGTTACCCGAGTTAGTTGTTTCGTTTTCCGCTTTGTCTCTGATGTCTGCTTACGTTAGGCTTACGTGTATAATCAGATTAAATTTTAATTATATGTGTGCCGGACGTTCTTTTTTGGGATAAGGACTAGGTATCCGGAACATGGGCGTCACAGTTGGTATCCGAACGGCAAGTAACACCGCTGCATAGGATTTAAGTTAAGAAGAGTTGGTCTAGCTGTGTTAGGTACGTGAGATGGGAATCTTGGAGTTGGGTCTTCTAAGTGTAGACCTTCTTAATCTAGTCCGTTAGGCAACGAATCCTTTAAGGTTGGAGTCTCTAAACCAAACCAAGTTACTTAGGATTAAGTGAAACCCTTTAAGTACAACTTTGAGATCGGAGTCTTATGCCTACACCTTCAAGTTGAGGTTCTCTTGGTTGAATTTTCCTTACACTCCCTATTGTGATCTTTCCACTTTCATTTACATATCAATATCAAAGTCTAATTTTGACTTGGCCAACCTTTGTAGGGTATGGTATCTTACTCAACTCTACAATCCACCAATTTCTCCTTTCACTATTACCTACTTGATGTTTATAAAAATTCATAGACGTTTTCTTGTTTGAGATGGGTTCCACACGAACGACACACACAACTCCATCATTTACAAGTGCTTCCTATTCGTTTAAATTATCAGTGTTGAAGTTTTTTGTTTTGACACGTGCTTTTCATCATCCTTGTGATTAACCTTTGCAACATGGGTAAAAGATTTTTGTTCCCATGTTTTCCTTTCACGTAAAACTGTTTCCCCTACTCCGAAAATTTTGAAATTTTCAGCAAGGTGTAACACTATATTTTCTACAACTTTTCCACATCGACTCGATAATCCGCATGGATTGTTCAAAAAGTTCATGTTAATACTGAACACTTTGTCCAGAAAATCTACAGCAGCACTTTCACTTCTTCTTATGTCTTCTTCTGTTCCTTTTGCAATTATAAACAAGCACCAAGACCCTACCTCCCAGAATGCCACGCTTGAAGTTCAAACCTTGTATGCCTTTCTTCGATTATGCCTTTCTGGTGAATAATTTCCCATTTGATTCCTCACTTGAGATCTTTAAGCTCAACAAATCCTCTCCACTTGTATTGATGCATTGCCTCGGAAACATATCTCCATAAGTCTTTCTTTTGAACAAGTTCATACCTTTATCTTTCTAATCAAAGAAGCAAGTCCCCTCTAAATTTGTATCGTCGCACTCCCATCATTCCCCTCGAGTCCAATTTTATTGAACCTTCCAATGTTAAAACATTCTTCTTACTTGTGTTCATTCTCAGCTTCCCTCATAAGGGTAGTGTCTATGTTGTAACATTTTCATCTAATGCTATCTGTTCTTTTAGGGTAGGCATATCTTCTATTACCAGTCAAAATTTTAAGCCTACCATGGCATCCCTTTTTAATTACTTATAATTAACCTTCTGGAAATCTATGCTAAACCAGTTTCAACCAGAATTTAGTCTTTGCCAAGATTCCTTCCGAACCTATCCAGCCAACAAACATTTCAATTCCAAAACTTTTGATTTCGATTCAGATTAATGCAGCATGTACCTTTCAGTTTTAAATCTCTAATAGGCCATTTTTTTAGGAAACTTACAAGTCATTTAGAGCCATGAACTTTCAGACACACCTTTTGACTTTCCCTTTTCTGCCTCGGTGTTTTTATAATAATATTGTTACGCCAATTGAAATGTCTGCTTTGTTTTTATCTTTTCGTTTCCTCATAAGGAATAACCTTGAGCATGTATTCTTTGGCATTGTAATATTCCCCACAAGTAGTGCAACATTGAACCCTTGAATCAGATCATCAATGATCTTTTAAACTTCTTTTGATTGTTTGAATTAATTATATAAATCAAACTTTATCCGACATTTTTTAAGTGTCTTTTCTCTTTCACTTCAAAGTTTGTTTATCGCAGACCCATTTTGATAACTTCTGATTTTCCTTTACATAACTTATGGGAATTTTGTAATATTCCGATTTTCGGGAAAGGGCAGACGTGTCATTTTTTGTGAAAACGTAATATAATATTAACTATTTTGGATTTAAGGTATTATATGTGTAGGTCCCTTGGAAAGGCTAACACAAGTTTAGAGGGGGGTGGTGAAAAACTTTTCCCCAAAAACCTAACTGAAAAGTGAATCTTGAGCAGATAGAGTTCAGCTTAAACTTGTGTGGAGTTAAGTTAACTTAGCTTAGTATAAGTCAGTGCTGACCTATGCTGAACCGAGTTAACCGGCAGCGGATTAAGTTAAGCCTTTAAATAAAACTTGAGTTTATCTGTTCGTCTAAATATAATGCAATGTAGTGCTGACTCAGTTTCTTTTGTTTGCTGAGTGTGATTAGATGTAATGTATACTTAGATGCAGTAAGTAAACGCGTAAAGTAAGTAAGTAAATAAGACAAGAATTATAGAGGTTCCAGGTGGTGTAATCCTGTCAGTCCTCTCTTCCCCTGTGATGTAGGAGGCCAAATTCACTATGTTCTTGAGGTTTACAGTTACAAGACACAAAGCAAATTCTAAACAATTGATTGTCCTTCACTAATCCCTAGCTTCATAATCTTTCAGCTTCAGTCTTCAACAGGTAGAATTGATGTTTGAACTAAGTTTGCTACACTGGTCCTTGAAGGGTTGAATTGCCTCTTCACCAGCTCAACACAAACACAGTCTTCCTGACTGGACTCAACTGTCCTTCACACCTTCTTGGTGTTTCACAGTCTAAACCTTTGATAGAATCAAAGTTAAGACTTGAATAAAAAACTATGATTCAATTGTGTTTCGAGCTTCTTCTTCTAGATATATAAAATATGCACAACTCTGTTTTCTTGAACTTGATCTTTCTTTGAATGCTTAGCAGGAATTCTTTTGATTTTCTTTTCCCCATTGGTATAATCTTTCTTGACTAGATTAATTCTTAGAATTCCGTGTTTCTTCTTGTGGTAGAAGAAGTCTATTTATAGGGTTTTCTCCAACGGTTAGCTAAGTTTGAACGTTTGTATTTGAATTCTTGTATCCGTTGGTGGTCCTGCTTATTCTGATGAATGTCAGTGTCCTTTCTGACAATTCTATTCAGCCAATAAAATTGTCTGCTTTATAACGGTCAGATTTTCCTTCAGCTTTCCTTGACCTCAGCATGAAAACTTATCTTAGTCAGTTTTCAACTTTGAGAGCTTTAACTGAGTTTTTACTCTTCTTCAAGAACTCAGTACTCCATTTTCATCTGATTATAATTGACTTAATCAGAGTACACCGTAACTCACAAATTAGCTAACATATCATTGTCTTTATGATACTTAGTCCTTCTATCAAGTTCCATAAAGTCAGTTCTGGTCATCACAGACTTCCCTGAATTCTAACTTTACAGTCTTGGTTTAGGTCTTCAAAACTGATTTTGAACCTCGTTCTTGATCTTCAACAATCGAAGTCTCGAACCCTCGATTCTTGATTCTAGATAAGTCAACCGAGTTTGTGTCCCTCAGCAAACTTACCTTCTTCAGTTCTTCTGTGGGTGTGCTCTTAGTCAGTTTATTAAGCTGAATAATCATTAGTTATGAACTCAGTTCAATAAGCCAGTTTCTCATTTTCTCAGTTCTGAACCTAGAGCTATTATAGCTCTTGTCTGATTTAACTTTTACAAATATAAGACTCTATTAAATCCTATACATTGATTTCTAGACATCATTTTGCTTTGCACTATAATAGCTAGTTATGACACTTCATCAATAGGGTTAAATATAATTATTAAAATAACTGATGAATCATCATCAAAACATAAATTTTATCCAACAATTTCCCCATTTTTGATGATGTCATTACCCTCCTTAAAAACAATTAAAAAAGATAAGGACAAAACAAAGTAAAGAAGACGAAGAACTGAGAAACTGAGATTTTATTGATAACTGAGTTACAAAGTATTAAAATACAAATGCATGAGAAGAAATTAAGTTCTAGCTTCTTTTCCCATTTCTGGATCAGCTTCACTTTTCTTATTGTGAAAGATTTCAGCATCTTCTCTCATAGAAATGTTGGTTGATATGCTCTCGATTCCATGGATGTTTGCCCATATGTTCCATGAATTTGTCATATTGTGCTTCCTGATAAACTTGCCTTTGAATAATACAGCAAAAAATGAAAACAGCTCTCCTCAATCTCTCACTGGTGGCTGTTTTCAGTAAGTTCATAACAAACTCAAGTTCAGTCTTTTCAATTTTATCTGAGACCTTATCTAGAGTACCATATCTTTCCCATTTACTCAGTTTGTTCCAATAGAGCAAAAGGATCTTTTGCATGTTCAGAAATGTCTCTAATGCTTGTTCCCTTGATACTCCTTCTTGAGTAGGTAGACCTTTGAAAACAATATACATTTGAGAGTCTAGAGCGAGTCTTTTGTCAGTTGGTTCTGAGAACTTTGCAATCAGTTCCATCTCTTCATCAGTGAACTCACCTCTAGCTTTCTTCGGTTCGGTTAGTTTCTCATCAATACATCCAAGAACTTGAGGCATATCAACTGCATTGACTTTTAGCATGTCCAAACTTTCCCCCTTATTGACATCATCTTTATTGATTAAGCTCCTGATGTAACAGTTCAGGTGCTGCTGATTTGATGCCAATATGGTTTGAGCTGCAACTAGTCCTTCAGTGCATTCTCCAGTAAAATCAGTCTACCAACCACATTGTTTAGAATGCCTTCCCATTTTCCTTGAGTCTCAGTTTTTCTTGCCTCAGATTCAATGGTTGTTTTCCTGATGGCGATTAGAGTATCATGACAATCCTCTTTGACGCTGATTAGTTTCTTTCCATGTTGTTTCTTTCAGTTCTGCTTTCTTCCATTGACTTCAAAACTTCCCCGAATACATTTAGATCATCTTTTTGAATCCTCACAATCTCTTTGAAGTAGAATCTGATGGTATCAGATTGTGTAGGTACTTTATCTTTAGTTTTAGTTTTCTTTACTTCAGTTTTCTTTTCTTTGTTAGCTCCAAGTGTTTGGATAACTTCAGTTTGAGATTTGCTCACAACTTTCTCAGGTGTCTCTAATTCTTTGAGTGGAGAGGAGGGAACCTGTTTCAGCTTATCTGTGAAGTCCTCTGCCTTCTTTCTTTCTTCTTCCGAAATAGCCTCCCTTGCAGGTGATTTAACAACATCTTCTTCTTTATTCAGATCAGCTTTAGCTTGGTTAGCTTCAACTATTTCTATTTCCAGAACACTTTTATCAGTCAGAGACTGATATCTTTCCTTTTCTTGATCTTCAGACCGACTATCTGAGTCAGTTTCAATTTCTTCACTTTCATCTGAACTTCTTTCAGATGACCCTTCTTTATTAACATCCTTTGCTGCTTCCTTTTCTTGTAGTGAGGCGACAATCCCTTTTTGTAAATCAGGATGTCCCTAAGAATCATCATCATCATTATCATCTTTCTTTGTTTTTGAGTCTCCCTTTTTGGCATATCTCTCCCAATATCTGTTTCTTATGAGTGAGTATCCACTGCTCAGAAATTCTTCAGATCCAAACAGTGGGGACAAATGAGTGATACCAAAAAGATCAAAAACCCAATTTTTAGTCTTTTCCATTTCCGCAAGTTGACCTCTTTGATTTGGAATGGAGCTGAACTTCCAGTACTGATAATCATCAAGTCTTATGCAGTCAGCTTCAATCAGTTTTCCAATGTTAATGCTTGGATCAAGTTGGTTTAAGACATCTTCAGTTTATCTAGGAATCTCCACATTTGATTCAGCTAGAGTCTCAAGTTGTCATAACAAATTCTCAGCTAAAATTCTTTCAACTTCAGTTTTGCTGGATTCCCCTTTAGCAACAACTGGGATATTTGATGATTCAGTAACAATTTCTGGGACATGTAGGGATTATGTTACAGTGATAGGTGCGACTTCAGTTGTTGGTTCAACTTCAGCTGCAAGTTCAAAAACTTGTTTAGAATCCTTCTTTGATTCAGTTTCCTGAGGCTCAACAGCAACAGGTTCTTTGATTGGTTCATTCCTAGTTCAGCAACTGGTTCTTTCTCTTTCTCAACACCATCAACTGTCTTTTCAACTTCTCCTTCATTAACAAGCTCATTAGAGTGATGACTTGTGCTGGTCTCGATTCAACTTCAACAGCTTCTTTTTCTTGTGACTGAGAAGCTTACAGTTCTTTGATAGATTCTTCATATTCGATTCTGGATGCTGATTTTTATGGTGTTTATCTTGATAAAGATATCAGATTGAGCATTGCAATTACACTAGGTCCAAAAAGTTCCTCATCACTCTCAGTTTCCTCCTTATCAACTTCAACTCTCAGGGTTTGTTCCTCCTGAATATCAGTTTCTGGTAGTGATGGGACAACATCTTGAAATTCCCTTGCTGATTCTTGACGGGTATTTCTTCAGCAACAGGTTCTACTTCAGCAATGACTTGTTTGGTGGGGGTTTCCTTAGTTCTGGATTTCTTTCCTTGGCTTTCAGCAACTGAGGTGGCTGATTTTGCTGGTGAAGCCTCTACTGCTTTCTCATTAACTTGACCGGTTGTGACTTTTTCTAATTTTCTTTTCCTTTCTTTTAGTCTTCAAGATCCTCCAAGGCTTCCTCAGTTGTCATTTTCTTGGAAGACCTTTTTCTCTTCTTCTTAGGTTCAGTTTCAGAACCTCCATATTTACTTTTCTTGGATTTTTTTCTTTGGCAGCAATTTTACCATCAACAATTGCAGTTTCCTTTCTCTTTACAATACTAAAGTGATCTAAAATCCTTTGTACCAGAAGTGCAAGAGTCTTTTTATGATAAAATCTTCCTTTCTTTTCATCAGATTTTTTCTTAGGTACATCAGATGATTGTGCTATCAAATGATCCAGGATATATCTTTGCTAGTTGAAATTTTCTTCGAACCAAATCAGATACAGGAAGTCAATCTTGGTGACAGAGAGATTGCTGAAATTGCCTGCGTTCCCAATTAAGCAATTTGCTAAGATCTTGGTCAGACAACCAAATTCTTGTTTGAGAAGACTTACACTTCCAGATAGCAGCATATTTGAGTCTTCTTTAATTGCAATGACCTTCCATAAATTTTCTCTTTGTTCTTTGGTCACTTTCAACACTGAAGTGAAACCATATTTCTCAAATCCAAAGATGTCTGCAATAAGGTCCTCTGTGACCTTGACTTTCTTTCCATTCACTTTGGTGGAGTTGGTAAAAATACTTTCATCTTCTATGGTTTTGTTTCCAAACTCATAGAAATCACCAATGTCATCCAGAAATATGTTCTTCAGATTGATGTTGAACACTTGCTCCAATCCTTTGATTTTTCTTATTTTGTCTGTAATTTTC
Organism: Gentiana macrophylla; assembly: GCA_026214975.1. Taxonomy (NCBI): domain Eukaryota; kingdom Viridiplantae; phylum Streptophyta; class Magnoliopsida; order Gentianales; family Gentianaceae; genus Gentiana; species Gentiana macrophylla. The sequence continues at coordinate 41,216,107 of CM047815.1, forward strand.
CTGGCTAGTGTTTGATCTATGTATCTTGCAACAAATTGATCAAGTGGCATGATCATTCTTGGTTCAACTTTAGTAAGTGACATTATTTCAAATTGTTGGGGAATTTGAAGGTAGAGAAAATTCTTTCAACTAGGTGGATATGAAGAGAAAACTGAGTGTAAAGAGTTTTAGGTATGACACAAAGGTATTTATAAGTGGTAGATTTAGTGGTTAGAAAATCTGAGTGCGTATTAAAACGTCTCGTCATAAATCATGTCAAGCGTTGAGATACGGAAAAATGTGGTGAGTGGAAAGGATGAACGGTTGAGATTTGTGTAGGGTATGACTTTTCATTCGTAGCTTGTATTAGTTGATACGGTATATCTCCAGCTGTGAAGTTCCGGCTTTGATCTTATCCAAAAATTTGAATCAGTTGTCCTTTAGATCAGTTCCAAAACTCAGTTGAGAATACAACTCAGTTTTGTTTTAGTAGTCAGCTTTTACCTGTAAAATAAGTTAAGAACTTTTTGGTACCCATACCTGTTTGGGTCATTTTGGTTAGTTTTTGAATTTATGTAATTCTTAGATGACTTGTCAAACTTATCCTTATACCTTTCTTGATATTTTGACTGAGTAAAAACAGTTTTCACAGAACTTTGTTGTTTTGATCTAACTGCCTTTTGTTCATTCGTTTTGTGAAACTGACATGATCTTTTAGTGATTACAGGTGCATTCCATTCTTCATCAGTAGGAAATGGTCTTCCTTTCCCCCCTGAATCTGTTATTCCATGAATGATGATCATTCTTAGATGGATGTGACTTGAATGTTCTTTTAACTGATCTCTGATCAGTTGTGCCTTTTTCAATTTTCTGATACTTTCTATAAAATGTTTCAGTTTGCTGTTTCCCACTGACTAATTTTACAATTTTTTCAGTGTTAGGTCGAGGCTGTGCTGAGTAATTGTCAGTTCTAACAATTTTGTCAATTTTCTGAGTTCCTGACATATGTGCAGCTACAAACTTAGGTGCAGTTGTACTCGGCCTTAACTTAGAATTCTGCTGTTTGTCAAACCCTAAACCAGTTCTGTCTCCAAATGGTTTACTTGGTTTGAACTGAACACTGGAAGACGGGTCAACTGATGATTCTGTGATGTTTATTACTTCCGTCAGTTCATCAGTTGAGCAATTTCCTTAGCTCCATTGTTAGCCTTGATAAGGTTGATCTCAGCATTCAATCTTAGAACTTCAGCTTTCAACAATCATTTTTCCTTTTTGACATTCTCATAATTCTTTTGAATTTCCTCTAATTCCTTTATGAGTATGTTCAAGTCCTTGTTGAGATCTTCATTTCTATAATTGATCATGGCAGTTTGACAGTTTGATGTAGAAGCATTTACCTCATGATGTTTGACATATAATTTTTCAGATCTTGCTACTTCACTTTCTGCTATTTGTTTGTCTTGTATAATCTGGCAGTGGTGCTCATCAGATCAGTTCCAAAAAGTATGATTTGTTCATCACTTTCACCATTATCATTTCCTCCAAATCTTATGGGTAGCATTTCAGCATTATCTTTATTGCTTGTACGGGATGGTTCATCAATGAATGTCTCAATTAGCTTTTCTTGAGTTTCAGCAACAAGGGCCTGGAATTTTGTTTCGTACTCATCAAATCTCAAAAATGAACAACTAATTATGTTTCTAAGGTGATTGTGTGATTTCATGATGCAGGTTTTGAAAGCTTTTGAAAGAGATATTTGAAGAGTCATTGAAACAGAAAACTCAGCCTCCAATGCCAGTTGTTGGTATCGAAAATAACTGATGGCCAGTTATCCAGGATAAAGACTCGAAGCAGTAACTACTTTGGATCACCTCCAAAAGGAAGAAGTGCTTCGATACCAATTGTTGGTCCTTTGGAAAGGCTAACACAAGTTTAGAGGGGGGGTGAATAAACATGTCCCCAAAAACCTAACTGAAAAGTGAATCTTGAGCAGATAGAGTTTAGCTTAAACTTGTGTGAAGTTAAGTTAAATTAGCTTAGTATAAGTCAGTGCTGACCAATACTGAACTGAGTTAACCGGCAACGGATTAAGTTAAGCCTTTAAATAAAACTTGAGTTTATCAGTTCGTCTAAATATAATGCAATGTAGTGCTAACTCGGTTTCTTATGTTTGTTGAGTGTGATTAGATGTAATGTATACTTAGATGCAGAAAGTAAATGCGTAAAGTAAGTAAGTAAATAAGACAAGAATTATAGAGGTTCCAGGTGGTGTAATCCTGTCAGTCCTCTCTTCCCCTGTGATGTAAGAGGCCAAATTCACTATGTTCTTGAGGTTTACAGGTACAAGACACAAAGAAAATTCTAAACACTTGATTGTCCTTCACTAATCCCTAGCTTCACAATCTTCCAACTTCAGTCTTCAACAGGTAGAATTGCTGTTTGAACTAAGCTTGCTACACCGGTCCTTGGAGGGTTGAATTGCCTTTTCACCAGTTCAACACAAACACAGTTTTCCTGATTGCACTCAACTATCCTTCACACCTTCTTGGTGTTTCACAGTCTAAATCTTTGATAGAATCAAAGTAAAGACTTGAATCAATAACTTGATTCAATTGTGTTCGAGCTTCTTCTTCTAGATATGTAAAATATGCACAGCTCTATTTTCTTGAACTTGATCTTCTTTGAATTCTTAGCATGAATTCTTTTGATTTAATTTTCCCCCTTGGTATAATCTTTCTTGACTAGATTAATTCTTAGAATTCCGTGCTTCTTCTTGTGGTAGAAGAAGTCTATTTATAGGGGTTTCTCCAACGGTTAGCTGAATTTGAACTTTCGTATTTTAATTCTTGTATCCGTTGGTGGTCCTGCTTATTCTAATGAATGTCAGTGTCCTTTGTGACAATTCTGTTCAGCCAATAAAATTGTCTGCTTTATAACGGTCAGATTTTCCTTCAGCTTTCCTTGACCTCAGCATGAAAACTTATCTTAGTCAGTTTTTAACTTTGAGAACTTTAACTAAGTTTTTACTCTTCTTCAAGAACTCAGTACTCCATTTTCATCTGATTATAATTGACTTAATAAGAGTATACCATAACTCACAAATTAGCTAATATATCATTGTCCTTATGATACTTAGTCCTTCTATCAAGTTCCATAAAGTCAGTTCACGTCATCACAGACTTCCCTGAATTCTAACTTTACAGTCTTGGTTTAGGTCTTCAAAACTGGGTTTGAACCCTCAATTCTTCAATCTTCAATAACTGAGTTTGAACCCTCAGTTCTTCAGTTCTAGATAAGTCAACCGAGTCTGTGTACCTCAGCAAACTTACCTTATTCGGTTCTTCAGTCGGTGTGCTCTTAGTTAGTTTTTAAAGCTGAATAATCTTCAGTTATGAACTCAGGTCAATAAGCCAGTTTCTCATTTTCTCAGTTCTGAACCTAGAGCTATTACAATTCTTGTCTGATTTAACTTATACAAATATCTGACTCTATTAAATCCTATACATTGGTTTCTAGACAACCTTTTGCTTTGCACTATAACAGCTACTTATGACACTCCACCAATGGGGTTAAATATAATAATTAAAATAACCGATGAATCATCATCAAAACATAAATTTTATTTCCAACAATGTCCTATTTTTTATGATGTCAATACACTCCTTAAAAGCAATGCAAAAAGATAAGGAAAAAACAAAGTAAAGAACACTAAGAACTGAGAAACTGAGATTTTATTGATAACTGAGTTACAAAGTATTAAAATACAAGTGCATGAAAAGAAATTAAGTTCCAGCTTCTTTTCCCATTTTTGGATCAGCTTCACTTATCTTATTGTCAAAGATTTCAGCAGCTTCTCTCATAGCAATGTTGGTTGATGTGCCCTCGATTCCATGGATGTTTGGCCATATGTTCCATGAATCTGTCATATTGTGCATGCCAAAAAACTTACTTTTGAATAATACAGCAAAAACAAAAACAGCTCTCCTCAATCTGTCACTGGTGGTTGTTTTCAGTAAGTTCATAACAAACTCAGGTTCAGTCTTTTCGATTTGATCTGAGACCTTATCTAGAGTACCATCTCCTTCCCATTTACTCAGTTTTTTCCAGTAGTGCAAAAGGATCTTTTGCATGGTCAGAAATGTCTCTAATGCTTGTTCCCTTGATACTCCTTCTTGAGTAGGTAGACCTTTGAAAACATTATACATTTGAGAGTCTTGAGCGAGTCTTTTGTCAGTTGGTTCTGAGAACTTTGCAATCAGTTCCATCTCTTCATCCAGTACCAAAACCTGACTCAGTTGTAGCTAAAACTGATTCCAAAGTTCTCTTCATCCAGTACCAAAACCTGACTCAGTTCCATCTCTTCATCAATTCCATCTCTTCATCAGTTAATGAAACAGAAAGTCAGGTTTTGGTACTGGATGCTCAATGCGCACGCATTGATTAACAATGCACACACATTGCGGATACAGGATGGTCAGATTTATTTTCAGCAGGCAGAATGCGCACGCATTGAGGGTAATGCGCACACATTGTTTGAATAGAGACATCCTGAATGTTTCTGCTCGTTCAATGCGCACGCTTTGACCCCTGTTATGGGGAAAATGTTGTTTTGAGCTATGAGATGAGTTTAAATGTTGATTTTTGATCTAATAACATTAAAAGAATACGAACAAGCCTTGATTGAGCTTCTGATGCGTTTAGTTCCGGAACTGAATGGATGCTTCTTTAAAGTTGAAGTTCAGTACCATTGGAAGAGCATGATAGGCTTGTGCTTTGATGAATTAGTATTCATCAATGTCTGTGTACGTGCCTAGGGTGTTGTGTCTAGGTTTCTAAGAGAGGGAGTAGGGTTGTTAAGTGAAATTGCCTTGAAAATTCTTAGGTGGCTAGTTAATGACTAATAATGTACATAAGTGTGTAGTAAAAGACTAAACATTGTAAAATTCTTGGTAAAGCACTTGTCTATATCCCGATATGTGGGCGGTCAGATAAAGTGAATAACTCCACTGGCCTATAAAAGGATAAATGGTAGAGGGACTTCACCGAACATGTACAATATCGGGTCTTAACCCGTGCTATTGGTGTGATCCACTAATAAGTTGCAAATGATACCTCGTAATGGGTAGCACCATGCGTAGTGAACTTGAATTCCGGTGAAAAAAACTTGAGTTATGTTAGAAATAGTTAGTAATGACATGTTGATGAGCATAAAGTGAACCCTAGAATTGAGTCCGTCTCATAAATTTAACTTAATGATTTTGTAAACCTTTCTTTAGGAAACCTAATTAATGCAATAGCTTCTGTTTCTTGCTAAGTACCTTTGTACTTACCTCAAATGCATGTTTGTTTGTATTTGGGGTTGAGAAGATGAACAAGTTGAACAAGAGTTGGACGAGGACTTTGAAGATGATATGTGATACGTGATCATGCTTGATATGTTATGATAGACTTTTCCTTGTTGTTTACTAGACTATGTAATATACTATGTTGCACTTTCCTGTTCAAGACATGTCATATTTTCTTTTGAAATTCTTGTAAGATAACTTTGTTGTTTTCTTTTAAGATATCGTACAGTTGTAAACTTTTTATCTTTAGTGTGTTTGTTTCCATTCTCGTGAAAAAGAAAAATACACCCGAGTCATTTTAACTTCCGTTACTGCTTAAATCGATACGACGTAGTAGAGGCTTACGTATAATATATAATTTATTTTATATTATACGTGCCAAACGTACTATTTCTGGAAAAGGACTCGGTATCCGGGAACGGTGCGTTACAAATTTCTATCCCATTTCAATCTTGAAATAACATGTCTTTGACTTATGCATACTTGGACACTTCTTGACAATTTTTTTTATTCCATTATGAGACCTTTTGACGGACTCAATTTGGCTCTATACCTCTTTCATGTTGAGATTCTTACCTTTTTTTTTGGATTCCTCAGTTGTTTAGTCTTTCAGGTGCTCGACGTTGCACATTTGTTTTGTTTTTCTATTGTGGGATAATTATTGCACAATCTTCATAGGAACTGAGGACCTTCCTAGTTCTCTAAAAACCAGTTTGTTTATCAAATCAATAACGAATAAGGTCACTTGCCAAATGTTCTCAAGCCGGATATTCTTTTCCTCTTGAAGTAAATGTTTCCAAGTCCATCATATGATGTTTCTCTTAATGCCCTCACTTTCTAAGGGCATATGTAAGAGCTCATTATCTTAATTCCAAGCGGTCCGAGTTCTTTTGCAGACCATCTATCTTGTAGAATTCCACTCTCTCAAAAGAATCTCATCTTCAAGATGCTCTTTTGTTTTTCCTTTTGGTGACTATCTTTTGTATTATGATACAATGCATCATTCTTTAGTTTGGAACCAACTTCGACCTTCCTCAACCCGGAGTCATCTTGTCTCATTTGTGACCCATACAACCTCCCTTGTTCTAAGAACTTATTGTCTCTTTTTCGGCTTACCAAGTTGACATACCACCATGGTACTCAATTTGTACTTTCCAACTTTATTTGTTTCCAAGCCACCCCTTATTGACATATATAAGGATCGGATCAGACTGTCTGAGAGAAAGTATAGAAAATGCGTATTTCTTCCTTTTTGAAAAGTCTCAGAGGCCTTTCAGCTAGGATCCCTGCAATTCTACAGTATGCTCGTGCTGCAGTGATGGATGTTGAGATCAAAAGGAGTCAATTGTGCCATGAATTGTAGATCAGTTGGAAGTTTAAGAAGTAAAGTGTGATGTACCGTTGATTGCAAGATTTGAGGCAGTTGTTGAGATCGTGAAGAAACAAGATGAAGATCCAGCCGTTGTCGATTACAAGCGAGTGGCAAGAACCAAACCAGCCAGTGGTTACAAGTTAGACGAAGACGGAAACTTTTGGCATTAGAATTGGCTCTGGGCTCTGAATATGGAAGATCTGAGGAAGACAATGATGAATGAAGCCCACAAGATAGCGTTTGTAGTCCATGCCGGGGAAACCAATATTTGTAAGGAGTTGATACAACAATGCTGGAGGCCTTTCATGAAGATAGAGATAGCTGATTTGCCTACAACACTAGTTGCCACGCCAGTATCCACATGCAACATGTTGAAGCTTTGTATGGAAGAAAGCGTAGAACGCCTTCATTCTAGGATAAAGTGGAACAAAACCAGAGTTGATACAACAAGCCAACGAGAACATTGAAGTGGACTGTCACAACCTCGAGATGGCAAGACGGGTAGAAGAGTTGGGAGGATGGAAGAAGAGAACCGTTAGATTTTGAAGTTAAAGACAAATTGTATTTGAAGACGTTCCCAACTAAAGGAGTATGACGGCTTGGGCATACATGCATCTAAGCCCAGTTATGAAGGCCCTTACATGATCTTGGCTAAAGTCAGACTTTTAGCCTTTCCGTTTGGAGTTACCAGAATCCCTTTCACGAGTGCATGACGTCTTTCATGTGTCAAATATAAGGGAACACTTAACCGACGTTGATGTGGAAGCAAGCATTGACCTCGAAATGGATGAAGAAAGTCAAGAAGGAAGACGTACAACTAGTCTCGGTTTAGTGAAGCAGTCACACACCGGCATAGGCGACATGAGAATTTGAAGACGAGACACTTTGCGAATTTCTAGAGTTTGGGTACAACCCAAGTATGTTTAGTTTCGATGACGAAACTTGTCTTAAGGGAGCAGGGATGTAACACCCCGGATTTTTAAGAAGGGAAATATCGTAAATCGGATTTAAATTATATTATATCCTATTTATGATTAACCTAAAAGAAAATTTAAAGAATTTTAATTAATGCTTTAATTAATTATGGCTATTTAACAGAAATAATCAGTGTCGGAACCAGGAAATTATTCTGGGGTGGTCTTGGTCTTTTTTATATATATATACACACACACACACACACACACACACACACACACACACACATATATATATATATATATATATATATATATATATATATATATATATATATTAGCGTGTCCTAAAAAATCTGATGTAAAATAGTCTCATTTATCAAAAGTTAATGCACATCTATCTAGTCATGAACGTGTATTAAGTCTTGCACCTATAAAAGCTACTGTAATAATACATATACACATACACATACACAAAATAATTGCATTTATCAAAGATATTGTTTATCTTGTCAAGAATATGTATTAGTGACAAGAATATATATATATATATATATATATATATATATATATATATATAGATTAGCGTGTCCTAAAAAATCCGATGTAAAATAGTATCATTTATCAAAAGATAATGCACATCTATGTAGTTATGAACATATATTAAGTCTTGCACCTATAAAAGCTAATGTAATAATACATAAAATAATTGCATTTATCAAAGATAATGTTCATCTAGTCATGAATATGTATTAGTCATAAGAAAAAAATCAAACAAAAACCATAAAATCAAACTAAAATAACCAAAAAAACTGAATAATTCCATTTAGAAAAGATAATTTTCATATAGTCATGAATATGTATTAGTGATAAGAAAAAAAAGCAAACTAAAATAACCAAAAAAATGTATTAGTGATAAGAAAAAAACAAAAACTATAAAATTAAACTAAAATAACCACACACAAAAAACACACTCTAAAACAAGAAAACAAACGTTTGAAAGCAAGATTTGAACTTGTAACATATGCTTATTGACACTTGAAAAACTGCATTTTTAAACAACTTGGATAAGTAGTCATTAATTTAAAAAGAGACACGCTAAATACTACTATTAACGCTGATACTAATACAATGATAAAAATATTTTTTATTTTCCGAAATTTGGGGTGGTCTTGAGACACACCTTCCAAAGTGTAGGTCCGCCCCTGGAAATAATACCATAATTTTCCTCATAAGTTATTTACGGTAAAAATATTCAGAATCAAAAAAATTAGAAGAGGAGGAACGACGGCAACGTAAGGAGCACACGCAGAAGATCCTGGAAGCGGAGGAGAAGAATCTTCGATCGCACGGCAAATCCGTCAGGAATTTGGACAGACCGCATGAGACAGAAATCATCATCTCGTCGAGACGAATGTTTCCACATTAACTGTTTACAATTCATTAAGTTTTCGTTTTTTCCATAAAATTGAAATCTTGATCGTTCTTGATAAAATCCGAGCTTTAATTTTGTAAATGGTTGTTTTAATCGTAGAATATCAATTATGGATCGTAGGTTGTTCGTAGAAGTTGTGAATCAAAGGATTCACGTTGGTTTGCTTTTAATTTCGCTTTGGAGTTGCTCTCAATTGCTAAAAATGTAATGGAGTGTTTTTAAACGGGTTTTGATGTTTAATCGTATTTAGTTATGTGTTTATTTATTCATTATTGTTGTTAGGGTTGTTTCTTTATTTTATTTTATTTTTATATGTTGTCTGGGAATCAGTAGACGAAAAGAAAAAAAGGATATGACTATGGCATATACTAGTTGCTATTGCTGTAGGTTTCCGTAGCCCGTATGTAGTTGCAAAAAAATAAAAAATAAAAATAAAAGAAAAGAAAAATATAAAAAAAAAAATAGAAGAGAACTATGCAGGCAATTCCCGCAAGGTAGAGAAAAACAAGGATGAAAACATAGAGAAAGAAAAAAGATGGAAAATAAAAACGTAAAGGTAGTATATGTATGTATCTAAAATTGATAGAATTGTGATGATATAATGTGTAAGCTTTTCGAATGGATGAATGATACAAAGGGTATAAATACATTTGGTGGGCGTCAATGTGCCTGTTCACCTTATCTATATAATTACTTGTATACAACTTGTTATCTATTGGTATGCATGCCTTTGAGGGCATTATATGTTATTTTTCAATGTCTAACTTCTACTTCTGGTAGCCTTGGCTAAGAACCACAACTGAGACCCTCTGCGTGGAGAATGTAGGAGCACCGGAAGGCGATTTTAGGCCTTGTGAGACATTGACTTAGTAGTCATTCATCCTTTTACAATGTGTTAGGTAGTGTAATTAGAATGTCTAGGACTAGAAGTCATTAGGAAGCATTTTTATGTGAATGAACCATGTGGTTAAACTTAACTCGTAAATACATATGTGGTTGTCTAAAAGCTAAAAAATCAATATCATCGGTGAGGCACATTTCTGACATCGAAGCATGAGACACTTACCGCTCCTACGGGACTACAAGTAACACCCACATGGAACATGAGTCCATGCCCCCTAAGCGGAGCAAACCATGTTGTAGTGCATTTTCACCAAGCGTAGTGTTCTTTGATATTGATGTAACAAACTTACTTGTGCGAGGATGTACTACGGAGCTAGTAGAGGGTGAGTGAGCTCTTCTATTACAACTTATGTGGTAGTGATTGTAGAAGATTTCCATGTTATATATATGTATGCTATTTATTGTAGCCGTTTCTTCTACCCCTTACTAAGTACATTTGTTCTTACCCCCCCCCCCCCTCATCTCTCTTGTCCCCACCCCGAGAAGGTTGTGTTTTTGTAGGTCATTTTCGAGGCCACTGAGGAGTGACCCGAAGATGATGCAAATGACGTCTACATTCTTTACTTTCAGTATATTTTGGGTATAGACTCTCTTATCCTTGTAATGTTAGAAATCAATGAGTTGAGTTTATGGTTAACAACTTGTAATGGATTCATTTGTATTTGATGATTATAATAAGTCTTTGATGTTGTAATAGATGCAACATGTGTTACTTGCAATCGTTTATTAGTCGTTTTAGTTACCCGAGTTAGTTGTTTCGGTTTCCGCTTTGTCTCTGATATCTGCTTACGTAAGGCTTACGTGTATAATTAGATTAAATTTTAATTATATGCGTGCCGGGCATTCTTTTTCAGATAAGGACACGGTATCCAGGACATGGGTGCCACAACATGGTATATTGCATATACTATATTGTGTCATCCAATTTTTTTTTCATGTTTTATTCTATGTTCTTAGGTAAGTTCGATATTAATAAATAATCCCGAGTGTTTTTTTTATGACCCGCTCCATACAAAAGATGGTTACATAACACTCGGCACGTGCTCAACTAATGACCAACTGAACAAGTTGTTGAGATAATAAGATTATTCGGGTGTTTTCTAAAATAGTTGTATATTGCCTTTACCGGCAAGTGAGAGATTGTTAGAATTAGTGCTCGAAAAGACAATAATGTATTATGTTAATTAATTCAAAGTAAAAAATGTTTTCTTATTGATATTTTAATTGTTTAATTGCATAGATATAAATGACACTATAACCTAAAACCGAGATAATTTATTGGTCACCGAGGAACACCAATTATGCACGGGAGGATTGAATTTATGGTGAACTACCTTAAAAATTGAGTCTATGGTGAATTCTCAAGAGTTTGGGATCTTACAATTCAACCACCATTAGTGCTCCAAAACACATAGAGTGTGACAGCCTGTTTCGGGTCATCAGGGTCAGACACCGTAGTTGTTGCACATAAATGTGAAAGAGTTCGTGGAAGACTAGGCATATTCAATATGATGATTTCGTACTAAGTCCCCAATGATATTTTATAATATAATCATTAGATGACCAGTGATGGATTAAATCTTAATCTTGGTGTGATATAGACTCATGCCTTTTCTTGGATGGTATTTGATTTGGCAGCACTTTTAGCTTAGTGGAGCTTCCATTAATCACTTTAATATTGGTGTCACTCACGGACTGGAAGCTGGAAATGTAAGTCTCAAAAATAGGGTTCAATCCCTCGCTCCTTGAAAAAAGATGTAGCAAAACTGTTGTCTTCTTTGTTAATCCTGGTATTGAACGATTGCACGCACCTTTGATATGATCAAAAGATATCGGTCATTTATGGGTTAATGATATTTCAAGGATAAGTTGTGATAGAGAAGTTTTTAGGACAATGTCTTTCTCAATATACGAACCGTGAGTGAAGGGTTATCCGTGGGTAATGTTTATATCAGCGGGCACATAGTGATTATAACTAGTAGAGTAAATATGCTCTATATTTCGGAAGAGTTCATGAATGGTTATATGGTGATATGACAATATTAGTGAATATTTGTAAAATCAAATCAAATCACATTATTTATTTATTGATTCTGTATTTATTGTAATTATTTGTAACCGTAGACTAGAATACTCTAGAGATTTACAGAGTGTAAGTTGCAACTGTTTATATATACCTATGTACCTTATCATTGTAACATACACATAAAATATTCTCACATTTATTCTATATGGTAGCAGAGCTCCTCAAAATGCTCCTCTGGATTTGGCATCACCTCACTTAAATTCTAGACATTTTCTTCCCTAAATGTCTTCTTGCTCTCTGCACAACCATGTCTGAATTAACATCAGGTGAAAGCTCAGCCACCACCACTCCCCAAATTGTGGCCATCAACACCGCCACCCAAACTCCTCTGAAACTTGATTCCTCCAATTATGTTGTGTGGAAAATGCAATTCACTACTCTACTCAAAGGCTATGATCTTCTTGGTTTCATTGATGGAACAAAACCATGTCCACAAAAAATGCTTCTCGAAAATGGCAAATCCAAACCAAATCTGGAGTACTCACCATGTCATAGATAAGACCAGTTTATCCTGAATGCTCTAATGGCCTCCATTTCTCAACCCAACACACATTTAATTCTGAATGCTCAAACATCGGCTAAAGCTTGGAAGATTATCACAGACATTTTTGCCAAACCTTCACAGGGCAGAATCAACATTGTGAAGCAGTCACTCAAAGCTCTCAGAAAAGGTGATAAATATATTTCAGAGTACCTTTACCTGCTGCGAAGCAGTGTTGATGAACTCGCCAGTGTTGGTGTTGCCATGGCCCAATATGATGTTGTGGATTTGATTTTTCAGAAATTGGGGGATGAATATCTAGATTTAGCCCGAGCTATTCAATCCCTGGACTCTCCAAATGGGTTTAAGGATCTTCATGAGAAGCTCTTGAAGTATTGAAATAATCTACTGCAAAATGAATCGAATCAGCCCTTCGGCTCAAATCAGAATTTCGGCCCGGTCATTACTCATGCTGCATTCTCTCGCCCTCAGCCTACATTCCTGCCACAAAGTGCTGCTGGGTTGCTACCCTGCCTTGCATCTCAACCATGGCGTACTTATGTTCCAGCCAATCCCCCTCATTCCGGCGGCTCCAACCATCATCGACCTCGCCGGTAATTGATGGGAGTCAACTTCACTGCACTTTTGTATGTGATCTAACCCCCGTTTATCACTTTATTGGCATGTTCGATATAGATTGTTTCGAGAGTACTATCGAGAGTTATACGCACGAGGAGTTAAACTGTCACATCGATAGTAAATTCTGCCTTTTTGATAATATTTACTTCTTTTCCGAGCACTTTTGTGGTGCGGAATTATGTGTGGTGTTTGTCCGTATATGTTATTTCAGGATTTAGGTGACTCGAGGACCCGGAAGGCGATGTTTTGGATTGAGAAACATGGTTGTGGCACGAAAGTAGCATGAAAGTGGAGAAAAATCAAGTTTGGAGTGAAATCAAGGCAAACGGGCGTTTGCTCCACTCAAACTAGTGTTTGCAGAAGTGGCATTTGATACTGAAAGTTGGCCTAGATGACGAACGAGCATCCAAAATACCCCCAAACTAGCGTTTGGATGGGTTCAGCTCGAATACTGAGCTCATATTCAGCAAACGGGCGTTCAAGACAATCCAAACGGGCGTTTGCCCTCAAGACATGATCCATGAACTAGCGTTTAAGAGAAGCCGAACGCTGGTTCACTGAAGAACAAGCCCTAATTAAGAATCAGATTTCTAGGCAAAGGGGTGTTCGCCAGGAGGCAAATGGGCGTTCGCCCTCGACAGCAGGAAAATTCAGCCCTACACTATAAATACGCTGCTCATTCAGCACTTTTACAACCCTGCCAACTTTGTACACGTTTTGGGCGATCTATGTGCGGTTTTTGTGTAGGTTAATCAGACTTTGATCCGTGGATTCCCTAGATAACACCGGTCGATTCTAAACACTTGATATAGCTTAGATTTCAATATAACTTCCAAAGATTCGACTTTTAGAGCAATTATTTCTTCAATACTTTGTGGATCAGATTTTCTTCGATTATATGGTAATGAATTATTCTTCTTTTATTATTTCTACCATGATTTTCATTCTTATTTCGTTTATTAGTATGATCATGAGTAGCTAGTTCCATGTGTAGTCGAATTATGTGAAAGCGAGTGAAAACCCTAAGGGGGATGAGATAGGGAGTTGTGTAGTGCGTAATTGAATGTTTTAATGATTAATACACGTCCTAAAACTTATTATAACATTTTTGAATTAGATTGATCACCTAGTTCACTGTCACACACATCGAACTTATAGATGCATTTTGCGGTGAGATGTGGAAAATGGGGCTTTGGGATCGTTGTGTAGATTCGGCCTAGTTCTTTTGACCGTTTCAATATAGAGGTTTTTCATCGTTGTTCAAGCAACTCTAGAACTTAATCATGTTAGGATAATCGGTTTTCTAAAGGGAGAGTCGGTTAGCTTCACATAGGGTGGTTAGATCGAGTTGTTCAGTCTAATCACTAGAACTAGGAGTTCGCACCCATGGATGTCGTTAAACTACATAGGATAGGTAGGTCGGTTAAGACACGCTCCCCATCAAGTCCTTCCTAAGGGGTAAAAGTAGCTCGTGGGATCATAGTTCGGCTATGCCTTTTAATATTTAGAAGTAAAACCGGTAGTTTAATCTTTATTTCTACATTAGTATAATATCGTCTACCATATTTTGGCCTGAACTAAGTTCTACGTCAGCTTTGGTACTTAGGCATTACTTCTTGTGGATACGACCTTATGACCACTATACTCCCGTTGACCCGATACTCTGTCGGTGAAAGTTAGCGGTTAAGTATTTTGCTAACAAGAATTTTGATGCCATTGCCGGGGAGTAACGTCTAATATCTTTTAAGTTGACCGAAAGCTTGGGCTTAGGTCATTTTTATTTTATTTTCTTGTTGTTTCCTGTTTTACAGTGCATGACCTGATCTTCAAAACAACCTCTTATCGATCCGATTAAAGAGATTGAAGCTTTTGCACGCCACAGAAATAGTCAACGCCTAAGAGAGATCCTGATTGCTAGTCCGAACCCTATGTTTGAAGAAGAAGGGGTAGTAGAAAGATCTATCTCAGATTCCTCTGAAAAAATGGATGATATAATGAATGGTAGAGATGCCATTGATCCCTTCATTGAACATAATGCACAAGGGCAAACCTCGAACACTACTGGTGGTAATGCAACACTACCGTTGCAAACTCCACCGAGAGATCCTCGTGTAGAACAGTTAGGGGGGACGATACAGTGTTACAGCACTTGATTACCCCACAATTTAATAAAAGAACAGGGATTGCACAGAACAGTGGAAGACAGAATGCCCAGAACTTCAAACCAAAATTCGACCAAGCTACTCTAAACCGAGTACTGCAGATGCTTAGGAATCAGGGGAACCAATAGGTTTTCGAAAACCAAAATAATCAGCAACCACCTATACAGCAGTTTAATCAACAGCAACCACAGCAGAATTATCAGCCATAGAGGGCTCAGAAGGTACAGGGACCGAGAGTTTGTCGAGATTATGTGACTACCCCACAGGAAGTTACAGGACACAATCCAATTAGAGTGCCCCCTATCAATGCCAACAACATGGACATAAAGCAGAATATTTTGAACATGTTGGGGGAACATGCCTTGTTCGACGGGAAGTCAAGTGAAAACCTGAATAGCTTTCTGGATCATTTTCTTCAGATTTGTGGGACAATGAAATACAATGGGGTAAGTGACGAGGCGATAAAGCTGATAGTTTTCATGTTTGCACTTAGAGGAGCTGCTAAGGACTGGTACGACTTATTGCCTAATGATTCGTTACATACATGGGCGGATGTGGTTAGAGTGTTTCAGAGGAAGTACTTTGCTCCGGCTAAGATTCTGGATCTGATAGAAGAAATCTCTTCATTTGATGGTCTCGAAGGAGTGACACTAAAGGAGACGTATGAGAGATTTAGGGGTCTGCTGAAAAGATGCCCTCCACACGGTTTTTCCACGGTTGAGCAGGTAATCATATTGTTTAGAGCCTTAAATCTAGTGGACCAGAACAAGCTGAACGCCGCAAGTGGTGGAGATATTATGAATCTTTCACCGGATCAAGCTATGAGACAGATTGAGAATATGGCTGAGGGAGAAGGGCAATGGGGGTCAGCTAGGCAGAAGAAGAAGGCTCCAATGGAAAGTGTGAAGTCTTTGAAAGAAGAGTTGAATAGGGAGACAGCCATACGTGACAAGATGCAAGAAATGGTACTGAAGATGGACCAAATGGAGTTGGATAGAAAGAAGGCACATCAATGCCAACTTTGTGGGGGTGGAGACTCAGCATTGGAGTGTACATCATCGAAAAAGTTTACTTACCCACAACAGTTGACATCTACCCCAGCACAAGAACAGTTTGGAAACCAGAACGATCAGCATGGTATGGGGGATGATTCACAGTAATGTCATGTGAATTATGTTGGACAAGGAAGTAGGGGACAGTGGAATCATAATCAGCAAGGTCAAGGTTCGAATCAGGGGCAGAATCAAAACTGGAATCGTAACAATAATCAAAGCCAAGGTTTTAGACAAAACCAATGCTCATACAACCAACCTTGGAACCAAAATCCCCAGAATCGGAACCAAGGCAACTATCCGAATAACTAAAATCAGCAATCCTAATCACAAGGCCAACAGCAACAGTACGGTCAGAATTGGGGCCAGAATCAAGGATGGAATCAGAATTAAGGCCAGTATAACAATAAGAATCAGCAAGCAAATCAGCCGCCCAGAAACAATATTTCCGGCACATATCATCATCCGAATGCTCATCTCCACCAGAGCAATCAAAATAATCAGCAATCGAACAATTCTGGTGCTCAGAAGACACCCACTGAGATTCCCTTGGAAAGATTGGATAAGGGTGTATCTGAGCTGAATAAGAATGCTGTGGAGCAAAAAGTGGCCACCCATTCTGCTATTCAGAATTTGGAGACCCAAGTAGGGCAAATAACTAACACTTAAAAAACAAATCTGAGTGGTGGGCTCCCGAGTAATACTGAGAGAAACCTTGAAGGGTGTGAATGCTGTATTCACACGAAGTGGTAAAGAGGTTGGGCCAAGTGATAAGAAGAAAGAACTGTGGGCAGAGAAAGCAGAAATTGAGAAATCCGAGAAAGAGATGGTAGTTGACCGTGAAGGGGCCATGTATGGTGAATTCGAGATTGAAGATTTGGAAATTGGCAGTGTTGAGAAGGAAATGGCTGCAATGAGGAAAGAGTTGGAAGCCACAAAGAAAGCATTGTTAGAGGCAACGAAGAAGGCGTCAGAAGAGGCAATACCAAAGAAAGACTATGTAGTCTTGGACATCAAAGAAGAAGAGCCCTCGCCGCCTAAAGAAAAAGGTAAACAAATCAGAATTCCTCCTCCTCCCCCTGATTTTGATGCTAATACTTTACCCTACCCTCCCAATGGACCCAGAAAGGACATACTGACCTAAGGTCAGGTGAAATTTCTGAATCTCCTAAGGAAGGTAGAGGTAAACATTCCCCTCTTTGAGGCTATTTCGAGCATTCCCCCATATTTTAAGTTTTTAAAATGAATGTTGTCGAATAAGGAGAAGATGCAACAGACGGTGCATTTGAGTGAGGAGTGTTCTACGACTTTTGAAAATAGGATACCCTCTAAGTTGCAGGATAGAGGTACCTTTACAGTCCAAATTACCATTGGAGAGACAGTGTTCAAAAATGTGTCGTGTGATCTAGGAGCTTCTGTGAGCCTGATGCCTAGAGGAATTTATGAGAATTTGGGATTGGGTAAGTTAGAATCGACAGGAATGACCCTGCAGATGGCGGATAGGTCTGTGAGGACACCTACAGGGGGTAGCTGAAGATGTGTTAGTGCAGGTTGACAAGTTTGTTTTTCCCGTTGATTTCATAGTTCTAGATATGGACATGGATGCAAAAACTCCTCTTTTGTTAGGTCAGCCTTTCTTGAATACAAGAGAGACCTTGATAGACGTTAAGAGGGGGGAAATCATACTACGAGTCGGGAAAGAGAGTGTGTCCATTAATGTGTATAATGCAATGAAACATCCTGAGGATAAAAAGAGCGATTGTTTTTCTATTGATGCTATATATCCTTGTATTTTGGAGCACACTAACATGCAGGGATACCAAGAACCGATGGAGGAATGCTTGATGAAGTCAAGCACCGTGGAAGATGATGATCCGAGAAAGAGAATTCAGGTATATCACTTGGAGTCGAGTGCCTATGTCGATGCGGAATGGAACAAGAAGTTAGAGCTCGGTTTGACTGGCAAGCTACCAAAGCCGTCAATCGAGGAACCACATATTGATCTTCAGTTGAAGCCACTTCTTGAGCATTTAAAGTACGTATTTTTTGAACCTGATAAATTACTTCCTCTTATTATTTCGTCTACACTAACCGTTTTGCAGGAAGCTAAGTTGATTCACGTTCTAAAGAAACACAAAAAGGCCATAGGATGGAAGATGGTTGATATCAAGGGGATTAGTGCTGATATCTGCAAGCACAAAATAATCCTTGAAAAGGGTGCCAAGCCGGTCCGGCAGTTTCAGAGACGGATGAACCCGCAATTGCAAGAAGTTGTGAGGAAAGACGTGGTGAAGATGCTGGAACTAGGGATAATCTACGTGATATCTGATAGCGAGTGGGTGAGCCCCACGCAGGTTGTGCCCAAGAAAAGAGGCATCACAGTTGAGCTGAATGATAACGGTGAGCCCATTCCTACTCGCTTAGTTACTGGGCATAGGGTATGTATTGACTTTCGCATGCTTAATGATAAAACAAGGAAAGATCATTTCCCACTCCCTTTTATTGATCAAATGCTAGAGCGTCTAAGTGGTCATGCTTTTACTGGTTTTTAGATGGTTTTAGTGGATACTATCAGATCCACATTGATATACATGACTAGGATAAGACTACTTTCACGTGACCTTATGGCACCTTCGCATTCAAAAGAATGCCGTTCGGGTTGTGTAATGCACCCGCGACATTCCACGATGCATGGTAGCCATTTTTGCTGATATGATAGAACGGTTTATGGAAGTCTTTATGGATGACTTTAGTGTTTTTGGTGACACTTTTGAGGAGTGTTTGTCTAACATTGACAAGGTGCTTGAGCATTGTGAAGAGAAAAACCTAGTTCTAAATTAGGAGAAGTGTCATTTCATGGTCACTGAGGGAATTGTGTTAGGCCATAAAGTGTCGGGGAAGGGAATAGAGGTTGATAGAGCTATGATAGATGCAATAGCTAAGCTTCCTATGCCCATAAATCTGAAGACCCTGAGATCATTCTTGGGTCATGCAGGTTTTTATCGTAGGTTCATCTCGGGGTTTTCCTAAATTTCTAGGCCTCTTACTCTTCAGTTGATGAAGGGAGTTCCCGGTGTTTTTGATGCGGCATGTTTAGATGCCTTTAGACCACTCAAGAAACTTCTTACTTCGGCTCCTATCTTAGTGGCACCTGATTGGTCCAAGGAGTTTGAAGTCTTGTGCGATGCGAGTGACTATGATGTAGGAGCTGTCTTAGGTCAGAAGGTCGATAAGTTGTTTCGACCTATCTACTATGCGAGTCATACCCTGAATCCGGCTCAACAAAAGTACGCTACCACTGAGAAGGAACTTCTAGCCGTCATTTTTGCTTTCGATAAGTTCCAGCCGTACTTAGTTGGGTCGAAAGTCATAGTTCATATAGACCATGCTGTGTTGCAATATCTGTTTGCTAAGAAGGACGCAAAACCATGCTTGTTGAGGTGGATCTTGCTCCTTCAGGAATTCGACATAGAGATTAAGAATAGGAATGGATATGAGAATGTGGTAGCTGACCACCTGAGTAGGATGGAACCGGGTGAGGAGAGATGCCTTACTAAGGTTGATATAGATGACCACTTTCGGGATGAGCAGTTTTTCATAGTGGATACGATGCTCCCGGTTAAGCGAGGGAATTTTATGCAGAGAGGTAAGAAAGGGAACCCATGGTATGCACCTTTTGTGAATTACCATGAGTGTGGGTTCGTAGATCCCGTGTTCGACGACAACCAGAAAAAGAAGTTTTATAGTGAGGTGAACCGTTATGTGTGGGAGGATCCCTTACTTTTTAGGTTATGTGAGGATGGGATTCTGAGGAGATGTGTTGATGACCGTGAGATAGTGAGTATTCTCTCATTCTGCCATGATAAAGAGGCCGGTGGCCACTTCTCAGGCGAGAGAACAGCGTTGAAAGTACTACAAAGTGGGTTCTACTGGCCCACTATCTTCAAAGATGCGCATGCGTATATAAAGACGTGTGATGCCTGTCAACGCTCAGGACGGATCTCAAAGAGAAATGAGATGCCTCAGAAACAAATAATAGTGTGTGAAGTTTTTGATATATGGGGAATAGACTTCATGGGACCATATCCGTCTTCTTTCGGGAATAAGTACATTCTTGTTGCATGTGATTACTTGTCGAAATGGGTTGAGGCAATTGCTTCGCCTACCAATGACAAACATGTAGTCATCAGGTTTCTTATGAAACATATTCTGTCCCGGTTTTGAGTACCTCGAGCGATAATCAGTGACAATGGAAGTCACTTTGCCAATATTGAGTTTGATAAGCTGCTAGTGAAGTATGAGGTGACTCACAAGTTAGGCACCGCCTATCACCCCCAGACTAGTTGACAAGTTGAGCTAACCAATCGCGGGATTAAGAGAATCCTAGAGAAGACCATCAATTCAAATCTGAAGGATTAGTCTAAGAAGTTAGATGATGCGCTCTGGGAACACCGAACTGCGTTTAAGACACCCATATGAATGTCTCCCTATATGATTGTCTTTGGCAAGGCTTTCCATCTTCCTGTAGAGGTAAAGCATAAGGCCTATTGGGCAATTAAGAATCTGAATATGGATGACGCGTTAATCGGTGAGAGAAGGATGGCCCAGTTAAAAGAACTAGATGAGTTTCGCCTGCAAGCTTATGATTGTTCGGCGAAGTATAAGGAGAACACCAAGATGCGTCACGACAAGTTGATCAAACCTCGTGTTTTCAACATTGGTGATGAGGTTCTTCTATATAATACTCGCCTTCACTTATTTCAAGGCAAGCTTAAGTCGAGGTGGTCGGGACCCAATAAGGTTCTGAGATTTTTTGATTCGGGAGCAATCGAGGTGAATCATCCAAAGCACAGGACGTTCATCACGAATGGGCTTCGTCTGAAGAAGTATGAAAAGTTGCCTTTCGATGAGGCTCTCGAGGTTGTGCATTAACTGATCCCGAACCTTGATCGATCTTTTCTGAGTCACGTCATGGACTTAAAATCTTGACATTTCTGATTTTGACACTCCACCATCCTATCTTTCTATCCTCGCTTCCTCGTTTGTGCCGGTAGGATAACTCTGAAAAAACCGGTACAGTATAAGTCATCTATCGAGCCAACGACGTAAAAAAAAGGTGCTTGGTGGAAAGCAACCCACTATTCTCTGAGTTTTCTGAGTATTCTTGATCACAAAAGAGTTAGAACGGCGGTTGAAATTGAGACGGGGTTAAATTTTTGAGTATTGAGCTTTTTTCCCTCTGAACACGCGTTTGGCTACCTTGCGAACGCCCGTTCAATATCCTTCTAAGCCCAATGAGCATTTATCCCCATGTAAACGCTTGTTCATCAAAAAGTGCTACACTCTGTATCGGTCTGTCTCCCAAGCAAACGCTCATTCAGGTTCATGAGAACGCTCGTTCAGTTCATCTGACTCCAGGTAACCGAGCGTTCGACTCAGGGCAAACGCTCATTTTCCCATCTTCTATAAAAAGCCACCCTCCCCGGCTGTTCATTATTTAAAACCACCCAAATTCACCAAAACCGAAACCCTTCGCCCTTTTTCACCTAGATTCTTCGTTTTTAACCCGATCAGAGTAATTTCAAGCCCACAAACACCTCTTGATCCCCTCTTTTCATTTCACTAACCCAAATCCATCAATAATCCTGATTTGGCCAGATTCGAGACCCAATCTAGTGTGGTTTTCAAAGTCGAAAAAATTCCATTTTTGGTTGATTTGTGCATCCTCCAGACTTTTCGTCAACTCCATAGTCTTTTTTAACATCTTTCTTGGTAAGAATAACTATGTTTTTTGTACTTTAATTCGCATTGTTTTAGGTTCGATTTTCTACTCGAACCTTAAATGAACTGTCACTGATTAGGCTTATTATTGTTTGTTTTGTTTTGTTTGTGCTTTGATGATGCTCTGTGGATGGTTTTGACTGGTTTGTGATGTCTGCATTATGGTTTTGGGTTGGTTTGTGTTGGTGGTGTTGGGAAATCCTGATTTGATGATAATCGGGTTGGTGTTTGCTTGTTTTTTCTTTGGGTTTGGTGCGGTTGTCAGTGTGCAATATTATGGTGTGTACTGGTGGTAAGGAGGGGATCTCGGGACAGAAACTGTATGGTAAAGAGATTGCTAGAGATACGGGTAATAAGAAGAAATTCGTGAACCCTAGGCCGGTAAACCCAAATCAAGGGATTGAGAGAACCACATAACCCTACTAGGGCAACTCAGGCTCATGCTAGGGCCTCATTGAGAGGTGACTCAGATTCCGACACAGATCACGAGCATCTTAGACCTTTGGTATGGAAGAAGATAGTTGAGCCGATGGTTAGGGAGAGCAGGGTGGAGCAACCAGTTATGGTTGAACAAGTAGTGCAGGCACCTGGTGTTGCACCTGAAGTTAGAGCTGAAGGGGGTGAGCCAGTAGAGGAAAATGTTAGGCCACCGTTGGTAACCCCGAGAAGGGAGACTCTAGCCCCCCGATCCCATTTGATAAACGGTTTGTCAACACTAAAGCACGGGATATGTATACCCGATATTATTCACACCGCGCGATGCTGATAGAGAGAGAGTTTCACCCCTACGATATCGACAAGGAATTTAGGAAGAGTTTGTCTGATCGAAAGTGGAAGGCGTTGATGACAACTCTGGAGTGGAAGGTGAATGCTATGGTGGTGCGTGAGTTTTATGCAAACTTTTCCGAGTCGAGCCCAGCATCGGGGATAGTGAAGGTTCGGGGAGTGAAGGTGCCGTTTATAGCCAAGGCGATAAATGAGAAGTATAGGTTGCAACCTTTTGAGGGGCTCAATTACAAAGAGGATATAAAGGCTAGAAAGGATGCCGGTGGGGACACGTTGGAGGACCTCCGGTTGTTGGTTTGCCCGGATGTTCAGTGGACCCTTGGAGATGGCAGAGTGAGGAAACAGTTAGTCACTTCATCTAGGGGTGATGATTGGAAGGTTCAGTGCCGGTTCATCCAAAACCGGCTTCTACCCAAGAATACTTTGACCCATTTCCATATTTCTTATGCCCTGAATTATAAATTAAATGTGGATGTGGGCCAGGTGATTTATGACGAGTGTGCAGCCAATCAGAAAGTCTACTCACGCAGTTTGATTTGTCCCCATCTCATCTATAGCTTGTGTATGGATGCAAAGGTACCGGAGTACACCAAGGACCACAAGCCCAAGAACCCTCCCATGTTGAAGAGTGAAAAGCCTAAGACTCCAGCTCAGTTACGACGTATGGCGTCGGGGCAGCCTAGTTAATCTTCTGCCCCTGCTCAGGCACCACCAGTTCTTACTTTTTCTGCCTCAGCTCGTCAGAGGTTGAGTATGGCCAACAGTTTTAGGAACTGGACGGAGGATCAGAAGCAAACATAGGATAATATCCTGACTCTCCTCCTACTACAGAGTCAGGGAAGAATGCCGACGGATCCTACGGCGATTGCCCCGAGTACCATTGATTATCGTTTTTCAAACGATATTGAGCAAGCTATTACACAGATTACTACTGAGGATGCTGCTGCACAGTCTAATTCTAAGGATGGGACGTCGTCTGCCGAGGTGACTGGGGAGGTGAAGGCAGGAGCTACCACTGATGCTCCTAGTACGGCTGCTGATGATGATGCACCTGGACAGACGTGATTTTATTTTTATATATGATGTTCCTTTTGTCGTCTGTGTCCGGCGTTAGGGTTGATTAGGAGCTATCTAGCCAGTTTGCTACTTTTGTGATTTTTTTTATGACACTCTCAGATTTTGGATGCTACTATTTGAATTTTGATGGTTTTATAAGCCTTAAGGCATGCTACTACTCTAATTAGTGTCTTGGCTTTTATATGTACGCACTGAGGATGTTTTCAACATTATGTGCCTCTGTGCCTTTTTATTATGCTTAGATGTTCTGTGTTTTACCCGTAGGGGTTCTTTATCCATCTATAGTGATCCATTTTATGCGTTACATATTGCGTGTTGAGTTTTCTGACGTGACAGGGCCTTATTACTGTTATACCCCCGTATCCCTATCGCTTATTTTGGCACGAGGACCATGTCCCGTGCCTGCTTTGCCTTATTTTTGGTTATTCTTTTATGGATTCGGGTCATGCATCTATGAGGCTGTTACGGGATTCGATAACGCCTTTCTGCCAGGTCTAAAGCTAAGTCTTATTTTCTCTCTCATTCCCACACTGAGGACAGTGTTTCATTCACAGTGGGGGGTGGATCCGACTTAGCTTTGTATTGATGGTTTGTTTGTCAAATGTGCCAATTTTTTGATATACTTAGTCTGTGTCTATTTTCGAGTCAGATTTTTAATATTTTCCAAGGATTCAACGTCCGTCTGTATGTTTTAATTCTCACATTTACTTGGTAAACGACTTAGCGGGATACTGAATATTTATAGCACGACGCTAGGTTTATCTTATAAACGGAATTTCTTTCACACGTTTAGCTTCAATTTCATAGGCCTTAGGATCTTGTGAATGATTATGGTAGACTTGAGCACAATTCGACTGCCTAGATCCCATATTGTAACTTCGAGGCGAAATAGAAGGATTTACCGTGGTAAGACACGGGATGACAGTCCTGGGCTTCTTTGACCCGACCAGAGCCAAATAAGCTAAAATCCCAATATTTTATCCTCGTACCCCCTCTAAGCCTTGAATAGGAAGGTCTGACCACCGTCCGAAAATGAGCCGTTTAATTACTTAGCCTGTATTATCCTAACCCTGAGCTATATTATTGGTCACGTTTCTTTTGATCACCCTACGAGTGGACTCAGTTGTTATTTTACACACACTTGCTGAATCAAGTGTGGGGTGGGAGATGGTGCGTATTTCTAGAGGAGTTGGTTAGTACGAGCTAGTATTCTGAAGGGGAGGAGCTCGAGTTATCCATTGATTAGGCTTTTGGTTCGAGAAGGAAATAAAGTTTGGAAAAAAAAGGAAATGAAAAAATTTCAAAGCATAAGAAAACAAAGAAAAGAAAAAAGAAAAGAAAGCCGTAGTGGACTCATTTTGTGTATATATATATATGATGTTGGAGTTCGGAGTTGTTATCACGAGTAAATGTTGATCAAAGGAGTGTTGGTGTAGTCTACATGGTTTTGAGGTGGAGATACACATGATGATTAGGTTCACTCGTATTTTTCTCTTCTCCAGTCCCCAAAATTCCTTTCGGTTAACCCTGCCTCGAGCTTAACGTTATAACCCTTAAAGTCCTACTGGACCGTGTTTAGCTTTGGTTGGTCCCGATTAGTGGAGATGTTATTAATATGAGCTTTAGCATGGTCGCAATAGCTAGGCATCTATAATCTAGACCGGTGAATTTGGTTTATGAATTTGAAGCTATGTCACACACACTTTCCGTTCGTCTGATAACGATTGGGTCAAGATGTTTGCATTCACTATTTCACTTATCTTTTACCTTGATGATGTGAGTGATTTTATATGCGTTTGTCTCATTGATCCCTTGGTCTCTTTTAATATGCCTGTTTACTCAAGGATGAGCAAATGCTAAGTGTGGGGTGGTTGATGGGAGTCAACTTCACTGCACTTTTGTATGTGATCTAGCCCCCGTTTATCAATTTATTGGCATGTTCCAGGTAGATATAGACCGTTTTGAGAGTAATATCGAGAGTTATACGCACGGGGAGTTAAACTGTCATATCGATAGTAAATTCTGCCTTTTTGATGATATTTACTTCTTTTCCGAGCACTTTTGTCTTGTGGAATTACATGTGGTGTTTGTTCATATATGTTATTTCAGGAATTAGGTGACTCGAGGACACGGAAGGCGATGTTTTGGAGTGAGAAACATGGTCATGGCACGAAAGTAGCATGAAAGTGGAGAAAATCAAGTTTGGAGTGAAATCAAGGCAAACGGGCATTTGCTCCACTCAAACGAGTGTTTGCAGAAGTGGCATTTGATACTGAAAGTTGGCCTAGATGATGAATGAGCATCCGAATTACGCCCAAACTAGTGTTTGGATTGGTTCAGCTCGAATATTGAGCTCATATTCAGCAAACGGGCGTTCAAGACAATCCAAACGGGCGTTTGCCCTCAAGAAATGATCCATGAACGAGCGTTTAGGAGAAGCCAAACGCTGGTTCACTGAAGAAAAAGTCCTAATTAAGAATTAGATTTCCAGGCAAACGGGCGTTTGCCTCGACAACAGGAAAATTCAGCCCTACACTATAAATACGCAGCTCATTCAGCACTTTTACAACCCTGTCGACTTTATACACTTTTTGGGCGATCTTGGTGCGGTTTTAGTGTAGGTTAATCAGACTTTGATACGTGGATTCCCTAGATAACACTGGTCGATTCTAAACACTTGATATAGCTTAGATTTCAATATTACTTCCAAAGATTCGACTTTTTGAGCAATTATTTCTTCAATTCTTTGTGGATTAGATTTTCTTCGATTATATAGTAATGAATTATTCTTCTTTTATTATTTCTAGCATGATTTCCATTCTTATTTCGTTTATTAGTATGATCATTAGTAGCTAGTTCCATGTGTAGTCGAATTATGTGAAAGCGAGTGAAAACCCTAAGGGGGATGAGTTAGGGAGTTGTGTAGTGCGTAATTGAATGTTTTAACGATTAATCCACGTCCTAAAACATATTATAAAATCTTTGAATTAGATTGATCACCTAGTTCACTGTCACACACATCGAACTTATAGATGCATTTTGTGGTGAGATGTGGGAAAAGGGGTTTTGGGATCGTTGCGTAGATTCGGCCTAGTTGTTAGGACCGTTTCCAATACAGAGGTTTGTCATCGTTGTCCGAGCAACTCTAGAACTTAATCATGTTAGGATAATCGGTTTTCTAAAGGGAGAGTCGGTTAGCTTCAATAGGTTGGTTAAATCGAGTTGTTCAGTCTAATCACTAGAACTAAGAGTTGGCACCCATGTATGTCGTTAAACTACATAGGATAGGTAGGTCGGTTAAGACATGCTCCCCATCAAGTCCTTCCTAAGGGGTAAAAGTAGCTCATGGGATCATAGTTCGGCTATGCCTTTTAATATTTAGAAGTAAAACCGGTAGTTTAATCTTTATTTCTACATTAGTATAATATCGTCTACCATATTTTGGCCTGAACTAAGTTCTACATCAACTTTGATAATTAGGCATTACTCCTTGTGGATAAGACCTTGTGAGCACTATACTCCTGTTGACCCGATACTCTCATGGTGAAAGTTAGCGGTTAAGTATTTTGCTATCAGTAATACATAGGTAAGTGCCAACTCTGTTCGATTCATGGGCACTCTGCAAAATTCTGTCCTCAATTCCAAATTCAAGCACTCCGTCAGCCCTCTCACCACCAGTCAACATTGCAGCAGCAATCATGGCATCTGTTGGTCCCTTGGAAAGGCTAACACATGTTTAGAGGGGGGGTGAATAAACTTGTCACCAAAAACTTTCCTAAACTGGAAGTACCCCAGGAACTGAGTTTCTCTGAAACTCAAACTGACGCTCAGTTCAGTTTTGTTCATGTCCCTTAACTTGTGCGGAGTACAGCTAACTCCACTGAGTATAAGTCAATACTAACTTATTCTTAGTTTAGTTAACTGGCAGCGGATAGAACTAGCCTTAATATAACAAACAGTCTGTTGACTAGGTTTTAACGCGAGAACTAGATAATTAAAGCTGTAATGAAGTAAATGAATGCATGAAATAAATAAACAAGAATTATAGAGGTTCCAGGTGGTGTAATCTTGTACGTCCTCTCTTCCCCTATGTTGCGTAGGAAAATTCCACTAGAACTTCTTTGAGATGGCCCGGTTACAAAAAGTTCTAAACTGATAGTCCTTGACTAATCCCTAGCTTCACTATCTAAACACTTGTAGAACAGGTAGGATTGCTGCTCTTCAATTGTTTGAAACACTGGTCCTTGAAGGGTAGAATTGCCTCTTCACCACTCATCACAAACACAGTCTTTCCGATCGCACTCAACCTATCCTTCACACCTTCTTGGTGTTTCACAGTCTAGACCTTTGATGAAATCAAAGTTGAGACCTGAATCAATAACTATGAATCAATTGTGATTTGAGCTTTTCTTCTGGATAATTAAATTTTGCACGGCTCTTTTTTTCTTCAAATGATAGATCTTGATTTTGCTTGAATGTGCTTGAACACTTGAAGAAATTTCTTGGTCTTGCAATTAAGTGCTTAGCAGGACTTCTTTCAAAATTGGCTTTCCCCCTAAATTAGATCTTTTAAATTAAATCTGTCTTTTAATTTCTCCTGCACACCTCTTGTTGTTGTAGAAGTAGTCTATTTATAGGGGTTTATTCACCATTAATCCTGCTTGAATCTTGTAACGGCTATATTTTGTGACCGTTCTGATTTGACAGTAATTCATCCAATAAGATTGCTTCATATGTAACGTTGACTGTACTATCAGTTTATTGGATGACTGATATGTAAAATTGAGTTTCCTTATCAGTTTTATATTGAGATTATCACTTGTCCGTTTCTTGATTGACTTAGAGAATTAATTGAGATTTTACTCTTCTTCAAAAATCAGTACTCTAGTTTTTCATCTGATTATAATTGACTTAATCAGAGTACACAATGACTCATTATCTTCTAAGAATTCATTGTCCTTATGATTCTTAGGTCTTCATACAAGATCCATCAAGTCAGTTCAGGTCACCACAATCTTGCCTGAAGTCTAACTTTACAGTCTTGACATAGTCTTCAAAACTGAGTTTGAACCCTCAGTTCTTCAATCTTCAATAACTGAGTTTGTGACCCTCAGTTCTTCATCTTCTATATAAGCCAACTAAGTCTGTGTCCCTCAGCGAATTTATCTTCTTCAGTTTCATGTAGGTGTATTCCAAGTCAGTTTGTTGTAAAATCTCAGTTTCTTACTTTCTCAGTTCATAGCCTAGAACTATTATAGTGCTTGTCTGATTTAACCTCTATAAATATCAAACTATATAAAATCCTATACATTAATATCTAGACATCTTTTTGCTTTGCACTATAACAGCGAGTTATGACACTTCATCAATGGGGTTAATAACAATCACTGATTAAGTGATGAATCATCACCAAAACATAAATTTTATTTCCAAAAATTTCCCCTTTTTTGATGATGCCAATACCCTCCTTAAAAGCAATGCAAAAGGATAAAATAGAATACAGTAAATGATAGGATGAACTGAGAAATTGAGAATCTATTTGATAATAGAGTTACAATGCTGAGTAATAAAATACAACACAAATAAAAAGAACCAGAAGATAGTTTCTTTTTACTTGACAGTTAAAAAAAATTGATTATCATAAGTTTCTGCAACAGTTCTCATAGCATCATTTGTAGCTGAGTTTTCAATTCCATGGATGCTTTCCCAAATGTTCCGTGATTCAGATAAACTGTGTTTCCTAAAGAATTTTCTTTTGAAAAGAACTGCGAATGTGAAGACCGTTGCCCTTAGTCGTTCATTTGTGGCTGTTCTTAGTAGATTTTGAACAAATTCAGGTTCAGCCTTTTCAATTTTCTGTGATTCTTTATCTATAATGCCATATGCTTCCCATTTCTTAAGTTTATTGAAGTAGTGCATGAGCAACTTCTGCATATGTAGGAATGATTCTAGAGATTCTTCTCTTGATACTCCTTCTCTTGCTGGTAAATCTTGAATAGACTATGTAGAGATGAGAATCCAAACTGTTGGTCCTTTGGAAAGGCTAACACAAGTTTAGAGTGGGGGTGAATAAACTTGTCACCAAAAACTTTCCCTAAGATGGATTTTAAACAAATTATGGTTCAGTTAAAACTTGTGTGGAGTTAAGCTGACTGAGCTGAGTTTAAATCAAACTGATTTAATCAAAACTGACTCAACCGGCAGCGGATATAATTCTAGCCTTTTTCTTGATCTTGTTATTCTTCTATGAAAACTGAGTGTGGTAAACTGAATTCTGATGAATGACAGTTTGTGAACTATGAAGTGTATAACAATCAATTATCAAGATGTTGTAAGTAAATGCTGAGTAAATAAATAAATGCGTAAAGTAAATAGGGTGAATATTATAGAGGTTCCAGGTGGTGTAATCATGTACGTCCTCTCTTCCCCTGTGGTGCGGAGGAAAATTCCACTAGAACTTCTTGAGGTGAACTATTACAAAAAGTCCTAAACAATAGTCCTTGGCTAATCCCTAGCTTCACTATCTAAACAGTTGTAGAACAGGTAGAATTGCTGTTCTTCAATTGCTTGAACACTGGTCCTTAGAGGGTTGAATTGCCTCTTCACCAGCTACCATCACAAACACAGTCTGCCCGACTGCATGTAACAACTGTCCTTGACAAAACCTTCCCGGTTTGCTTCACAGTCTAAACCTTTGATATAGAATCAAAGTTGAGTTGAGAATCAATGAATTGATTCTTGTTTGTGGTTCTTCAAAGTGTCTGATTCTTGATAAATTCTTTGTAGCTTGAACACTTGAAGAAATTCTTGATATGATCTTGTTATAGCGCAGAGATGATAGCAATTCGAATGACTAATGCACACGTTAATTCTAGTTAAATCTCTGTATATAATCCTTGGTGCAAAGTCCTCTATTTATAGTATGAGGTCCAACATTCATTTGGCTTGAATTCGAATTGTATCAACGTCTATTTTGTAACGGATATATTTTCTGACCGTTCTGCTGTGTCAGTATTTCATCCAATAAAATTGCTTCCTTTATAACCTTCGACTGTATTATTAGTTTGTTGGATGACTGACATATAAAACTGAGTTTCCTTATCAGTTTTATACTGTGATTATCACTTGTCAGTTTCTTGACTGACTTGGAGCATTCATTGAGATTTTACTCTTCTTTAGATATCAATACTTCAGTTTTTCATCTGATTATAATTGACTTAATCAGATGATACCATGACTCAATATGTTCTAAGAATTCATTGTCCTTATGATTCTTAGGTCTTCATACAAGATCCATCAAGTCAGTTCAGGTCACCACAATCTTGCCTGAAGTCTAACTTTACAGTCTCGACGTAGTCTTCATAACTGAGTTTGAACCCTCAGTTCTTCAATCTTCTATAACTGAGTCTGTGACCCTCAGTCCTTCAATCTTCTAGATAAGCCAACTGAGTCTGTGTCCCTCAACGAACTTATCTTCTTCAGTTTCATATAGGTGTAGTCTGAGTCAGTTTGTTTATCTCGATGATTTCTAGTTTTCTAAATGATTTCCAGTTTTCAGTTTTACGACACAGTAACTATTACAGTTCTTGTCTGATGTAACCTATACAAATATCACACTCTAGTAAAACCTAAACATTCATTTCTATACATCTTTTAGCTTTTCACTATAACAGCTCGCTTCAGCACTTCATCAATAAGGTTAAGGTAATACTTTGAATAATTATGATGAATTATCATCAAAACATAAATTTTGTTTCCAATAATTTCCCCCTTTTTGATGATGCCAAAACTCTCCCTAAAAGAAAAGCTTAAAGATCAAAACAATGTAAAACGATGTAAAACTGGAAAACTGGATTTCATTAGAATGAGCAAAAACTGGAATAGTTACATTTAGTCCAAACAACTGTGATTAAAGACTAAGCTTTTTCTTAACTGAAATAAACGTCTTCTCCTTGTCATACCGACGATATTCATTTTCTAGCTTGGTGTCTTCCTTTGAAAATGTCTTGTTGTAGTCAACTTAACTTCCTTCTTTCCATCTTCTCCATAGAAATAGCTTCGGTAAGTCTGATTCTTTCAAGTAGTATTTTTCAAATTCTACTACATCAGCTTTCATTTGTTCAGCCTTGTCTTTAATCTTCAGTTTATCATCAATCCTCTGATTCTTCTTATATTGTGCCATTTTCTGCTTTGAGAATACATCAGATAAAAAGTAGTTCAAGGATTCTTCAAATGTCCTGTCCTTGTACTTGGCTTTAAAAGGATTGTGATCGTTGATAAACTTCATCCACAGATCCTTTGTAAGAGTAGCTCTCTTTTCTCCAGGTTGACTGTATTTATCAATGAGCTGCTCTTCAGTTTGCTCTTTCTTTAAGAACTTAGGATCTGATTTGCATCTTTCTAATTCTTCTTCAAGTCGCTTCATCTCTTTAAGTAACTTCAGCTTTTCTTCTTCAGCTTCTCCCTTTTTGGCATCATATACCTGATCTACCAAAGCATGGGTTGCCTGTTGGTCGGCTGATATACGTTGCTGAGAAGCAATTACTTCCTTAAGCTGAGTTTCTAACCCGTATATATGTTGATTCATGTTCCAATAAGCCTGAGCATGAGTTTCCCGATCTACTGCGGTTGAGTCTTCTAGTTTCTGTTTAAGTAACAGTATTTCTGAAGCAGAACTTGAACTGGATTTGTCGATCATCTCTAGTCTTGCATGAACTGAGACATCTGTTCTCGTTCTGTAATCGAGATATCCAGAAATATTAGATAGAAGGCCATTTTGTGCATCCTAGTGACTGAGCACAATCTTCAAGTTTTCATGAACTTTGGCCAACTCATCTTTTGTTAGGATGTCAGAAGGATTATATGTCGTTTCAGGTTGATCCTTGGGCCAGTTGTCGATTATCAGTTCCTTCAGCTGCTTGTTGAGTGTCAGTTGTCTAATTTCCAACTGGCAATTCTTCAGGCTGACTTACAGTTTGTGTAGTTAGAGGTTGAGGTTGAATTTATGAATGCAAAACTGTAGTCACATCAGCTTCTTTTCTCGTATGATCATCTTCATCATCATCCTTTTTCTTTGAACTTCCTTTGGAGACAGATGAAGTGGCTGATTCTCTCTTTTGAGCTAGTTCAGTAAACCTTTTGAAACAGTTTTCAAAAACTCTGATATAGGAAATAGAGTATATAAATCTCCGATTTCCAATTTCTCCAAGAGTAATTTTTCTTCAGTCTGTAGACTAATATCACGAGAATCCTCTGGTTTAAGCTTCATCTTCATTAGTCTGACAATTTTATCAACTTCAAAGGCTGGGGCTGATTGCTGAATTGATTGATGTGAAGATTGAGAAGTATTATCAGCAAGAGTGTTTTTCTGTGTATCTTCAATTTTCAATTGTTGTTGTTGTTCCCCCTCAGTTGGTGCTGTCATACTTGAGGTTGTTGGGTATAAACATCTTACAACTGATCTTTCTTGTGCTGAGTCTGCCTTTCGTTGATTCCTCTATGTTCGAACTTCTCTTTGAGACACGATTTCGGTAGCTTCAGGTTGGGAAGTTGTTCCTGTTTTTGCTACGATTTCCTTTGTAGTTTCAGCTTGCCTTGCTTGCTTCCCTTCCTTGAGTCTTTCTTGATAGAATTGAACGATTCCACTGAGTGTTTTCTTCAGTCGGAATCTACCAACAGTTGCCTGACCTTCAGCTTGAGCTCTTTGTGCATTGTCTAATTCGGCTAAATGCTGCTTCTTTATCTGATTGACTACATAACCTGTCCAATTGAATTCTATTTCATCCCAAATTATGTTCATCAGATAAATGTTCTCTTCGGATTGTGTACTGACTCCTTTGGATTTTCCAATGACATGTTTGCTGAGCCATCTGCTGAGCTATGCAAATTCTGGCTTGATTTTGTCAACATGACTATCAATTTTTACTGGTTCCTTAGAGAAGGTAAGTTGGTTCAGAAAAGCTTCTTTTTGTAATGGTAGAGTAGCCAAATCTATTGATGTCACAGATGAATCCGTGAAACTGAATAATGACTTCATAACACTTTCATTGATAGCGATACGATCTCCATGGACTGTAGTGATCAGAGAGTTTCGTACCAATCACATATTCTCCCAAAATTGCAGAATTCCTTCCACATCACGTGGTTCGTTGAATTTAACTTCTAGAAGATTTCTTAGGCCTGGTTGTTTCTGGATTTTATTTCAAATCCAACTTGCTAACAGAGTATGGTTGCACATTGATTCATAGATGTCAAATGAAAATTCATCTAACTCTGTGATCAATCTTTCTTGTTTTGGTTTCTCTGAAGTGGCCATATCTGGGTGTGAACACAAAAATTGATTTTTGAAAGGAAAGGATTTTGAAGAGTCTGATTCTGTTTTTAAGAGAGAGATGAAGAATTTGAAATTTGTTTGGAAATAGTGTGAACGAGGGTTGAATAGGTAGGATATATTGGCGATTGAGTAGTACAACTTTTCAAATTCCATGATGGTTTGGGTAACCGATGTGTGCATTGTTCTGACAGTCGTGGGGTGTACACGCAATATTCTGACAAAAGGAACTGCAGTAATTAAATGCGATATAACCGCTGTCGCTTTTATCTTGTCAACCTTTGACTTAAGTTGACTAGGATAGAAACTGAGACTGAAGTCAGTTTGTAGTTGTAAATTTCAGTTTTCGTCAAGATTAGTCAGTTTCAGTAAAGTTTGTCAGTTTCAGTTTTAGTTGATCAGTTTGAAATTGTTCATGTCAATGACTAATCTGTTAAGTGAGGGCACCCAACATAACAAATATTAATCCCCTTGACGAATTTCTGGCTTAACTGATTTTAACTGACTTTTATTATCCCCAATTCAGTTCTTAGTTTGGCAAATCTGTCTTTGTCCAATGGCTTTGTAAAGATATCTGCCAACTGATCTTCAGTAGGTACATAAAGAACTGTGATGTCCTTTTTCTCTGCATGATCTCTTATGAAGTGGTGACGCACATCAATGTGCTTTGTCCTTGAGTGTAAAACTGGATTATCGGTGATTGCAATTGCACTTGTGTTATCACACATTATGGGAATCATTCCTTCTTCTATCCCATAATCTCTTAATTCTTTGTCTAATCCGTGAAATTTTAAAATAAACTTGAGGAACAAACAACATTAGAGCCACTCATTTCTAACCTCTCACACACGATAAAAGTGTATTATGTGAAAGAGAGTTGAGATTGATGCCACTTGGTATTTGCTTTTGCTAAACCATGACACAAATCTATTAATCCATAAAACTTGAACACAACAACTTCCAGCTACTATGTATTGCCTTGATGTAGAAGTTGAGATTGAGTTTTGCTTTTTGCTAAACCACTTGACACAAATCTATTTCTAGTAATATATGTGACGATGTGAATCACTTTGCATCCAATAGAATAAGATATTAGCTTGAATTCTCCTTCTTTTGAATATCATATTCCAACTCCATCTGTGTCTTTCAGATATTTCAATGTTCTTTTCACAACTGTGAGATGACTTTCTTTTGGTTTTGACTGAAATCTTGCACATACACCAACAGTAAATGATATATCTGGCCTACATACTGTAAGATAAAGTAAGCTTCCAATAATTCTTCTGTAAAGTGTTTGATCAACATCTTTGCCTTCTTTATCTTCATCTAATCTGATGTTGGTCCCCATTGGTGTAGAAATTCCAGTTGATTTTTCCATACCAAACTTTTTGATAAGTTCTCTTGTATACTTGGTTTGGTGAATGAAAATTCCATCATCTAATTGTTTAACTTGTAATCCAAGGAAGTAATTCAATTCTCCCATCATACTCATTTGGAATTTTCTTTTCATCAAACTTGCAAATTTCTCACATAATTGTTCATCTTCCGATCCAAAATGATGTCATCAACATAAATTTGAACAAGTAGAGTATTTTCACCATTTTCATTACGAACAAAGTTTTGTCTATAGTCCCTTTGATAAATCCATTATCTACTAGAAACTGAGATAGAGTTTCATACAAAGCTCTTGGTGCTTGTTTTAGTCCATAAAGAGCTTTCCTTAGTCAGAAAACTTTATCAGCTTGATCTTTGATTTCAAATCCAGGTGGTTGTTGAACATATACTTCTTCTTCAAGAATTCCATTTAAAAGTGCACTTTTAACATCCATCTGGTAAACTTTGAATTTCTTATGAGCTGCAAAGGCAAGAAATAGTTTGATTGCTTCTAATCTTGCAACTGGTGCGTAGGTTTCATCAAAGTCTATGCCTTCTGCTTGAGAGTATCCCTTAGCTACAAGTCTAGCTTTGTTTCTGATGATATTCCCATCTTCATCAAGTTTGTTTCTGAAAACCCATTTGGTTACTATGATATTCACATGAACTGGTCTTTCTACCAATTCACATACTTGATTTCTTTCGAACTCATTCAGTTCTTCTTGAATAGCTAATATCCAATCTGGATCTTTCAAAGCTTCTTCTATTTCCTTAAGTTCAGATTGTGATAGAAAACATGCAATCATTGCATCTAGTTGATGTCTTGTTCAAACTCCATTTTGAGTATCACCAATTACTTGTTCCTCAGGGTGATCTCTCATCCATTGATACGTGGGTGCTTGCATCAAAGGATCTATAACTTGTTCGACTGGTTCTTCAAGAAATGGTTCTTGAATTTCTTCAGTTGGATCAGGAACATGTAGTTCAGGTGTGGTTTGTTGGGTAGTTGGAAACTGAGACTGATCTGGATCTGAATATTCTGAAATTTGTAGTCTCCCAATGTCATCAAAAACTGGTTCTGGCGAGATTGGTAACTGAGATTGAGAAACTGGTTCTGGTCTGTCTTCAGTTGTTTCACCAAGGAAGTTTGGTTCATCAAATACCACGTGAATTGATTCTTCATGTTTGTGTGTCCTTTTGTTTAGTACTCTAAAAGCTTTGCTGACACTTGAGTATCCCAGAAAAATTCCTTCATGACCTTTGGGCTGAAAAACATGAAGTTGATCTTTCCCATTGTTGTGTATGAAACATTTGCTTCCAAAAGAATGAAAGTAGGAAACATTTGGTTTTCCTCCATTCCAAATTTCATAAGGGATCTTCTCATGTCTTTTGTTCATGAGAGCTCTGTTCTATGTATAACAAGATGTATTAACTGCTTCTGCCCAATATCATTCAGGTAGTTTTGTTTCACAGATCATAGTCCTCCCTGCTTCTTTGAGTGTTCTATTTCTTCTTTCAGCTACACCATTCTGTTGAGGTGTTCCTGTGGCAGCAAGTTGGTGTAAAACTCCATTTTCTTCACAATATTCAATAATCACCTTTGTTAAGGAATTCTGTTCCTTATCTCGATCTTATTTTCACTGGCCGATACTCCTTTCGATTTCAAGTCCCTTGAGTAATTTTGTAAGTCTTTGCTTGGTTTCACTTTTCATGGTTAAGAAGATTACCCAAGTGTACCTTGAAAAATCATCTACTACTACCAATGTATATTTCTTTCCACTGATACTAATTGGTTTAATAGGTCCAAATAAATCCATGTGTAGTAACTCCAGATGTCTGGTTGTTGAATGCTGAGACTTGGTCTTGAAACTTGCTTTTGTTTGCTTTCCCTGTTGACAAGCATCACATAAGCTGTCCTTCTTATATGATATTTCCGGTAGTCCAATGACTAACTGTTACTTAACAAGTGTGTTGTTGTCATCAAATTTAAGATGACTCGGTTTCTTGTGCCATAGCCAACTGATTTCTGATTTGGTATGCACAAGCAAACAAGTTTCAGCAACGGCTGTTGTCCAGTCTACTACATACATATTTTCTTTTCTTCTTCCGGCTAAAACAACTTGATAAGCTGATTCGCTGACGACAATGCAGAATTGTTTGTCAAAAGTAACTTTGTATCCCATATCACAGAATTGATTGGTGCTGAGTAGATTGTAGTGTAATCCTTCTACATAAGATACATTCTTGATTGTAAGTCCATTCCTGATTAAGGTTCCATAACCTTTGGTGTATCCAGGTTTGTCTTTGCTTCCAAAATTAACCTTTGGTCCATCTTTTGCAATAAAATAAATGAGACAGTCTTTGCTCTTTGTCATGTGCCTAGAGCAACCACTGTCAAAGTACCATATATCCTGCAATAAAAATTAAATAATTTTAGGTACCCAACTCAGTTTGGGTCCATGAGGGTCAGTTGTCAGTACAACTCTGGGGATATATCCTTTAGATATTCTTCGGATATTGTTGCACTTGTTTTCATATATGTAAGCCACACTCCCATAGTGTCTATGTTTGGATTGTGTCTTCTTTATATGATCTCTAAGATCTTTTGGCTGAAATTTATTTCCATCATGCTTTCTATTAAAACTTGAATAATAACCATCATTCCTTTTGTCTTGAGGTGCAGGTGACCTTGAATGGTATTGGGCTTTTGGAAGGCGAGATTAGCTCTCTGCTGATTTTTGAATTTGAAACTTGTGATAAGTTCTCTGTCTGGAATGATTTTCATTATCAGTTTTATTAGTAGGTGCAATAAAATTCCAATCATCATCAGTTGGGTATACTCTTCATTTCCCTCTGAATGTGTGAATCTTTGAATGATTGACATTCTTGGATTTACTTTGATTGAAACTTTTCTGGTTCTTGACTTGATTGGTTTTCGTGGACCTGGTAGTTGATTTCCCAGTTCGGTTTTCTTGAGATACAGCTGATTTACCATTTGATTTACCCTTGTTGGTAAATCCAGTTGTCTTCTTGGAAAACTGATTTATCCTATATGATACTGGCTTTACTGGTTCAACAATTTTCTCAGTTTGTGGACGTTGTTCAGCTACAAACTTAATACCAGTTTTGGTACTAGGTTCGGCAGCTTTGCTGGTTCCATTCTTAGAAGATTGCTGTGTATCAAATCCTAAACCCGTCTTGTCTCCATACGGCTTTCTGGATTTGAATCCAGTAACTGAACTTGATTGAGCTATTGATTCGATTCTTTTGCTGGCGATGCGATGGTGATCTTGAATCTTTTCTTTATCAGTTTTAGTCAGTTTCAACATTTTTAGTTCAGACTTCAATCTTTCAACTTCAAGAATTAGATTCTCTTTCTTAGCTTTAATTGATTCATAACCAGCTTGAATAGTTACTAGCTGATTCATCAATTCATCAAGAGTTTCTTCTAATTATAGATTTTTTGGATTGGAGTCAGCAGTCAAAGATCATGCATTTTGCATGGAAATTTGAGCTGAGGAATATTTGTAATTGGATTCACATACCTCATTTGGATCTTCCATGTGTGCCATTAAATTTGTGTCATCGATAGTCTTTTAGTACCGGCCCATGTAATCGACTCATCTCCAAAGCAGGAGTGCTCTTTACCAACTCTTCTTGGGAGTCTTCTTGGTCGATTCTAGACATTGACTTTATAATGTCCAGGTTTCTTGCGGTTGAAACAGAGATATTCATCGTCTTTTCTTTTCTCAGAGTCCTCTTGATGAACTTACGAGAGTATTTGGTGTCCACTCTTCATTATTCGAATTCTGTTCATCATTAGAGCCATCTGTTCTTCCATCTCATCCAATTCATGAAGATTGCTTGATGAGTTTTCTTGATTGTCATTTGATCTTTGCTTTGCAAGTCTTTGTGGTCTTTGGTTCCTCCAGAGCTTTGATTATTGCAGCTGTACTTGTAAAATCTTCACTGAATTCATAAGCTTTCAAGTCTGAGAAGATTTTGAATGAATCCATTATGTCAAGTCTTCTAGATTCTTCCATAGCAGTGACTTTCATTTTCCAGCACATTTGTAATGCCTTCAAGATTCTTGTATTGATAACTTTCTTTGAGTATTCAATCTTGAGTAGATCTAATTCATCCATGATAGCAATGAATCTTGTTTCCATTTGGTCAATGGTTTCTCCAGATTTCATCTTGAAATTCTCAAACTTTTGTTTTGCAACAGAAATTTTGTTTTCCTTGATTGAATCTATTCCTTCACAAACAAGTTGTAGTTTGTCCCACATTTCCTTGACAGTTGTGCATTCTTTCACCTTTAAGTACATGTTGCTGTCAAGAATTCTGAGGATAAAATCCACAACAACATTTTTGAGATTGTTTCGCTTGCGATCATCACTAGTCCATTCGGATTTGGGCTTTGCAACTCGAACTTGCTCTCCACCAACAGTTTGCATGTGACTGATCTGAATTGGTCCATTAGTGACTACATACATCATTTCATCATGAGTAGCTGCAAGAAAAGCCTGCATATGACGTTTATATTCATCAAATCTGTCCATGTTGCACATAAGCATCTGTCTCGCATATTGATTGTTATCCATTGTGAGTGAGTGAAGGCGATAGTAAATTAAGCTGGGCCGAGCTTTCAAATGAGAACAACTAGAGGAGATATAGAGCAAATGATATCTTGTCAAAGAAACACTGCTCCGATACCAATTGTTGGTCCCTTGGAAAGGCTAACACAAGTTTAGAGGGGGGTGAATAAACTTGTCACCAAAAACTTTCCCTAAGCTGGATTTTAAACAAATTATGGTTCAGTTAAAACTTGTGTGGAGTTAAGCTGACTGAGCTGAGTTTAAATCAAACTAATTTAATCAAAGCGAGTCAACCAAATAATGGATATAATTCTAGCCTTTTTCTTGATCTTGTTATTCTTCTATGGCGAGTGTGGTAAACTAAATTCTAATGAATTACAGTTTGTGAACTGGGAAGTGTATAACAATCAATTATCAAGATGTTGTAAGTAAATGCTGAGTAAATAAATAAATGTGTAAAGTAAATAGGGCAAATATTATAGAGGTTCCAGGTGGTGTAATCCTGTACGTCCTCTCTTCCCCTGTGGTGCGGAGGAAAATTCCACTAGAACTTCTTGAGGTGAACTGTTACAAAAAGTCCTAACAATAGTCCTTGGCTAATCCCTAGCTTCACTATCTAAACAGTTGTAGAACAGGTAGAATTTTTCTTCTTCAATTGCTTGAACACTGGTCCTTAGAGGGTTGAATTGCCTCTTCACCAGCTACCAACACAAACACAGTCTGCCCGACTGCTTGTAACAACTGTCCTTGACAAAACCTTCCCGGTTTCCTTCACAGTCTAAACCTTTGATATAGAATCAAAGTTGAGTTGAGAATCAATGAATTGATTCTTGTTTGTGGTTCTTGAAAGTGTCTCATTCTTGATAAATTCTTTGTAGCTTGAACACTTGAAGAAATTCTGGATATGATCTTGTTATAGTGCAGAGATGATAGCAATTCGAATGACTATTGCACACGTTAAGTATAGTTAAATCTCTGTATATAATCCTTGGTGCAAAGTCATCTATTTATAGTGTGAGGTCCAACGTTTATTTGGCTTGAATTTGAATTGTATCAACGTCTATTTTGTAACGGATATATTTTCTGACCGTTCTATTGTGTCAGTATTTCATCCAATAAAATTGCTTCCTTTATAACATTCGACTGTACTATCAGTTTGTTGCATGACTGACATATAAAACTGAGTTTCCTTATCAGTTTTATAATATGATTATCACTTGTTGGTTTCTTGACTTACTTGGAGCATTCACTGAGATTTTACTCTTCTTTAAATATCAGTACTCCAGTTTTTCATATGATTATAATTGACTTAATTAGAGTACACCATGACTCATTATGTTCTAAGAATTCATTGTCCTTATGATTCTTAGGCCTTCATACAAGATCCATAAAGTCAGTTCAGGTCACCACAATCTTGCCTGAAGTCTAACTTTACAGTCTCGACGTAGTCTTCATAACTGAGTTTGAACCCTCAGTTCTTCAATCTTCTATAACTAAGTCTGTGACCCTCAGTCCTTCAATCTTATAGATAAGCCAACTGAGTATGTGTCCCTCAGCGAACTTATCTTCTTCAGTTTCATATAGGTGTAGTCTGAGTCAGTTTGTTTATCTCGATGATTTCCAGTTTTCTAAATGATTTCCAGTTTTCAATTTTACGACACAATAACTATTACAGTGCTTGTCTGATATAACCTATACAAATATCAGACTCTAGTAAAACCTAAACATTCAGTTCTAGACATCTTTTAGCTTTTCACTATAACAGCTAGCTTCAGCACTTCATCAATGAGGTTAAGGTAATACTTTGAATAATTATGATGAATTATCATCAAAACATGAATTTTATTTCCAACACAAACCAACTCTTTTGTCAGTGGGCTCTGAGTATTTAACAATTAACTCCATTTCTTCATCAGTAAACTCTCATCTAGCTTTCTTTAGTTCATTCAATTTATCATCTGCAATTGCAAGGACTTGTGGAATCTCAGTTGCATGGACTTTTAGGATGTCCAAACTTTCCCCCTTATTGACATCATCTTTATGAATCAGGCTTCTGATGTAAGTGTTTAGATTTTGTTGAGTTGATGCCAAAATGGTTGGAGCGACAACTGAGTTCTTCATGCCTTGTTCCATTAAAATCATTCTATCAACCAGATTATTGAGAATGCCTTCCCATCTGTCTTGAGTTTCATCTCTTCTTGCATCATTCTCAATGGTTGTCTTCCGAAGCTCAATCAAAGTGTTTTGATAGTTTTCAGTGACGGTATCCATCTTATTTTCAAGTTTGGTTCTTTCATCTTGACTAGCTTCTAAGGACTTTAAGACTTTTCCGAATAAGCTATTGTCATCCTTTTGGATTTTGATTATCTTATTGTGATAGTACTTAATGAGATCAACCTGAGTAGGAACATCTTGTGAGCTTCCAGCTTGTTGTTCATTGGCTCTGTTTGTCTCAATTACAGTTGATTTAGCTTTCTTTAGTGGTGAGACAACAACTTGCTTCAATTTTTCCTTGTATTCTGCCGACCTTCTTTTTTCTTCAGATTGTTTTCTAATTTCTTCTAAGTTTGATTGATCAATATCTCTTGCAGGTGATAACTAAACATTCAATTCTTCATCTGATTCTTCTCCAGCCATCTTTGCAACTGTTCTCGCTATTTCTAGCAAGGACTTGTCCGTAGGAGATTTATAGCCTTCTTTTTCTTCTTGTTGTGCATCAGACACATTTTTAGAACTAGAGCTTTCACTGGATTCTTCAGAACTACTAGACTCATCATCAGTAGTCTGATCAGTTTCAGTTCTCTTTTCTTGTAAGGAGGGTAGAATCCCTTTATGCAGATTGGCATCTCTTTGAGAATCATCATCATCATCATTCTTTTTGAAATTTCCACCAACTGTGGCTTTCTCCCAGTAGCTATTTCTTATCAGTGCAATCCTTGATTCAGAAATTCTTCGGTATTGATTATCTCTGATAGACTTATAATGTTGTATAAATCAAATACCCATTTTTCAGTAGCTTCCATTTCTACTAGCTGATTCCTTTGACTTGCAATGGAACTGAATTTCCAGGCTTGATATTTGCGCAATCGTTCATAATCAGCTGACATTAACTCTCCATGATCAGTTAATGATTTTCATTGAGTGACTGTAACACAAATTCCGTTGTTATCCCTGAAATACAAAGAAAGAAAACACGAAAATTGTGACAACTAAAATTTTATTAATTTATAAAATAAAAGTGGTACAATCTCTTGAATCCTTTGATTCTCCCTTTTTTTGTCGGTGATGATTAATGCTCTCCGGATATAAGCGGGGTGCTTTTAATTTGGTGTTGATTGTTGACCTTCCGGATATAAGCGGAAGTGCTTTTAATTTTGAGTTGGCGACTCGGATATAAGCGGAGGTGCTTTTAATTTGGTGTTGATTGTTGACCTTCCGGATATAAGCGGAAGTGCTTTTAATTTTGAGTTGGCGACTCGGATATAAGCGGAGGTGCTTTTAATTTGAGTTAGCGACTCGGATATAAGCGGAGGCGCCTTGAGGTTGACGAAGATTGGAAGGAACTTTTATGTTACCTTCGATCCCCTTGTTGAAGAAATTCAAGTCTTTTTGTTGATCTTGAATGTTGGAGATGCTTTTGATTTTCTTCTTTTGAAGAACTTCCGGCCTTTTTTGGAAGATCTCGATGCTTTTGGTGTTGTTGCGAGTGCTCGAAGCTTTTGCTCTGAGACTTTTCACCTTCTTTTTGTCTTCTCTTTTTCTGTTGTTCTCTGTCTCTTGAAGAACTTCAAGGATTTCTTGAAGATCTTGAGTGTTGTTGATGAATGCTTGAACCTTACGGTTGCAGGATTTCTATCAACTCTTCAATATCTTGTATGTGTCTTTTGCAAATGACCAAGGCCTCCTATTTATAGTGGTGAATGGAAGCT
Source organism: Gentiana macrophylla (assembly GCA_026214975.1). Taxonomy (NCBI): domain Eukaryota; kingdom Viridiplantae; phylum Streptophyta; class Magnoliopsida; order Gentianales; family Gentianaceae; genus Gentiana; species Gentiana macrophylla. The sequence continues at coordinate 41,260,350 of CM047815.1, forward strand.
AATGATTGATTTGCATTAAATGTAGGAAATATTACGATTGATTTTAGACAATCTTTGGAGTATTCCACATTTATTATAAATCAATAAAATCTTCTAATTATATTTAAAAGATTTTAGGATTTATTGTCTCCATATTATTTCCTAATATTTAATTTAGGAAAATAATATTAAACAATTCAATTTCATGGCATATTTAACATGTAACACATATAATGTGTCACACATATATTATTGTATAGCCATTGAAATTAATTAAATCTCTAATATTTATTTAAGAGATTTTAATCAATTATCTATTTTACATTATTCCTAGAATTTTTATAGGAAATAATACAAAATAAATTTCAATTTAGGACAAATGTATTATGTGACATATATAATTCGTCACATTAAATTTATATATCTACAAATGCCCCCTCGAGACTTGTTGATTCAGTGAAATTTCACCGTAACGACGAGTCTCGACACAAATTAAAACAATTGACTCAATATCATAATATATTTTCAAGAGATTAGACCAAAGCGGAAAGGCCCATCTCCTTTTTGTAGGTTGAGTCCAAGTAGGTCCACGACCTAAAGAGATTTGTCACCTCCTGTAAATGAAGTCGGCGGCAGTTGTTTCTTTTTTTTTTTTTTTTTTTTCACGTACATCATTCCCTTTCTTCAAGCTAGGAAAATTTGGGGCAGCAGTTCTTTTTTTTTTTTTTTTTTGTTTGTTTTCTTTTCTTCTATATAAGAAATCCTTTGCTTTTGAGGAACTTCATTCTTCCCTTCCCTAATACAAATTGTCTGCAAGTCCTTCTTTTCAGATTTGTTGTTAGGAGTTATTCTTATCACCACATCCATCCAAGAAGCAGTAGGGCCCCAATTTTCCTTCTCAGCTTGTCTGCACCTGTGGCCTTGGCGTGAGCATATATATATATATATATATATATATATATATATATATATATATATATATATATTGTATATGTTACCCTTAAGCCATTTCTCTGCAAATACATAAAGTGCAAAAATTTCTCTTGCATTATTTTCCGTTCTTCTGGTCCAGTTTTTTTTTTTTTTTTTTTTTTTTTTTTTTTTTTTTTTTTTACAGTTGGCCCTTCCAATTGGTCAGGAAGATGACCACCACTCATGTATATCTGCTCCTATGCGTACAACATGTAGCTGTTGATTTCCCTTTTTTTCTTTTTCTTTTTTTTTTTTTGCCGTGCAAATACATATATATGTATTATTATAAGACAAGTGCTATCCTATGTGCTCACTATTTGTTTGCATGTGTATCGTCTGCAACAGATTGGCCAATTTCCCTGCTACAGTTGTTCTCCATCTTTTGTTTTTCTTTTTTTTTGTTAAAATTTCTTTTTCTTTTTTTTTTTTTTTTTTTCAGATTTTCAGATCATGGTTGTTTTCCAGGAGGTGGCGAAAAATAATAAAAGATACTTGGTGGTTGTGCATGGTCCAGAACACGCGGATCAAACTGGGTTTAAGCTTGCGGTTCATCCACCTATGAGTGGCTCTCGTTCTGGCAGCCTAACCCAAGGTATCGACACAACAACACGACTTTACATGGAGTTGAAGCGGTCGACGGCCATGTGGAGTCTGCGCTATGCCGCTGGCGAATAGCACGAAGCCTCGGAGCCACACTTTTTCCACCCTTGGTGGCGAATCATTGTGGCGAGGTCAATGGGAACGTGTTGTTAAAAACCACGAGTCTTCACCTTCATCGGCGATATTGGGAATGGCTTGAAGATGTGCTTTCCGCAATAAAAGCATTACGAAAAGACCGGTCTATATGATGCCCTAAGCGCATCTCTCTTGACTACTCCAAATGCCCAAAGCGCCATCCGAGCTTTCTGCGAGGCATGGTGTCGAAACTAATCGCTTCACTGCGATGCCGGAGAGATGTCCATCTCCTTAGCGGATTTATGGCACATTGGTGGACTTCATCCACAGGAGATTTATGCGAGGAGGTCATCCTAGTGTTGTGAGTTATTTATTTGAGATGCTCATCAAAGGCGAAGTCCTTCCCGTGGTATCAACATCTTTTGATGCATATCTTCACCTTTGCTTGGTGGCGTTTATGACCATGAGAACCGAAAGTTCCCTCTCCCATTGGGTTGATTATTGGTGTAAAAAGTCGACGGTGTACAAAAAGCCCACCCGGAGAAAAGAGGCGTATCGTCCAAAGGATACTCAAAATCCTAGTGGCGCCATAGCGAGAAAATCCTCGGCGATGGTGAAAAAAGATGAAGAGTTGTTTGCTCGCCTTCATATTGGCGAAAACTCAAAGGAGGAGTCCTTCCTTGCCGCGCTTTATCGCTTTCTTTGGTTGTGTTCGTTTGCCCTCCCGTCTAGTGATCGACAATCAGGCCTTCGACTTTTAAAATGGCAAGTCGATCGCCCGTAGGAAAGTTCATTGCCTTGCCGTTCGGTATTGGCAGCATATATAGAGGTTTAAACATGGTTTCACGCTCAAATGCGCCCGGCGAGGGATGCTTGTCTTCCATGGCATTACGTCATTGGGTGGATTGCACGTTATTTTGGAACTCATCACGAGTGTCATCACCTTTGCCTGGACCCGTGATGGTTTCTTTACTCTGGCGTAGGAGGGCCAAAAACCTCAATGATCATGAAGGTCGAGACCTTATTCACCAAGCTCGTGGCGTCGCTTGGTGGGCATCATTCGAAAAAGAACCAAAGCAGAGCTTAAAGTTGATGATGGTGGATTGCCTACTCGAGATCAGGTCTTTTTCGGTCGGTCGACCGAGCTTCTTGGTATTTCATCAAGATGGAGCATGCTTTTACGAGCCGTATAGCCCGTGTCGGTTCGCCGCGGCAATTCGGGTTCTTCCAAGTCGTTCTAAGGACCTCACGGCGATGGCGCCGTATCACAATTGGGACGGAAAACAATTATGGGAAATGTACTTTACTCCCAATAGTCGTCTCAAGGTAGTATTTCCGAAAGCCCTCGGGAATATGATAGTTACTTCTCTTCCAACTTTGGTGAGTGGTGGCCATAAGTGCATGGCTCGTGCACCTTGATGGAAGATCTTCTCTAGTCGCGGCATTGCGAGGGCTCTACTAAAGCAAAGCAAAGTACCCCTATCATAAAGATAAAGAATGTCGAGCCTCCGGAACCTCACAAGGAATCACTCTCCCCAAAACCTCTTTGTACCCAGAAGCAGGTTGAAAAGCCCAAGGATGTCCGTACCGATTTGAAGGAGAAGAGACAACTAGATGATGCAGCGGTTCTTAGCGGCAGCTCTCCTAAATAGCGATGTGATGTGGTAGGCGTCAAAGGAAAGGTACCGGGAAGCAGGTAATCACTTACTCCTTGAGCGGATAGCGACATTAATTGGTCGACCTTTTTGATGGTGTCCCGTCTCGAGTCACTTTATCACAAACTTTTCAAGGATTGTAAGACTCTTTACTTCATTCGTTGCATTGTTTTTATTATATTTATTGCTGCTCACTTTTTTTTTTTTTTAGTTGGACAATGAACCTCTATCGTGGCTAATCTTCCGCAACAAAGCGAGCCATCAACCAACGGTCCCGATGCCTTGACTTGGAAGCTCAAAAGGTCGGGAAGGAGCACACTCTTCCAATATGATTGAAGATGGCAATGATACTTTACCATCCTGCATTCTCATGAGAGAAATGACTTTGGTACCAATCTTATGCCCAATCGGAGGTTACGGCGAGCGGCACTCGGATCGTCGATGGTGGCGAGTTAGGTGATCAAGGCGTTGATGAAGGTCTTTTTACAGCCCATTCCGTGAGTAGAGAAGCGCGTCATACTTCCTCCTTTGGCCTCACTTCCCGAAAGGCGAGAGGTTTGAGTTCAAGCCAAGGGGCGTGATCTCGAAGTGTCGTCACCACTTTCTTGAGGCGTTGTGGGAATCTATCGAGAGACAAGCTCTCATCTTTGTGCTATAGACAAGTTATCCTCCGTTAAAAGTGGTGTTTATGAAATATTCTTAGAGATGGAGAATACCAAAGTGTTGGACCTTTCCCGTTTGAAGTCTCTTACGGACACACTTTTTAGAGCGCCTCACACTACTGAATTTGCTTTGGATGGCGTTTGAGCGGCTTCGAAGAAGGAGCATGATGCAAAACTTTCAATTCTTTGCGAACATCTTTGAGAGGCCGAGATAGGTGAGAAGGTACATCTTGAAAAAGTCAATCTTCTCAAGATAGGCTTTGAGAGATTCGAGGTAGAAGAGAAGAACTCCAAAAGGAATTGGCGCGCCTGAGAAGAGGAGAATGAGGTTGCTTTGTCACTCAACAATTTTGATGAGGACTACATGGGTTGACCGCTCGTGTGTCCCAAGCGAGGGGAGATCGCCGACTTGGAGGCACATTTCCATTCTGACGAGGAGGAGATTGATGTTACGAATAAGATGAGGGAGTTACTAGAAGGCAACCGGCGTGACTTGGAAGACTTCAAGCTACCCGTTTAAATCCCTTTTTTGTTCTTGAGATTTCTTATTTGCTTGTTTATTTACTTTCTTCCTAGATGTAATAAAACTTTATTGCTATCAATAAAATCTTATTATTTTCTTTCCATCTCTTTGAAGTCTTTTTTTATCTGGTTGAGCTTGAAATTCACTTTTTGTTTTGAATGGACCTTTTTTTTTTTTTTTTTTTTGGTATGGTGAACTTGGAGTAACTTCCCAAGCGCCTCGTACCCGGGAATGCTTTTGGGGATCAAGTCAAGCGTAGTTCAAAAGTTTTTTTTTTTGATTTTTTTTTGATATGATTAATGCAGTTTAGGCTCGTGCTTAGGAGCATTGATTGTGCGATTTAGGCTCGTGCTTGGGGGCGGTGTTTGAGTCATCGTAAAACTTTTTGAGGAACTTGCCGTTGATTGGGCCAAGCTTGGCGCCGTCTTTGTCCACCAACTTGTATGCTCCATTAGTGTAGACCTCCCGAACAACATAGGGGCCATCCCATTTTGAGGTGAACTTGTTTTTGGACTTATGTGTCAAGATGATAGGTCTTCTCACTTTGCAAGGACTGTTTCACCAACTTGGAATGATCTCGGGCGCACTTTCTTGTTGAATGCCTTTGACAACCGTGCTTGGTAGCATTCAAGATTACTGTTGAGCACTGGAGCCGCTTTTACCGTCGGTGCTTCCAATTCTTCAAGGTGGCGAGCATTTTCTTCATCGATCGGACCTTCTTGGATAGCGATTCTCGTGAAGGATTTGCCTCTCGGGGCGACCACGGCTTCAACACCGTATACAAGAGAATAAGGAGTGGCCTGAGTTGGCGTCCGAAAAGTTATGCGGTATGCCCATGGCGCTTCACTCATCCGCTCGTGCGGTCTTTCTTGTGCCTTGCAACCACTTTCTTCAACAAGTTGCATAACGTTTTATTGAAAGCTTGACCAAGTCCGTTGGCGGCGCATTGTACATGGAGGACTTGTGTTGTTTGAAAGTGAGCGCTCACACTGATTATCAACCAAGCTATTCACGAGCGGCTTCCCATTATCCGTGATGATGTGGCGTGGAACTCCATAGCGATAGATGATGTTTACTCGGATGAAGCGGACTACATCCTCTTTCTTCACCTGGCGTAGTGCACGACCTCGACCCGTTAGAGAAGTAGTCGGTGGCGGCCAAGATATAAAGATGTTGGCCCGATGATTTCGGTGGGGACCAACCACATCCATTCCCCAGGCATCAAAGGGCCATGCCGCTCTTTGTTGGATGTAATGGCTCGGGAGGTTGATGAATAAAGTTAGCATGGAATTGGCATGCTTCACATTTTCGGCGTAATCCATGCAATCTTTTACCATGGTCGGCCCGGTAGTATCCCATTCTTTTAATGCGAAAATGCGATTTCGGTCCGGGTGATGGGCGCCACAAATCCCGGAGTGAGCCTCCTACATGGCGTGAAGAGCTTCATCTTCTCCAAGCAGCGAAGAAAGACTCCTTCAAAAGAACGCCCGATACAAGACATCATTGTGAAGGAAGAAGCGTGGAGCCCGCCGTCTTATGTCAACTTTCTTCTTTTGATCGTCGGGGAGCTTTCCGTATTTCAAGTACTCCACTAATGGATGGCGCTTGATCCTCTTGGTCTATTTCATGACACGAGACAGCATAACTATCATTATCTTCTTCCTCATCTTCTTGAAGTATGGAGGAACCACCCACTTGCTCTCGTAGATGGGGACTTGCGTCTTTCCATCAGCGATTGCGATGTCGCGATGACCAAGTTTGCTAGGCGTCCGCTTGCTTATTTTCTTTTCTTGGAACATGCTCAATTGTGGCGTCGCCAAGGTAAGCAATGATTTTTCTTGCATACTTGTAGTATGGGACTAACTCGGCTTTTTACATCGTAAGTGCCTTCAAGGTGGTTGATGATCAATTGAGAGTCGCCATAAACATTTAATCTGCATTGCTTTACATCCATTGCCATCTCAAGCCCTAAGATCAAAGCTTGGTATTGACAACATTGTTGGAGCAACATTCCATCAATTTGAATGAGTATGGCGACACTTCACCATACTGGGAAATAAAAATGACTCAGCGCCCGACACCGTCTCGCCTCGCCGCTCCATCAAAATACATTTTCCAAAGCGGAAGTACTTCAATCACCATGACATCCTCATCAGGCAAAATCATCGAGAGCTCCCATTACGCCGGGATTGGGTGATCGACCAAGAAGTCCGCAAGCACACGCCGCTTTGGCGGCCTTTTGAGGCACGTAAACAATTTCAAATTGTTGAAGTTGGAGATACCACCTTGCTAATCTATCTGACAGCACGGGCTTGGACATGACATATTTTAGTGGATTTGCCTTTGACACCAAATGCACAGTATGAGCTTGAAAGTAGTGCTTTAGCTTCTAGATGGCAAATATGAGTGACAAACAGAGCTTCTCAATTGGAGAGTATTTCAGCTCATGTGGAGTCATCGTTCTGCTCAAATAGTATAATCGTTTTCTTTGCCCTTCTCGTTCTCTTGAGCAAGAAGTCGCCTCTTGATCGTTCTTCATTTGTGATGTAAAGATTAGAGGTTTACCTTTAACAGGGGCTGCCATGACCGGAGCATTTATCAAGTATGCTTTAATGTTTTCAAACGCCTTTCTGCACGAGTTATCCCATTCAAATGGAACTCCCTTCCTCATCAGATGGCTGAAAGGTTGGCATCTTCCGGCGAGGTTTGATATGAACCTCCGTATATAGGCCAATTTACCCTGCAGACTTCTAAGTTCACGTAAGTTATGAGGTTCGGGCATCTTCACAATGGCTTCCACTTTGGACTGGTCAATTTCTATTCCTCGATGTCGGACGATGAAGCCAAGGAACTTCCCTGAACCGACTCCAAATGCACATTTGAGTGGGTTCATCTTCAGTTGGAATCTTCTAAGTCTATCAAAGACTAATCTCAAGTCGTTCAAGTGGTCGGCCTTCTTCTTGATTTTACAACCAGGTCATCAACATAGCATTCAGCGTGTTGGTGTAGCATGTCATCAAAGATCTTACGCATGGCCCGTTGATAAGTTGCCCCGCATTTTTAGACCAAAAGGCATCACTTTGTAACGATAGATTCCGCCAGGTGTTGAAATCTTGTGAATTCTTCATCTTCAAGAGCCATTCTAATTTGATTGTACCCGACGATCCATCCATGAAGGACAAAGCCTCATGACTGTGGTTGCGTCTACCATCGGCTCGATGATTGGCAAGGAAAATCATCCTTTGGGCATGCATTGTTTATGTCCCGAAAATCAACACAGGCGAATTTGACCATTTTTCTTTCTCACGGGGGCGATGCTCGAGATCCATGTTGGATACTTAACCTCACGGATGAATCTGCTTCAATGAGCTTGTTGACTTCGCCTCTATGAGTGGGATAAGATCCGGCCTAAATCTCCTTTGAGCACTGCTTGATAGGGCGTGATCCTTTCTTTACGGACAAGCGATGAGCAGCTACTTCGGATCAAGCCAGGCATCTCTTTGTATGTCAGCGAAGACATCCTTGTATTCTGGAGGATTTGAGGTATCTCTCTTCTTCTTACGGAGACAAAGAGCACATATAAAAGTGGGTCGCGGTTCATCCTCGGTGCCAAGGTTGATTTCCTTTAACTCATCCATTGTGGACTCGACCCCTTCTTTAGCTCCGGGGTGCTTCTTGGCATCTTCTTCAATTTCATCATTTCCCAAGGTGATATGATGAGCGGAAGCCCGTTCCTTCACTTCATCAAGTTCCATGACTTCTTCTAACACCGTTCTAGTTACGGCCAGGATACAATTCTTCACCGGCGGTGATAATATATGAGGATCAACGCTTTCTTGAGGCTCATTTTCTTGCACATTCTATATATCGTGCTTGGCGGCGATTTTAGTGTAGACCACCGTGCGCATTTTAGCCTTCATTATATTTCCACAATGAGCGAGAAGACATGTATGGCGCCTCATTCTAGGCGGGATCAGGCTCTTGATTTCTTTGGAGTCAATGTTTGTCATCTCCCTTCCGGGAGCATGCACGTGTGTTGATCGATTTCGGCTCTTGACACCCTTAGATTTTGGCGGGTTCTTGGTTGTGACGAAAGCCTTTCAAAAGACCGATACACGTTCTTTCTTGGGTTGCAACCTCTCAAACACCGATGGCCTTTCATGTAGAGGTTAGGATGTTTGATGATGATGATTCTTCTTCAACTCCAATATAGTTATTGGTTGCCTTCCTTATTGAGATACTGGATGGCGGTGAGGATTATACCCCAGACCACTTTCGGGACCCAATAACCGGAACATTAGCTTTTGTGGATTTTTGCATTTCTCCAGTTCTTCGTTTTTGCCCCCATTTTTAGAAGCGGGGCTTGGGATCCATTTTCTTTGCCTTTGCGAGGAGTTTGTAAGCAATAGGATCAAAACCTTCCTTCCTTGTGGTGGCAATATTCCATGTTCTATAACCGGACCTTCTTTAGGGCGGGTAAACCCCCTGTAGAGAGCATCTGTTTATGCGGCATTGATCTTGGGAAGTGGCGTCAGTCCACTCATCGCTTTGGATTTTTGGTGTTGAGAAGTGATGATTTTGTCTCTCCATGCTTGCCAACCTCCCTCTTGTCTTACGGCGGTGTGGCCTTCTCCTCATCATCATTTTCTTGTGACTTGAAATGCCTACTATCTTCAAAAAGCCGGCAGGTAGAATTTGCATCTGCAAAGTGAGTTTAGCCGGTGAAAGGTTTTCATCGACAGCGACCTTTCTTAAAACACCATTGCGCCAATACTTAAAGCATTGATGAAGGGTTGAAGGGCGACTCCATTCTCGTGTAACCACGGCCTCCCAGCAACATGTTGTAGGGCGTTACGGCATCAATCACATGGAGCAGTGCGCTTGAAGATAGTTCATCTATCAAGATGTCAAGTCGGATTACACCAATGGCTCTTTGCCCCCTTGGTTGAATCCATGGATCATAAAGCGTATCGGAGAGTTCATCCATAGAGACACCCAACTCTTTCATTACTCGGGCGGCAATATGTTGTGGTGATCCTCCATCTAGTAACACGCGATTAATTTTTTGCTCACGTGTGTATGTTGTGACAAATAGCGGGCGGTTATGGGGTGCCGATCCAAGAAGCATGTCATCATCTGTAAAGGTGATCTCAACCATGCAAGCAAGCTTTGAATTGTTTGAAGCCGCTTCCTCAGTCGGCAAATCTTCATTTTCCTTTTCACCATATCTTTCTTCTGCGTGGATAGCGTAACATTGGACAACTTCATCCTCACGAGTTTTCTTGGTCGTCTCGGCTTGAGGACTCTTTTGGGCATGTACTCTAATAAGGTGATTGGAGTATGAGGGAAGCCACGTACTCGACCCCGCATGAGGAAGATCCTCTTCACTTTCTTGTTTACCTTCCTTTGATTTCTTCTCATCTTTCTTGCCCTTCGGCCTCTTCTTGTCTTGGAAGACTTGGAACAAATCGTCTTTGGTTCTTCCAATTTAAAACAAGGTGACTTCCTTTGCTTTTTCTTGCGAGTCACGAGAATCCATCCATCATCGTCTGTTCGCCAGGCTTGAGTTTTTCTTTTCTTCGCGGCGACTTTTGCTTGTTTGGGAGGCGTTCAGATTCTTTCTTAGCTATGGGTAGAGAGTCGTTGAATTTAATCTCAGCGGGGTCGAGTGATCCGAGGTGGATGGTCATGCAAGCGACCATTTGTCGACTCTGCTATGGTGATTTGATTTGTGCTTGCCTTCTCTTCTTCAAGCACGATCTTTCCTTCCTCGGCCAAGCGCATAACCTTGTCCTTGAAGACAAAGCATTTTTCGATGGGATGACCAAATAGCGATGATATTTGCAATAGTTACAGCCGTGGGCTCTTCTTTGCATCCTCCAGGGCGCTTTGTTTACGGAAGTTCAATGAGTTTCAATTTCAACAACTCATCAAAAAATTGCGGAGTGCGTCGAGAATCGAAGAATGGATACTTCCTCTGTTGCCTTTTCGTTGAGTTGGCCTCCGTCTTTCAACTTGTCGTGGCTCAACCTTCCTCCATTCGAGGTTGGCTTGATCTTTGGGTTGTTAACTTTTCACTGGAGCTACGGTGGTAGCGTTGGACTCCTTCTTTTCCGTTCTTGGAAGCGGCTTTACTTGAGTTTCTTCATTTCTTGTTTTTCCTTGATCCTTCTAGGATCTGAGCGAGGCGACCTCCATTGGCGTCAATGCTCGGTTCCATGTCATGCGCCTGCAGTGGCTAACTCCTCAAAAGATCTCGGCGAATACCTTTGAGAATGTATTGCAATCCCAATGCATGCCTTGAATGCACATCTCAATAGCGAGGCTTGGACAATTGGTCTTTGCGATTAAGACTTAGACTTCTCCACTGTTAATGTAATCCACTACCTTCTCTTCTTTCCACTTGGCGGGAGTTGGTCAACTCCACCATACTCTGATTCTCACGAGTCTTTGTAAAGCGATTGAGAAAGATCTGCTCGAGTTGCTCCCAACTATCCGAGAGGCGGGGGGCAAGATCGGTGTACCAATCAAGCGCATTGCCTTTGAGAGAGCGCACAAATTGCTTCACCAGGTGATCTCCATAGGTCCGGCATTGTTGCAAGTTTCAATGAAATGGGCGACGTCTTTGCCGGGTTGCCTTTCCGTCAAATTCTTTGGAAATTTGGTGGTTGATAACCGACCGGCATCTTCAAATCATCAATTCTTTTGGTGTATGGCTTGATATAAGTCGAGATGACTTCAAGGACCCTCCGACTTTGTCATTGATCGTCCCCATGATGAACTCTGGAGTTGGGTGATAGGGATGGTTCCGTCGGGGAGATCTTGATTGCTTGCCAAGGTAAAGGACTTGGAGCCTTCACGGTCCTTGAAAGAGTTTTCTGGGCGACCTTCAAGTTGTTTGCCATATCTGAGAGACTTGAAGACTTCTTAGTCTTTGGAAGTGACATCGTGTTCGTCCTCTTCATCACGCATCACTTCTTTTGACTTACTTGCTTCCCAGCGGAATCAATCTTCTTTGGCAAGCCGCCCAATTGCATGTCTTGAGTGCGAACATGCGATGTGAGGGCTTCAATGGCCGCCGTGAGGGTAGCAATATGCTCCTCAAGAGTTGTGGAATTCGTCATCATTCGTCCGCAACCATTGGTGGCGTGGGTCTATCGAAGCTTCATGCGGGAAAAGGAGGTTGATGCCAAACTCCTTTGACATGCTTCAGCGTGATAGGTCGGAAAGTTGTCCTTGAGATGGCGAAGCGACCTTAGCGGCGACCACCTTTGTAGTAGCGCCCTTCAAAGCCTCGGTCTTAATGGCGACAACCTTACGGCGGTAGAAGCAACCTTTGGTGCCATTTTTCTTGACTTCTTTGGAAAGGAGAGATGAAAGGAGAGATTGGTCCCACGCGTGCCAGAATTTGTAACACAAATTCCGTTGTTATCCCTGAAATACAAAGAAAGAAAACACGAAAATTGTGACAACTAAAATTTTATTAATTTATAAAATAAAAGTGGTACAATCTCTTGAATCCTTTGATTCTCCCTTTTTTTGTCGGTGATGATTAATGCTCTCCCGGATATAGCGGGGGTGCTTTTAATTTGGTGTTGATTGTTGACCTTCCGGATATAAGCGGAAGTGCTTTTAATTTTGAGTTGGCGACTCGGATATAAGCGGAGGTGCTTTTAATTTAGTGTTGATTGTTGACCTTCCGGATATAAGCGGAAGTGCTTTTAATTTTGAGTTGGCGACTCGGATATAAGCGGAGGTGCTTTTAATTTGAGTTAGCGACTCGGATATAAGCGGGCGCCTTGAGGTTGCGAGGATTGGAAGGAACTTTTATGTTACCTTGATCCCCTTGTTGAAGAAATTCAAGTCTTTTACGTTGATCTTGAATGTTGGAGATGCTTTTGATTTTCTTCTTTTGAAGAACTTCCGGCCTTTTTGGAAGATCTACGATGCTTTTGGTGTTGTTGCGAGTGCTCGAAGCTTTTGCTCTGAGACTTTTCACCTTCTTTTGTCTTCTCTTTTACATTTGTTCTCTGTCTCTTGAAGAACTTCAAGGATTTCTTGAAGATCTTGAGTGTTGTTGATGAATGCTTGAACCTTACAGTTGCAGGATTTTATCAACTCTTCAATATCTTACGTGTGTCTTTTGCAAATGACCAAGGCTCTCTATTTATAGTGGTGAATGGAAGCTAATGATTGATTTGCATTAAATGTAGGAAATATTACGATTGATTTTAGACAATCTTTGGAGTATTCCACATTTATTATAAATCAATAAAATCTTCTAATTATATTTAAAAGATTTTAGGATTTATTGTCTCCATATTATTTCCTAATATTTAATTTAGGAAAATAATATTAAACAATTCAATTTCATGGCATATTTAACATGTAACACATATAATGTGTCACACATATATTATTGTATAGCCATTGAAATTAATTAAATCTCTAATATTTATTTAAGAGATTTTAATCAATTATCTATTTTACATTATTTCCTAAAATTTTATAGGAAATAATACAAAATAAATTTCAATTTAGGACAAATGTATTATGTGACATATATAATTCGTCACATTAAATTTATATATCTACAGTGACAACCTCCCTTGATTCTCTTGTGACATCTTGACCACTTTCTAGAACAACATCTTCAGTTTGCATAAGATCAGTTCTTGCAACATCTTCAGTTTGCATAAGATCAGTTCTTGCAACGTCATCAGTTCTTGCAACATCTTGGTTTACAATATCGATTCTCTTTGATTCTTCCCTCAGTAGTGATTGGGATTTCTGACGACTCTTTTTCAATGATTGAGACTGAGATTGTTGGCTTAGTTTCCAAAACTTTTTCACTTACAATTTCTTCAGTAGCTTGTTTTTCAGTAGGCTCAGGTTCCAATTCAACAACTAGAACTTCTTTCATTGTTGGGTCAATGAGTTCTTCTTCATTGACTTGCTCATCCAAGTTAATGATTTTAGTTGCTCTTGAGTGCAGCCGGTTCCTTTTTCCGCAGTTGAGAAAATTTGAAAATCCTTTGGTGATTCTTCAAATTCTAATCCGGAAAAGGATCTCTGGGGGGTAGATCTGGATTTTGAAAGTAACGAAATCATTTCCAACGTTGTTTTATCGATCAGTCTTTCGTCACTATCAGAATCTTCATCATCATGTTCAATTCTCAGGGTCTGTTCCCCCTGAGTCTCAGTTTCCTTCTGTAATTCAATTTCAACATTCTGTTCTTTGTTGACAACTTCAGTTTCCTTGTCATCTCAATTTCTTGTGATTGTGAAGCTGGTTCTTGAATGGGTAACGCTTCAGTTAATGGAGTTGGAGTAGACTCAGCTAGAATAACTTCAGTTCGTTCTGTCTGTGCTGATCCTTCAGCAATTGTTGTTTCAATTATTGGTGAAACAAGATCAGATTTATTTTTCTCTAAATCTTCCAATTGTTTTCTTCTCTTGCTTAATTCTTCAATCAGTTCAGGACTTCATCTCGATTCTGAGTTTCTTCGATTTTACTGCTTTTCTTCTTCTTAGGTTCACTTACGGAACCCTCACTTTTTCCTTTTACGGCTTTTTCTTCCTTAATAACAATCTTCCCATCAATTAGCGATGTTTCTTTCCTCTTTGCGATTCCAAAATGGTGAGTATTCTTTGGACCACTAAGGCAAAAGTCTTCTTGTGATAAAAGCGACCTTTCTTGACATCGGTCTTTCTTAGGTAAGTCGGTTGATTGTGCCACTAATTTATCAAATAGATATCTTTGCCAATTAAAACTTTCTCCAAACCAAATTACATAAAGTAAATCAACTTTGCTCAGGATAGATTACTAAAGTTTCTGCATTTCCAATTATGCAATTTGCCAACATTTTGAGAGAAAATTGAATTAGTTTGAGTAGACTTGTGCTCCCGGTTTGTGAGGCTGCGGATTACGCATCAATTGCTATATCTTTCCATAGTTTTCCTTTTGTTCTTTGGTCAACTTGATGCATTTCTTTGTTCCTCAGATTTGTCAAACCCAAAGATTTACGCAACTAGATCTTGGTGACCTTGATCTGCTTATTATTGTGATAGTGGTATAGGTGTATGCATCTTCTCCTTACATAGATGTACTTCCAAATTCATAGAAGTCTCAATGCTTTCAGACACACACTTTTCGGATCAACGTTGAAAGCGACATCAGATCCTTTGATGTTTAATTTTTGATGCAATTGTTTTGGCTAAAAGTTTGATCGGTGTATTTTGCAATAAAGCTGGTCAAGAGATATGATCATTCGGGTTCAACACAGTGAAACTCATTGTTTTACGGATTTAATTGAGAATTTGAAAATTTGAAGATTGAGAAAGAAAATTCAAAATTCGAGTGTAAAGAATTATAAAAGAAAATTTTGGGTTATTTATAATTTGAAGAAAATGTAGTTATGAATTGGGTGGGACTCAAAACGTCTTGTCATAAATGTTTTGAGATTTCAAAAAGGTGGATGAGTGGAAAATATGGACTGTTTAGATTGAGAAGGACTACGTCTTTTCTTGACATCTGTAGCTAGACTGCAGTGAATAGGGTAGATGAGGTGTATCTACAGCTGTATACATTCAGTCTTGTCTTTATACTGAATTCAAAAACTCAGTTGTGAACAAAACTCAGTCTTTCGACTTCCAGTTACCGATATTCTCCTGCAAAACAAATTTAGACATTTTTGGTACCCATATCTGTTTGGGTCCTAACTGGTTAGTTTTCGATGATAAAATTTTATTTTTGACTTCATACCTCTCTTGATATTTTGGTGAGTAAAGTCAATTTTCACAAGCTTTTCTTGTTTTGTCAAGGCAGTTTTGGTTTGATCGGTTTTGTGGCGATGTGAAGGTTCATTCAATCTTCATCGGTGGGAAATAGTCTTCCTTTCCCTCACGAGTTTATCATTCCATGAATGATCTTCATTTTGAATGGATATGGCTTGAAAATTTTCTTGCGATCTCGATCAGATTACGCCTTCGACCATACGAGTCTTTCTACAAAATCTGTTGGCTTGGTGCATTTTACCAAGCGATTTTCGATTCTCTCTGTTGTACATTGGGCTATCTTTGAGTTTGTGTCGATTCTAATAATTTTATCGATTTTACGAGTTCACGACCGTTGTGCGGATCACAAATTTTAATGCAAGCCCGAACATGATCTAAACTTAGAATTATTACGATTAACAAATCCTAAACCAGATCTTTCTCCAAAGGTTTTCGAGTTAGGCGAACCTTTGGGGTGGATTAGCGATGATTACGTGGCGTTTATTACTCTTGTCGAGTTCATCGGTTGGTCGAATTACCTTAGTTTCATTATTAGTCTTGATTAAATTGATCTCGACATTCAATCTTGAAAATTGATTTCAACAACTTTTTCTCCTTTTTGACATCCTCATAATTCTTTTGGATTACCTCTAATTCTTTTATGAGTATGTCCAAGATTTATTGAAATTTTCATTTTACGATTGTTCATGGCGGTGTGAGTGCTAGATGTAGATGCAATTACCTCACGATTTTTATGGATTGATTTTACATTTGAGGAATCATCATCAATTAAAACTTGCTTCCACTTTTTCATTAGCATTTGCTGTCTTTGCTCCTAGCGAGTATGATTTCCTCATCACTTTCACCTCCATAACTCATGGGTAGTATAGCATCTTTGGCCTTTGCAATGGATGGATCTTGATAATGTTTCTGATCAACTTTTCTTCTATATAATCAGCTACTCAGTAGCCATTCTTTTTTTCTGCTTCTTACGAAAGATCAATTAGGGAAGGAAATCCTCTTGATTCATCTTTATATATGTTAAAGTCAATATCTTCATCATAATGAAATAAGGTTCGGATTTGTGTGAGAGCTTGTAGTAATGAATCTTTCAAATACTTGATCTGAATATCACAAACAACATTACGCAAATAGTCGATCAGGGGTTATTCGGTAACTTCTAATTCTAGATGTATCCATTTAATTTCATTAAAGTATTTCTATTGTCTGATCTGATAAGAGGTCTTCAACAAGCTGGTTTATAAGATATCCTTGAATCACTTCCAAAAGGAAGAAGCGCTCACGATACCAATTGTTGGTCCTTGGAAAGGCTAACACAAGTTTAGAGGAGGGAATAAACTTGTCACCAAAAACTTTCCTATTGGAAGTACCCAGGAGTGAGTTTCTCGAAACTCAAAGCGGCGCCTGATTCGATTTTGTTTCTGTCCTTAACAATGTGCGGAGTTGACTAACTCAAGTGAGTATAAGTCAATCTTGACTTATTCTTAGTTTAGTTAAGCTGATAGCGGATGGAACTAGCCTTAATATAACAAGCGATCTGTTGACTTGGTTTTACTTGAGAACTAGATAATTAAATTTGTAATGAAGTAAATGAATGCATGAAATAAATAAACAAGAATTATAGAGTTCCGGGTGGTGTAATCCTGTCGTCCTCTCTTCCCTGTGATCATGCGGAGAAAATTCCACTAGAACTTCTTTGAGATGGCCGGTTACAAAAAGTTCTAAAGCGAGTAGTCCTTGACTAATCCACAGCTTCACTATCTAAACACTTGTAGAATAGGTAGGATTCTTTGCTCTTCAATTGGTTGAAACGATGGTCCTTGAAGGGTAGAATTGCCTCTTCACGAGTTCATCACAAACCACAGTCTTCATGACTACACTCAAGCATCCTTCACACTTCTTGGTGTTTCACAATCTAGACCTTTGATGAAATCAAAGTTGAGACTGAATCAATAACTATGATTCAATTGTGATTTGAGCTTTTCTTACGGATAATTAAATTTTGGAATGACTCTGTTTTCTTCAAATGATAGATCTTGATTTGAATGTGCTTGAACACTTGAAGAAATTTCTTGGTCTTGGAATTAAGTACTTAGCGGGAATTCTTTCAAAATTGGCTTTCCCCTTAATTAGATCTTTTAAATTAAATATGTCTTTTAATTTCTCACTGCACACCTCTTGTTGTTGTAAGTAGTCTATTTATAGGGGTTTATTCACCGTTCATCTGCTTGAATCTTATATGGCTATATTTTGTGACCGTTACGATTTGTGATAATTCATCAATAAGATTGCTTCATATGTAAAGTTATTTGTACTATCGAGTTTATTGGATAGCGATATGTAAAAGCGAGTTTCCTTATCGGTTTTATATTGAGATTATCACTTTATCGTTTCTTGGTGACTTAGAGCGATCGCGAGATTTTACTCTTCTTCAAAAATCAGTACTCCAGTTTTTCATATGATTATAATTGACTTAATCACAGTACACCATGACTCATTATCTTCAAAGAATTCATTGTCCTTATGATTCTTAGGTCATCATACAAGATCCATAAAGTCGATTCGAGTCACCACAATCTTGCACGAAGTCTAACTTTCTGATCTCGACATAGTCTTCATAACTGAGTTTGAACCCTCAGTTCTTCAATCTTCAATAACTGAGTCTGTGACCCTCAGTTCTTCATCTTCTATATAAGCCAACTGAGTCTGTGTCCCTCAGCGAACTTATCTTCTTCAGTTTCATGTAGGTGTATTTTGAGTCAGTTTGTTGTAGAATCTAAGTTTGATTAAATCTCAGTTTCTTACTTTCTCGATTTCTGACCTAGAAATATTACGATTAGCATGCGATTTAACCTATACAAAATGAGACTCTATAAAATCCTATACATTAATATCTAGACATCTTTTGCTTTGAACTATAACGACTAGTTATGACACTTCATCAATGGGGTTAATAACAATAGCCGATTAAGTGATGAATCATCATCAAAACATAAATTTTATTTCCAATGACATCTAGGCCGCCTCGAGGCCTTTCTCATAACACAGGAACCTCAAATTGGTTATTAGGCGGTGGTGCGACTCACCATATTACATCCGACCTCGATAATTTGTCACTCCACCGCCTTACACTTATGCTCTTTGATATAATGGTGGGTGATGAAAACTCATTTCCCATCACACATCACGGGTTCGGTTTCTCTTCCTTTATCCTCTTTCAAAGTCTATTTCCCTTAATAATATTTTATCGTCCCAAAAATATCTAAGTAATTTAATTTCGATTTCTCATTTATGTCGAATAATAATCTTTCTATTGAATTCTTACCTACAAAATTTATTGTGAAGGATCTTACGACAAGTCGCCCGTTGATGCATGGACCGGTTAAAGATGGGCTTTATGAATGGCCATCCAATTATATTTTGCCTTTGCAGCTAATAAAATGATTTCGGCACATGTACCACAGTGAGTCACCCTTCTAGTTTAATTTTTCAGTCACTTATTTCTCAGAAAAATTTGGATGTTATTTCCTCCCCATTTACTTATTGTGATGCTTGTCAGATTAATAAAAGTCACAAACTTGTTTTTGGATCATCTTTGTTACATTCCTCCCGCCCCCTCGAAATTATTTTCTCGGATGTGTGGACATCCCCGGTTCACTCTATGGATGGATTTAAATATTACGTCATATTCGTAGATCATTTTACAAAAAATATTTGGTTTTATCCTATAAAAAAAACAAGTCCGACGTTGCTTCCACTTTTACTTGCTTTAAAGCTAGAGTCGAAATTTATTTTAATCTCGTATTAAAATTCTATACTCGATAATGGTCATGAATACTTTGTGCTCGAGAGATTTCCTTGCTTCAATGGTATTTCCCACTTTACTACACCACCACACCTCACGAACACAATGGCTACTCACAGGCGTCGCCATCTTCACATTGTTGGCCCAGTCTTTCACTTCTCACTCATGCCTCTATGCCTCTTAAATCTTTGGACATATGCCTTAGCTATGTTAGTATATCTTATAAATAGTTTCCCACTCCCACTCTATCCATACGGTCTCCATATTTTTGTATATTTGGCGAACTTCCCAACTATGATTAATTCGACCATTCGGTTGTCTTTTCTATCCACAGCCCGCCCATACACCACTCATAAATTCTGAGGCCCGGTCTATTGCATGTGTCTTTTGGGATATTCACTTACACAAAGTGCTTACGACTCTACGATGTTAATTTCTCCGGGCTCTATGTCTCACGTCATGTACAATTTATTGAGGATATTTTTCACTTTCACACATCACCATACACCTCATTTCCCCTCCTCCGAACTCTTCCTTCACCGCCCGGTTCCTCACCTTCCACTCAACCTTCAACTTCCTCTTCTCCTCCTCCCCATCCTGCACCTCCTTCTCTGTCCCACTCTCCTCCACCCGTAGACAAACCTCCTCCACCACCCCACCTACACTAAACAATGCGCGCTTTCGTGTTGAGAATAATATTCATAAACCTATTCAAAAACTCAATCTTCACACTAACTTCAACCCATATCTAAAACCAAACCCTTAGCTATCACCCAATCTCTCAAACAACCCAAGTGGTTTAATGATATACAAGAGAATACGATGCCTAATGCGCAATGATACCGGGAACTTGTTCCTTCGATCCTCGCTTTAACTTTGTTAGCTCAAAATGGATTTTGAGGATTAAACACAAACCTGTGGCTCGGTTGATCGATTAAGCTCGGCTCGTTGCATGTGGATTTCATCAAGCGTCTGGTATTGACTATTACGAGATGTTCGGCGTGGTTTTAACCAACCTTTGTGCGTCTTGTTCTTTTAATGCTCTCGTGAAGGGGGTGGTCTTTGCGCCAATTAAATATTAATAATGCATTCTTGTAGGGGCATCTTTATGACATTGTCTATTTATCTTAACCACCGGTTTCATTGATTACCTTTCGGCCTCAATATGTGTGCAAACTCAAAAGGCCATTTACGGTTTGGAAGCAAGCCCTATGGGCTTGGTATGATGAATTAAAAAATTACTTACTCACATTGAGTTTTACGCCACTCACCGCAGACGACGTCTTTATTCATTTACTCTCGTGGAACTACCTTTGATCTATATGCTTATTTATGTTGATGATATCATTATTCTTGGCAATAGTACTTGAGCTAAGCGGGTTTATTATTCGGTTAACGTCTCGGTTCTCACTTAAGGATCTTGGAACCCACTCACATGTTTTAGGGGTGGAAGTTCTTTATAACTCCGATGGTATACTCTCTCTCAACGGTATATCACTAAATTCTTATCTAAAGTTAATATGCAAAAATGCAAATGTTGTTGCTACACCCTCCCGTCGATATTTCCACCTTATCGTCTAAGTCGGCACACCACTCAGCGATCCAACACGATTTTGCATGGTCATTGGCGACTCTGGTACCACTCCTTCACCCGACCGGATATTGGATTTGCATTAAATAAATTATCTCAATACATGCATCGAGCCCTCGATGCCCATTGGTCTTATGTTAGCGTATTCTCGGTATCTCGTCGGTACCTGCTGAATCATGGCCTACAACTCTATCGCACCTCTCCCTAACACTCCATGCATTCTCGACACCGATTAGGAGGCGACAAGGACAATTATGCCTCTACAAGTGCTCATGTGGTCTATTTGGGCCAAAACCCTCTCTCTAGAGAGTTCGAAGAAACAACAAACCATAGCTCGTTCCTCCACGAAGCGAATATAGCTCTGTTGCGGCTTACTTCGGCATTTGAAATTCATTAGGTTACCGATCTCCTTCACGATCTCGACATCTCACTCTCGGTTGCTCCGTAGTCTATTGCGACAATCTTGGTACTACTCACCGATTGCAAATCCGGTATTTCACTCGCGTATGAAACATGTCACTATTGACTATCATTATATCCATGATAATATTAGCAAGGTTAATCTGCGCATCGCTCATGTCAATGCCTAGGATCACCAAATCACTACCACGTTCATTATTTCTTCATCAGCGATAAGTTGAATTACTGCGTCCATTAGGAATATTTGTAAAATTAAATCAAATCTCTTTATTCATTTATTGATTTTGTATTTATTGTAATTATTTGTAAGCGTAGATTAGAAGACTTTAGAGAGTTATAGAATATACGCTGCAACTGTATATATATACATATATACCTTATCATTGTAACATATACAGAAAATATTCTCTCATTTATTCTATAGACAAGAAGATTATTGAGGTGGATGATTCATATAAAGAGTTTGGTAATTCATTTAAATAATTAAAACTTTTATAGATAGACCCATGGTCCCGGACATATGTACTCGTAAATCACAACTCCAAGAGAAAAATATTTTTCTTTGAACAAGGATTTTTTTCCTTGAGTCAAGTATTTATGTAAGTGAAAAAAAAATCATAAAAATTAAATGGTCAAGGGTTTTTAATAGGGAGTTGGGAGAAAAACAAAGATATTTATCGATTAACGAGAAGAAACGGCTTTTAAAGCTTTTGTATAAATAATAGCTATTTTTATTTTATTTTTTAAATCTAGGCCTCTTTTTCTATAAAAAAGCAATTCAATTTCTCTATAATCTATCTTTTGTATGCACTTATATCTTTCAATCTAAAACTTTAAACTTGAAAATTCTTTTACCAAATTTTTTTCATGCACTTTATTTTGAGATCGCATTCAACATATTTTGACGGGATTTGATAAATCATTTATCGAAATTCACTATTATTCGAAATTCATTTGTCGAAATTTACTAATTTTCGGGATTAGCGGGAATCTTCATCTTTGAGTGAATTTCGATAGTGAATCTTATGAAAACCGATGTAATTATATTAAACCAAGTCTCAAAATGAAGAACATCAAAAATAAAAATCCGGTGAAATTTTTATCGCGTTTGGATATACGGATCAAAACATATGAGTGTTTGAAAATGGGGAGGAAAAGGGAAAAAATAAATAAAAATAGGTCCCAGTGCGGCTACATAGATGTGCGGATTTTTTCTTTTCTTTGTCCTTTAGGCTATAAAAGCCGAAGTCGTTCTATCATGGGGACTCACAGTGAGGAAGCTACTGCGTGGCGAGATACGGTGTAACGCCCGTTCGGACACGAGTCCTTATCCGGAAATCGAAGCGTTGCACGCGTAACATTAAATGAATAATATTACACGTAAGCTCTACTACGTCGTATCAAATAAAAGCAAGCGGAAGCAAAGACTCGGGTAAATTTTTCCAAACATTAAAGAATAGAAACCACTTAAAGATAGAATAAATGTAATACTTATTACATTCAAAGAAACCAACGAAATCCAATGATACCAAGATAACTATTACATCCAACTAATCCAAGTCTATGAAATAGCATAAATGAAAGAACCAAAATAAATAAGAGTCTTCAACTCCGGCGTCTTCAAGCGTCGTCATCAAAATCCTCCTCGAAACCTTCACCAACTGTTTCGTCTTCTCTCCCCCAAACACATAAATAAACATGCATTTGAGGTAAAGTACAATGTACATAGTAAAGTAGAAGATACCATTTAATTAAGGTTATTATTAAAAGCTTATCTTGGGCGAAACGACTCAATCTGAGGGTTCACTTCACTTGCCCGTCGACACGTCGTGACTATACAGCTTCTACTTAGCTTATCTTTATTACATCACTGCCCAAGGACACTGCGCATGGCGTTCATCGACTGAAGATATACTTGCTAACTAACGGTGATTAGCACCGATTAGCTCGGAGTCTCCCGGTATCGTATCGTCCGATGGATTTCCTCCACTACCCTTGACCGTTTAAGGCAGCGGTGTTGTCCACCTTTTATGGGCGTATCACATCGCCCGATATGAAATAGTGTCTAACCGAATAGATGATGTTTTATCTTTTACTACATATGTATGTATTGATGTGAATTAACTAGCCATCCACTAGTGTTTTCAAGTAAGCTCCTCTCATCTCTACTCTGTCGTACTTAGACCCTTTAGGCGGACAAGTCTAGCAAATACACCGACATTGATGAACCCTAGTTCACCAAAGCACAAGCCCGCTTCGTGCCGCTTCCGAGCGGATCGAACTTCAACTCCGCTTTAAGAGTACATTCGATTGTTTTAAGCTGAGCATCGAAGTACAATCGAAGCTTGTTTATGTTTAATTAATCTTAATACATCGTGATTAAGAGTTTAAAACAATAAAGGACATGATGATCAAGCTTGAAACAATTAAAGTGATAGAAATAAGGTAATAAATCAAGCGCTCGTTTAAACCTTATGGGCGCCCGAATCCACTAATACCAGGCGCTCGTCCACTTAAAAATCGCTACAACTTTGTATGTAAAATCACCCCTCAAGCGCCCGTCCGCTTAAAGCAAGCGCCCGTTTGGCGGGACGCCGTCCATAATCCCGGACGCCCGTCCTCCCAAAAACGCTACAATCTTGAATCAAAAATCTCTTATCCAGGCGCCCGTCCGGCTAGTCGGACGCCCGTCCGAACTACCAAAATCACGCAGGCGCCCGTCGACTAGTTGAGCGCTTGAAATACGCACTGGGGTTACCCAAAACCTAAAATCTTCAAATACGATTTTCAATCCGTTTCTAACCTAAATAACGACAATTTCAACACATAAAATCACGTGGAAACATATCTATCCATACCATGGCATCTAGGACCATTAACCAACTAAAAAGCCATAACCTTCTTACATCTAAACACTTAAAACCTTAATCTAAACCTTAATTGGATTGTAGGAAGAGCTTCTTACTTGTCTTGCGACCAAAAACCGGTCACGATCACCTTGAAATCTGCGGCCTTTCCAACAAAGCTGCTATCAAGCGATGCTCTTCTCACGACGATTCCGGCGTTCGGCCCGATCACAGCGATTGAGATTTGCTTTAGATTTTGGTGAAAGCTGTTCCAACCACTTTTTCTCCCAAGTCGGTGGCAAGAAGAAAAGAGCGGCTGCTCTCTCTTTTTTGACTAATGATTTAGGTTGGGGATTAATGTGTATAATAGATCCATATATAGTTAATCCCAAT
Source organism: Gentiana macrophylla (assembly GCA_026214975.1). Taxonomy (NCBI): domain Eukaryota; kingdom Viridiplantae; phylum Streptophyta; class Magnoliopsida; order Gentianales; family Gentianaceae; genus Gentiana; species Gentiana macrophylla. Next base: position 41,284,668 of record CM047815.1, read on the forward strand.
TAAATCATTTTCCATAATAAAAAAGCAGAAAATCTCTTTTATTATATACATAATTATCTTGAAAATTACATATATAAATATCCAATTATTTAAACTCCAAATAAAAGGGGCAGAACCCAATATTTCGTTTACGCAAAATGACACGTCTGCCACTTTCGAAAATCGAATATTACATTCTCCCCACGCAAAGAGTTTCGTCCTCGAAACTTAGAACATACAGTAAGTCCGTTAAATCGGGAACTCGTGATCATCTCATCCTCGACTTCCCACGTAGCTTCTTCCGGTGAATGATTGCTCATTGCACCAAAATCAAGGAATCATTCTTCTCTTAACCATCTTTTCCTTCTGTCCAAAACGTCTCACTCCACTTATTGGTGAAGCTCGTAGATACACTCTTTCACCAACTTCAAACTCTAAGGACCTTCTTCTAACATCGCCCAACTCTTTGTCTATCTTGAGTTGTGTCTTGATTCTTCTTAACCAATGAACTCTTTCCTTAGCTTTGCTCAACCAATTCCGGTCCGGTGATTTGTCTTTCTCGACTTCATCCCAAAGCAATGGCGTTCTACACCTTCTTCCATACAGCACGCTTCAAATGGCGGCATGCCTATACTTGCATGATAAGCTGTTGTTGTAGGCAAACTCCGCTACGGTAGGTAATCATCCCATGATCCGCCTACTTCCAAAACACAAGCTCTCAACATATCTTCAAGTGTTTGGATGGTTCTCTCGGATTAATCCGTCATCTACGAGGATGAAAGGCCGTACTCAAATCTAGCTTGGTTCGAAAATTTTGTTTGTAAACTTTTCCAAAATCGGTGTGAACCTCGAATCACGATCGAGACTATCGATATAGGAACTCCATGTAACTTCACTATGTTATCCAAGTATAGTGTCGTCATCTTCTTGAGGGCATATCAACCTTATCTACGGTAAGAAATGGCGGATTTGGTCAATCTATCTACAATCACCCAAATTGCATCATGACCGCCTCTTGTCTTAGGTAAGCCGGTAATGAAATCCATCGTAATCTTATCCACTTCCATTCAGAGGATATCCAATGGCTTAAGCATTCCTCACGAGTGCTTTATGCTCGGCTTTTACCTTACAGCGAGATATCACACTCTGCCGCGAACTTGGCTATTTCAGTTTCATCGAGGCCACCAAAACTTTTCCTTCAAGTCTACTGTACATTTTAGTGGATCTGGATGAACCGAGAATGCAATCCTATGTGCCTCTTCCATAACTCTTTGCCTCAAATCCCCAATATTAGGCACACTGGCGATCCTGGTACCAAAGGTTCCCGTTCTTGTCTAACCACGTAACCCTTTGTAGGCTTTTCTCTTTGCAACTTCGCTTTAAATCAGCAAAAGCGGGTCTTCATCTTGTTTTTCCCGAATATCATCCATCAACTTTCAGACCTTGCTAACAATGCGGCGCCACAACTTTGCGGTCTTCAATCTGATCAAAACTTGGTTGTAGCCCGTCAGCCTTTCTGCCACAACTTCAACACTTGAAACCACGAACACGGGTTTTCTACTCAAAGCATCATGCCACTATGTTGGCTTTACCGGATGATATTGAATATATAGGTAAGTAATCCTTCTGAACTCTAGCCATCTCCTTTGTCTCGTATTGATTCTCTTGGGTAAGAAGTGCTTTCAAGCTCTTGTGATCGGTGAAGATCCTCGCCTTAACTCCATTATCAAGTAGTGCCTCCAAGTCTTTGGGGCAAACACTACTGCTTTGCCAACTCTAAGTCATGTGTTGGGTAATTCTTCTCATGCACCTTCAATTTGTCTAGATGCATAAGCAATTACCTTTCCTCTTTGCATCAACACACAACCCAAACCACGTGTCGAAGCATCCGTAAGCGTCATAATTATCAAAGATCTCGGAGCCTTAAAGCCAGGTGTAGTCAACTTCTTCTTCAACGCGTGGAAGCCTCTTCACACTCATTTGGTCCACTCAAACTTCATATTCTTACCGGTGAGCCGGGTAAGTGGTGTAGCTATCCTTGAGAAGTCTTGAACAAACTTCTATAATAGCGACCTGGACCAAGAAAACTTCTAACCTCTGGCTGTAGTCGATCTGGACCACTTCTCATTGCTTCAACCTTGAGGATCAACTTTAATGCCATCTCCGAAATGACATGACCCAAAGAAACTCACTTGATTCAACCAAAAGTCACATTTGGAAAACTTAGCATACAAGCGATTCCTCTTCAAAGTCTCAACACTATCCTTAAGTGTTCTTCATATTCTTTCTCATCCTTGGAATATACTAGGATATCGTCTATGAAGACTATCACAAACTTATCTAAGTATGGCATGAAAACACTGTTTGCATTAAGTCCATAAATGCGGATGGAGCATTAGTGAGTCCAAAAAGGCATAACTAAGAACTCATAATGTCCATACACCAATCTTTGAAAGCCGTCTTGGTATATACGCTACCTTGATTTTTAGCGGTGATATCCCGACCTAAGATCAATCTTAGAGAACAAGCTCGCTTCCTTGCAAGCTGATTAAACAAGTCATCAATTCTTGGCGAGAGGATATTTGTTCTTGATGGTGAGATTATTCAGCGCTACGTAGTCGATGCATCCTCATGCTACCGTCTTTCTTCTTGACAAACAACACTTTGCAGGGCTCCCCAAGCGAAGTACTAGGTTGAATTATATTCCTCTCGAGCATGTCCTTGGTGAGCTTTCAACTCTTTCAACTCGGCCGGCGCCGATCTTAAGGTGCCTTGGCAGCGGAAGGTGTCGCTCCGGTATCAACTTGATCTGGTCGATCTCTCTATCGGCATGTTCCCGGTAACTCTTCGGAAACACTTGGATACTTCTTGACCACGAGGGTCTCCCTTAACTCAGGCTTTAATTGTTCCACATCCCCTTGCGTGCAACAAGTAGCCTTCGGTACCTCCGACAAGCCGCTTATAGCGCTTAACATTGATATTATCGGATGTAAACTTCTTGCTAGGCTTGTACACATTGCCTTGATAAGTCTTATCAGATTTCCCGGTACCTTAAAGATCACTTTCTTTCCTCGGCAATCTAGATGGAATGAAATTCTCGGATAACCAATCTATTCCAAGAATCACGCCGAAATCGAAAAGTCTAAAACGTGAAAATCGCTTTTGCATCGATAAGATCAACTTGGACTTCCACTTGTGGTGTCATCCTAGTTACTTTCGATTTACCTTCACCTAACGGTGTGGTTATCTCCAGCGTATTCTTAAAGGTTCCAAAGGTAGACTCAATTTCTTAGCTACTTTAGTCGACACGAAAGTATTAAACGCTCCACGTGTCGAACAAAGCTCGACCATAAAATTATTTAACATTATCGTACCTCGATGCACATTTATTCAATTAACTCGGTCATGGCATGAATAAACATGCTATAAACATAACTTAAAAAGAACAAATTAACAATAAATTGCACGATATAACGTCATCCTCGAGTTACGCCTCTCCAGCATCATTTGCCAAAACCATGGCCCCAGGCGACTTGGGC